>CM066038.1:105632044-106062836 GCA_033557465.1 Ichthyophis bannanicus
GCTAATGCACTCAATCTCCTCCAGCCAACAGAAGTGTCACTTAGAAACAACAATATTGTATAGCCGCTGTATTACAACAAGAATCGTGGAATAACCCCTTAAATAAACGAAAAAAATCCTGTCCGTGACGCCAAACCGCGCCTCCTGTGACCCCCTCGGGGTTCCGCCGCTGGCCCGGGGCTCTGCTGGCGGCGGCCGACCGGGGCGTCGGCTGCCGATCACGGTAGCGGGCCGGTTGTTATTCCCCAAGAGCCGGACCACACATCCCCCCTAGTATTCACAGCAGGGCGCATAAAAGTCGGGGTTTGTACGGTTCTGACACATTGACATACAAATTTGTGTTACTTAAGGCACTCAAGTCGGTTGTGAAGTAAGGGAAAATGCATTTATTCAACATTAAAACTTTTATAAACAAAACATTTCCTATAAACTGTTTCTATACTCTAGCATGAGAATACAAAGTCCACCACAACAGTCTTTACTTAGCTGAATCCTTTTCTTCCTGGTTGGTGAGAGTTGAGGTCGGCGTGTTCAGCGCTTCTTCTTCTTTGTCCGGAGTTGGGGCCCTTGTAGAGAAGTTCCTAGGTCTTCTCCCTCACCTGACTTTAAGAAATTAAAGTAAGGAAAACCCTATCTATCCCGGTGTACATTGGTGAACTTGTGGGTTCTAACTACAAGTAAAACAAAAGATAATTTTGTTTCCCTGCTAATTCTTCTTTTGCTTTGTCTCTTGTCTATTTGCATTTATCTGGACACACTAAAACAGCTTGGTTCAGTGCTGGTTTCATACCTTTCTTTAGCACTTCTCTTATAAGCACTTCTCTTATAAGCACTTTATCAGGTCAGAATCAGGGTCAGCATTAAGCTTTCTCACTTACAAGAATTATGTTACAAGACTTTACAAGACAAGCAACAACATTTAAACAACATCACTTCAGAATTCTCTGCTCTGCTCGGCTGGTTTTACTTATACAGAACCAGTTAAGAGTATCTCAACTTTAGGCAAATACTCATCTGCTTCAGTAAGTTTCCTTGCATCAATCTGCAATTGCATTCAGAAAGACTACAGAGCAAAACTTCTTTTTAAAATAATTAGCCAGATTCAATTAATCTGCATTCTAACAAGGACTGGCTTAAACCTACAACTTATCTTTAAATTTCTTTCTGGAGAACAATATTATACCAGTGCTCCACTTTTCTACTTATCTCAGCCTTTCACTGGACAAATAGTAATAACAGCTCCTCCAAGCAAGGCTCTCTGATGTCTGTACTAGTGCTCCTATTCTACTTATCTCAGCCTTTCACTGGACAAGTAATAAAACAGCACCTTCCTCCAAGCAAGGCTCCCTGATGTCTGTACTAGTGCTCCTATTCTACTTATCTCAGCCTTTCACTGGACAAGTAATAAAACAGCACCTTCCTCCAAGCAAGGCTCCCTGATGTCTGTACTAGTGCTCCTATTCTACTTATCTCAGCCTTTCACTGGACAAGTAATAAAACAGCACCTTCCTCCAAGCAAGGCTTTCTGATGTCTGTACTAGTGCTCCTATTGTACTTATCTCAGCCTTTCACTGGACAAGTAATAAAACAGCACCTTCCTCCAAGCAAGGCTTTCTGATGTCTGTACTAGTGCTCCTATTCTACTTATCTCAGCCTTTCACTGGACAAGTAATAAAACAGCACCTTCCTCCAAGCAAGGCTCTCTGATGTCTGTTCAACAGAAAACTTATGGTTTCCTAGGAGACCAGGATTCTATTCAGTACAGATGACCGGCTCCAACCTATCATATGCTGTGTTCTGGGGATTCTACAAATTGTTTACCACTGGAATGTCCCCTGGATCTCCATTTTAAACTACTGTTTTTGTATTATTTTCTATGAGGATTCCCTATTTCTACTCTAAACTATATTAATATATTTTATTAACACCAAAACACTATCATTTCCTTAATCAGGGTCTCAATAGCTTCCTTACAGTGATTTTAAAATTTAAATTGAGACAAAGACAAATGTACTGTAGATTTCTCATAAATATAAAACAAAGTAATTTTCCAAACCTGTCCTAAGCTATTTCAAAAATTAGATTGTGCTTTGAGGTATGCTTCACGTCGAATGTAACTCACTAATCAATGTTGTTAGCCCTCCATAACACAAAGTTCATTTACTCTTACAAAATGTATTTTCTAAAACTTAAAACCCACTTACTTCTTTTATTTAAAACCCCCAATTTAATTAAAACCCAAATTTAAACCCTTCTAATAATTTTAACCCCTTCATTATCTAACCCTGCTAAATTAAATCCTTTAACAATAAATTTTCCCAATTTTAACCCCAGAATCAATGGTTTTAGACCCCTCTTACATGAAGCAGACCCTTTTCCTAAGCTTACAGGAGCTCTAAATCTCGCTGGGTCTCACAAATGTTTGGGTTGTTTGCTATCTAAACCCCTGGAACTCTTTCCTTGCTGAGCTAAAATCTAGGTCCCGGCTTCTTCCTTGGCCTGCTGAAACCCTTGCAGCCAATCAGAATCTTTCTCTATCTCCACCAATCAAAAGGTTCCTATCACAAACTAAAGAAGTAAATAGCACATTGCTCTAACAAGCTGCATCTTTTTAACCCTCTGGTTACACACGCAACTGGCATGACCGCCTCGGGTTCCGTTTCCCTTTACCCTGTTGCCACCCCCTCCCCCCCCACCCTCCCTCCCTTAAGTCACAACGCTACACCAGAGGGTTTCTTTCACCAAACTATTACTATTTATTTACATCAATGGTTATTAACAGCACAAAACTGTTGGCCACAACATGCACGTAACACTCAACAAAGCACTGTATACAAATTCTTTGTAACACCTCTTTCCTTTTGCCCCCTCGAGAGACACAGCCAATATGCCACAGACTTAGTAACTGACAGGGGACGAATCTTTGCCGTGAAAGCTTTCTCTCAGTCCCTTAGTCTTTCCATATCCTTCAGTCGAAAAGCTGTTACGCCTGCCGTTCAAGCAGACTTGGCAACCTTTTCTTCCTTACCCCCCCTTTTGCCCGCCGTCAAAGCAAGGCAGGGGGCCCTCTGCGCGGTGTTCTTGTCACCATCTCACTCTCTCTGGGGAGAGGTCCGTGTTTCTCTCCTGTACCTCTCCCCCTTTACTTAAGGCCTAGGCTGTGTTCTCTCTCACCGGGTGTGTTTTTCCAGCCAACCCCGCCAACAGCGAATCCTCGCTTGTTGACGGGGCCCCACCGATGAACACGCCGCTGTGGCCAACACCTGCCTCTGCCATAGTCGTTCGACCGTATCTTGTATGGCGCAGAGAAAAATGTCCATTCCAATGTCTGACAAGTGCACTCCGTCTGCGCGATACAATCCTGGGCATCTCTCTTCTATTAGGTCGTGCGTGATGCTGTGTCCCCCTATGGCCCCCATGAAGCGGGCCATCCATCTGTTCACTTTTTGCCTTGTCCTCTCCACTGCCCTGTGCGAGTTCTCGCCCCTCCATATTCGCCGCGGTATGATGTGTGACCATGCCAAGATCGTCCCGGGAAATGTGTTGGCCAGAGTCAGCAAGTCGCTCTGCATCCTTTTGGTGAACTCGACACTGCGCGTCGCAGCGAGGTCGTTGCCCCCCAAATGGATAACAATCATCGCTGGGTTCCCGGTCAATCCCTTCCTTTGCAGCAAGGCCGGCCTCAGCTGGTCCCACACCATACCTCGCCGTCCCAGCCAAACCACCGAAACTTTTGCACTTGGTAATCCCAAATTCAACCCCTGCGGTCTGCACCGTGTCCTTTTTTGGGCCCAGTGAACAAATGAATGGCCACATATCCACACTTCCCGCGGCCATAGGAGGCCGCTTACTCCTGCATGGATCATAATCAGAAAGATATGATTACAGCAGTACATATCCAACAATGATCATCCGTTTGCTTGTACACAAAATGCTCCCCTATATCACCATTGCCACCACCTCCCGCTCTCTGTCCATTATCCTACCTTTTTTTTTTATTGATGGGCCCATCGTTCCTCACTGCGCTGGATGTATATACAGTTTGTATCTATCTGAGCGCCATCGACCTATCCTCATTATCCGTTCTCTGGTCATCCTGATGCTGGCTGCCGTTGAAGCAGCTCCAATGCGAAAGGAGTGCGAGCCGTATAAGCTTGCATCCCCTCCAGTTCGTTCGTTTATGAGCTTGAGTACTCTGATAAATTGGAAACGTGATAAGGGTGCCCCGTTCGCATGCACGAACCACTGATTTTCCGAGTGCGCCCGTAACTGTTGGTAGGCTAAAGCATTTTTCAGAGGGCATGAGGGGTCATTGTGTAATGCCGACAGCACCACCTGTGCCCCTTTTCCCTCCGCGTCGGTCTTGGATCGGCGCAACTGCAGCACTATGGCCCTAGTGAGTATGCTCATATCGCGCTTTTCCATACCTCCACAGGCTGTCCCCCGCTCCGAGGAGATGCAGCTACCAGCTCGCCCACTCGAAATGCTCCGTAGAAGGCCCAGGAAAAGGCGCATCACAACAGCCTCGTCTCGTACTCATCATAGCACACTTGGCTAGTTGTTACCATCAGTTGTTGTAGCATCTGATGAGTGATCGGGCGGCGTTTGTCCACTTTCCGGGGGCTGCCCCAGGGACCAGCCTCTCATTACCTTCTTTATGATAAACTCAGCCCTGGGGCTCTACTTCCCCATAGACTTTGCAAAAAATGATACCGCCGCTAAACGGGCTTGTACTGCAGCTTTTGTATATCCCTGGCTTTTGCACTGTATAATCCATCTCAGAATTGTTGCTAATTTTAATGTGTCTTCCTGCTGAATGACAACCTCTCTGCAAAATGTTTGGTATTGCTCCCATGCCGCTATGTATCTGCGCCGGGTGTTCTCGGCTAAGGCGCCTAAGAGGAGTTCCCAGATCTCGGTAGACCATACTCCCAGACTTGATCGGGCACCGCTGTCTTGACCGCGTCGGCCTCGGGCGCCAGTTGGTGAAACAGCCAGATCTTAGAACGAGAAGGAGCGTCGGCAATATTATTATTCTCGCCTACAATGTGCTCGGCTCTAAGGGTTATGTTATATGTCAGGCACAACAAAACTATTCGCCTTAATAGTGCCACCACCTTCGGCATCTGGGCTCTCATACTGTTCACTGCCCACCACCGCTAGGTTATCGATGTGGAAGGTGATAGCTCTGTTGGCGAGCTCCGGCGCCCAGATAGACAAGGCTACCATTAGCAGAAAAAGTTCCAGGAACGTGATGTCCCTAGTGGTTCCATCCGCATGCCACTCCATGGGCCATATCTCCGAGCACCACCCCCCTTTATAGTATATACCGAAACCAATCCCCCCCGAGGCATCGGTGAAGAATTCGAGTTCCGTATTCGATACCGGGAGCGCTTGCCAAAAGGCAAGGCCGTTGAAGGTGCGTAGGAATTGCAGCCAGACCTGGAGGTCTTCCCATATCTCCTTGGTGACCCTGATAGAGTGGTATCTTTTTGCGACACCCTTCGTTGCCCATGCCATATGACGGCAGAACACACTCCCCATGGGTATCACTCTGCATGCAAAGCATAGCATGCCCAGCATGGACTGGAATTGTTGGAGTGTCGCTTTTCGCTGGCTTTGCAGTAGTTGCATCTCTTTCCTCAACTTCAGCACCTTCTCCGCTGGCAAGCGCAACCTGTGTGCCGGCACATCCAATTGTATGCCCAGGAAGGTGATGATCCCTTTTGGGCCTTCTGTCTTTTCCTTCGCTAACGAGATCCCAAATGCTCGTGCCGTCTGCTCAAAGATATCTAATATCCTTTTGCAGTCATTCTGGTCCTTTCCCACGAATAGGAAATCATCCAGATAATGCACGACCGTATTGGGGCCTGCCAGGTCCTCGACCACCCAGTGTAAGAATGAACTAAATTGTTCAAAATATGCACATGATACTGCACATCCCATGGGCAGACATTTATCATAGAAGAATTCCCCATTGAACGAGAAACCCAACACTGGAAAAGATTCGGGGTGCACCGGCAATAACCGGAACACAGACTCGATGTCTGCCTTCGCTAGTTGTGCCAGCGGCCCTTTGCTTCATATGAGCCTAATTGCCTGATCCATGGTTGCATATTTGACAGAGCATAATGCTGGATCAATATAATCGTTGACCGACTGTCCCTCTGTGTATGATAGGTTATGGATTAACCGGAATTGTCCTGGCTCCTTTTTGGGTATGACCCCCAATGGGGAGACTACGATGTCCTTGAATGGGGGTGAATGGAAAGGACCCGCTATCCTCCCCATACCTAACTCTTTTGCTATCTTGCTACGGGCACTCTCTTTGTGATTCTGGACCGATGGTGGGTTGTTAAGTAAGCACGCTTGTGTTCTTTTCTTCAAAATTAGGGATGGGATGCGGAAACCCTGTGAGAAGCCTTCTTCAATACTGCGGGCTATGTCCCGCTTAGGGTATGCTCTTAGCTGTGGCCGCATATGCTCAAGTCTGATGGGTGTTGGAGCCAACCCCTTCTTGTGATCGTAGCTGTAGCGCTCTGAAAGGCTTGGCCTCCCTTGCGACTCTGCATGTGACAGCGGGGTGTCCACTTCCGCATACTGAGCAGGAGTGCTTGAATTTACACGGTTGCCATGTACAACTCCCTGCATTGTATTGTCGGCATGCTCGTCTTCCTGGCAACTGATTGGCTTCTCTCCATTACGTGTTCTGAAAAGGCTGCTGTCACTGTGTGCTCGGCAGCGGCTGCTGCTGCCTGTCTTGACACCATGGCCTATTGGGCGCCATTTCTTCCATCCACATGTCCAGAATTATGTGGTGCCAAGCCAGGGTGGGATCTTCTGACATACTCCTCCTGAACTTCACATCATAGTTAAGCCAGGCCCATCCACCGTACTGTTTATGTGCTCTGGTGATTGTGTCCAGGTAATGGATCAGGTATGGCCCCGCTTCTGGTTCCTTCTCCATCACCATGCTCATCAAGACGTGAAATGCTGTCACCCAATTGTTAAGGGATTTGGGAATTTTAGGTTTCCTATCACTCACGCTTCTTTTGTCTTTATCCTTCCCACTGCTCACCTCATCGTCCTGCGCCCTGAGCAGGAGAGAGAATATGTCAATATATTCTCTCCTCCAAATCCTCTTTTTTATCTTTTTGTGTACCGACACAGCCAGAGAGCTCACCCCGCAGCATGGGTCATGACTGGTGTCACGCCAGTCCAACTGCGTTCTTTGGGCCGCTCCGGATGGCGCGCTCACGCGGTCCTCGCCCCTCTGACTTTGCCACGACCAGGCCTGTCTGAGGGGATTGGAGTGTTTTGAGCCCTTCCTCCTTTTAAATTTATTGAATGCATATCGCATCACATCTGCCCATTCTACGTCCCCTTCACTGTGTGAACTGGACTTGTCAGATGATGATGTTGATAAATTTGGCGCCCCCTTATCACACCCCGACCTACCATGTACTGAGCTGGGTGGTGCCGTCTTGCTGCTCATCGATGGCATGTCTTCATTCGCGAAGCCTGTCGTTCCCAGTCGTTGCTTCACTGAGGTCAGGCCGTGTTGTGTAACCTGATCCCGTACCATCTGGAGCAGGTCTTCCAGCTCTTGCCCCTGCGGAGGGACTGAGTTTTCCATTTGCTGTGGCATCTTCCTCCTAACGCTGCGCCGAGGCTTCTCTGTTGCTGCATGGGTCGTAGCCTCACGGCTAGCCCCCCGGGTCCCTCTCTTGACTGACCCTGTGGCTGCCCGTGCTTTTGATGCTGGCGTTGCCTTCGGCGCAGCCTTGGCGCCCTGTGTTCTGGAAGCCTTTTGCGTCTCCTTTCTCAGCATCTCTTACTAGGATAGAATTGCTAAGCAGAGGTAATGGACAGTCTAAATTACTATCATTCTCGGATACATGCTTCCATCCCGTGCTCCCCTCGCTTCCTGTTGCCACATGCATGCATCCTGGTGCTTACCCTGTCCCTATCATGTCACTCCTTCTATCTGTACATATCTATTTCACCATCCGAGATCTTTGTATGCATAGATCTCCCCATGCATAGATCTCCCGATTGCCCCCATTCAGTGTGACATTCCTCGTGATCCTATCCTAGCAGAAGAGACAAAATCATACTAAAATCCTCCTAGCAGAACAAACAAAATTACATTAACCGTCCGCAGTACCGCTTCTCCCCACCAGATGGCAGCCTTAACCATTGCTTTGCATCAATACAACAGCTTAATCACTGTGGTCCGTTTCTTTCGTTTTTTTAAAAAAAATATATAGAAAGCGGAAGAAGAACCCTCTGGGCTGCTCCCCTTCTATCTGTGTCCGGCTGCCCCTAAAGAACTTTCTTTGATGCGATCTTCAGGCCTTAGCATTTTGTTCGTTAACGATGCCAGCCACGTGGATGCGGTGCATTGTTGCCGCATACGGCAGCATCTCTCCCACCCGTCTCTCCATGTGCTGCGCAGGTAAGATGCTGTCTGCCGCTGAAGCGGTTTGCCAGCCTCCTCAGCCTCTTTTCTTCATCTGCTGCCTAGCTTTGCTCTTCTCCCCCCCCCCCCCACCGGATGCGGCCGCGGCAGCTCTACCGGGGACTCCTCCGTGTCTGCTGCGCTGCTACCCCACTCTGTGCCCCTCACAGCTCTTGCCCTCTTGCTCCGCTTCAATTATTACATTATTTGCTATACTTGCTTTTGTCCGTAGCTCCGTTGGTCTCACTCCGTTGCTATCGCTTGGGCCTCGTTGAACTTCCTTTGTCCGGCTTCCTCCAGGAAGGGGGGGTGAGTGGCAAAGAGGCCGAGCCTGTGCCGAGCGCACTCTTTGTACTCGGCCCTCTGCCCGCCCCCCCCTCCGCCATCCCCCCGCCCCTCCCCCCGCCCCTCCCCCCCCGAACCTCGGCTCGCCACCTTGTGCCTGTGCCCGGCCGCGCTGATTCGCGGCCGGGTCTTTACGTGAGCACTCACTGCACTTATATCAGTAGGTTGTCCTGTCAGTGAGTCTGAGAGGTCTGTGTTCTGTAGGCTGGTAAAGTAAAGGTTACCTGAATAATTTTCTCTGGATATTCAGTGGAACTTTATCTGCATAAAGTTCTTATGATAATTTTAGATCTGCTGTTTGTGCAGCACGATTCAGCCGGGTAACTCTGAAAATCTAGCCAGCATACACAGCATGAGTAAATTTGCACCTGTATGGAAGTAGGTGTGCACTGGGAAGTACATGTGGAAATTGGAAAATGAAATCTCCAGGCATGCTCTCATTCCCCTGATTTAATCTCCTCCTTTTTTTGTGCATACTGTGAAACCGTGAGGGTAATTTTATAAGGCGCGTGCCCACATTAAGGTGCATATTTATGCACATCAATCGTACCTATTTTTATACAGTCAACTACACGCATACTGTAGTGTACTTTATAACATAGGGACATATGTAATGAGTAAAGCATGTCAAATCTGGGCACGGTCTTTTACACCAGCTTTGTGGCTGGCGTAAAGACTGCATGTATCTTGCACACATACGCCCGCATTTTTAAAGTATTTGTGTAATTACATGCTCCGCCCAAGCTCTGCCTATGTGAACGCACACAGTGAATGTATGTGCCATTGATTTAATATACATACTTCTAGAATAGCAATTGGCTGAAGTACATGCAAGAGGGCCCATCGATATTCACCAATAATTGAAAATACATGATTTGCATTTTTAAATGGTGTGTTGCTTTCTGCCCTCCTTAAGAAATTATCCCCGTGTGCATGCGTACTTTCAATTGCATATGAGGCACGAGGGCAATATCTAAAGCATGTTTTAATGTGGGTGAACTAGCCTTTACCTCTTGTAAGAGAGTTTCTTTAATTACCTTCTTCGTCTTTAGTGTCCTATCAATACCATCTGTTCAGAATGGCCCCTGATGCAGCGCTTGAGGCAGTAGAACGAGCACAGCCACTGGCCTGGATGTACCCTGTGTGTCAGCAGAGTCCTTCTGATAGCCCTGAAGTTGATGCACAGGGTACATCAGCAGACACGGAAGCGGTTGAATAAACCTACTACACTATCTAAGCGTGAGAAATAAAGTCCTTTGGCTCTTAATGAAACGGAGAGTAACAGAGCAGCCGGTTAGAGATGATACTGTAGTTAAGAAGAATACATCTCTTCAACTGGTCTAGGATGCTGCTCATTTTTGAGGGCTGCATACAGGTTAAAACCCTGGAAAGAATGCTTTGATGAAGGATTACACTTACTGTACTTAATTCAGATATGTATGCTTAATGTGCCTTGTATTAAGTCACTGAACTGACTTGTTTGGAAAAAGCAGTCAGATTAAAATAGATTTTTTTCCATTTAATGAGCTCTTATATCATACTTTGCAATGCATGTTTAGACTGTGCAAGTATATAATTTGCCATTTAGATTTGCATTTTTAATTTTAAGCAGATGGAATTTGGAACGCTGTGTTTGGTGAAGGCTGGGTTATATCTTTCTTCTTATTTATTTATTTAACAGTATTTCTAAACCGTCTTATCATAAAAATCAAGGCGGTGTCACAACAAAACAATCAGAAGATGTGGAGGGGGTTCATGCAGTGTTGGGGGAGTAAAGTGAGGGGGGGAGTTCATGCAGAGAATGCAGGGGGGGTGATGTGCGTGTGGGGGGGTGTTCTAGATTAGGGGGGCTATGTACAGTGTGCGCTATGATACAGCATGTTCTATAATACTAGGTACTGTCCAGATAGGTCATGAGATAAATCCTGTGCCGATATACAATCTCTCGTCAGGGTGGGGGGTCTTTGTTGATCAGACCTTGTTGATTAAGTGACGTGTCCATAATGTTCTATGAACAGAGCTGTCTTCAGCTGTTTGCGGAAGTCCTTGAGGTCCGTTGTCGCTCTCAGCTCGTCTGGGAGGGAGTTCCAAATAGTTGGGGCTGCCAGGGAGAGGGCTCTCTCTGTGGTGTCCTTTCGTGTTTTTCTGAAGTCCCTCGGTGTGTTGACTCTGTTGGAGGTTCCTTGTCTTCTCGGGCGGGTGCTGGTGTCTGGATGAATGAGGGTGTGCAGGCTGTTGGCTGAAATGTGGTGCTTGATTTTGAATATGTTTATTATTGTTTTGTATTTAATGCGTGAGCTGATTGGGAGCCAGTGTAGGTCTTTGAGAACCGGGGTAATGTGTTCATGTCTTGTTGAGCCAGAAATGATGCGTGCTGCGGTATTTTGGGCTAGTTGGAGTGGTTTGAGAGTTTGCTTTGGTAGGCCAAGGTAGATGGGGTTGCAGAAATCCATTAATGGGGTGATGAGTGCTTGGCATACCGTGCGGAAGTGTTCTGCGTCGAGGAGGGGTTTAAGCCGTCTGATGATTCTCATTCTATGGTATGCATTCTTGACCGTTTTGTTAACGTGAGACTTGAGATTTAGTTCGTTGTCCAGGGTTACTCCAAGGTATTTTACTTCGGATTTCATTGGAATGGTTGTGTCTGCTATTTTGATGTCCGGTGGGTGGATGAAGTCATGGTTGCGAGTGATTATTAGAGCCTCAGTCTTGCTGTAGTTGATTGAGAGGTTGTTGTTCGTGCACCAGTTTGTCATTTGTGTTAGGCAGTCAGTTATTCTATTGTAGTCTGGGTTGTCGTTAGAGATAGGTGTGTATATCATAATATCGTCTGCGTAGATGGTGTATTGAATGTTGTTCGCTTTCAGGATGTCGCATATTGGCTGGATGTATATGTTGAACAGAAGTGCCGAGAGGGCGGATCCTTGAGGTACTCCTTGGCGGATTTTTATGGGTTGAGAGGTGTTGTGGCCTATCTTGACTTGTAGCTGCCTGTCGGTGAGGTAGGATTGGAACCATTTTAACGTGGTACCATGAAGTCCAATTTCCTTTAGTCTTTCCAGGAGGGTTAGGTGGTCAACCGTGTCGAAGGCGGAGGAGATGTCGACGAAGATCATTAGGATGCCTTTAGTGTTGTTGTCTATGACTCTGAGGATGTTGTCTATGAGGTAGATCAGCAGTGTTTCAACTCCATGTTGGGGGCGGAAGCCGTGCTGGTTGTCGTCTAGAGGAGCATGGTTGTCAATATGTTCCTGTAGTTGTTGTTGCACTGCTTTTTCTATAATTTTTGCCAGAAAAGGTATGCTGGATATTGGTCTGTATGCTGCAGGGTTTTTCTTGTCGAGGGTAGTTTTCTTCGGTATTGGGCGTACTGTAGCCAGTTTAAGTTGAGCTGGCAGGAGACCCTGGGTGAGTGAGTTGAGGACAATGTCGTGTATGATGTGGATGAGGCTTGATTTGGTGGCCTTTATCCATGATACTGGGCAAGGGTCCGTGGGGGCGGTGCTTGTTCTGATTGCTGAGATGATGTGGGAGAGCTGTTCTGTTGAGGGAGGGTAGAAGGTGTCCCATGTCTTGGGGTGTGAATCAGGCTGGGTAGCAGAGCTGGTTGCAGTTGGTTCTGTGGAGTGGAATTTGTCTTTGATGTGATCAGCAAATTTTTGCGGGTCTATTTGTATTTCCTCTTCTGTTTTCTGCTCCTTTGTGAGGATTTTCACTATGTCGAAGAGCTCTCTGGGTTTGTTTATGGAGGTGTTTATCATGTTTGTATGGTATTCTTTCTTGGATTGGTTGATGTGTTCGGTGTATAGTCTTTGGTTTGTTAGGTATATCTGCTGGTTTTCTGGTGTCTTGGATTTTCTCCATCTCCGTTCGATCTTTCTGAGTTCTCTTTTCTCTTGTCGTATGGTTGAGGAGTACCAGGGCTTGTGATGTCTCTTGTTGTTGCAGTGTTCCTTTGGTCTGGTAGCAGTAGCTGTGGCGGCGTTGGATAGTGTGTTGTTCCAGTTGATTATTTGAGTCTCCAGGTTGTCTGTTTCTGTTGACAGTTGATTTAACGTGTCCAGTAGGAAGGTGTCTCTGTCGAATTTCTTGAATCGCCTTCGTGTGTGGGAATTGTTGGTTTGTTCGTTGTGATTGTCTTTTTGAAGTTGCAGTGTGATCTTGATTATGTGGTGATCGGACCAGGGGACTGGGGTGATGGAAGGTGTTGAGATTAGACCTCTTGAAGTTAGGGAGTTGGTTGCGAATATGAGGTCAGGTGTAGAGCCGTGTCTGTGTGTGGGGGCGTTGATGATTTGGGTGTATTGAAGTGATGTCATTGCTTGGAGGAAGGCATCTGCATCTTTGGTGTTGGTGGACTTGAGGTTGAAGTCACCTAGCAGGAGGGTAGGTTTGTTAGTTGCTGTGAGGGCGCATGCTGTTTCGAGCGTTGCTGCCAGTTCATCAGGAGGGGCTCGGGGTGCTCTGTAGGTTAGGCAGAGTGCCATGTGTTTGTTCATGATGCTGAGCGTGTTGCTTTGTGGTGTGTCGGTGGAGCTGTGTGTTTTGAACTTCATGTTTTTCTTTGCTATTATAAGAACCCCTCCTCCGCGTTTGTGGGTGCGTGGGCAATTGTAAGCTGTGTAGATGTCTGGTACCAATTGATTGAGGAGAACTGTGTCGGTGGGATTGAGCCAGGTTTCTGTAATGCAGAGAATGTCTGGTTGGTGATATTCTATGTGGTCTGCTAGTGTGTGTATCTTGTTGCATATGGACCTCGCGTTTATGAGCTCTATGGCCGTTTGCTCTGTTGTGTTGTGTGACTCCGTTGAAAATTGTGCGAGGGGGTGTGATTTGTGTGCGTCTTTTCTTCTTGATGTTGATGTGCTGTGTGTGGCGGGGTGATTGTATTGTGGAACTGTGTAATGCCAGTTAGAGGGTGGGTGCCATTGTGGGTTATGGTGTAGGTAGTGGGGGTGGGGGTCTGGTGAAAGGATATGTGTGAGGAGGAGGCTGAATGGTAGGAACCATGTTGTGATCATGGTGGTATGCTGTGGTGTTCTGTGTGAAGTTTGCTTGCAGTTTCTGATGTCAGATGAGGTGTGCACAGATTTCATACAGTTCGCTGTCCTTGTTGAATGAGTTTGTGAGACTCACCTGGTCGGTTTTGTTGGTGTTGCTGTTCAGAGTTGGTGTGCTCTACCCAGCTTGGGGAGCTCGAGGAGCGTGAGGATCGTAGTTGGCGAGCTCAAATCCGTCCTGGGGAGCTCAAGCCGGGGCTGCCTTTCACACGTGTGTTCAGCGATGTGGGGGGTCCGTTCCTGTGGTTGGCGGAAGCGACGCAGCTTTATCGGCGTGTTGGTGGTGAGGCACTCCTTTCTTTCACCGCCAGTGGCCACCGCCTAAGGGCCACGCCAAAGGGCCCTCTGGCGAGGCCCTCAGGCGCGGGCCCGCCAGGCGCGGGCGCGCCCTGTAGGGACGCCACTATTTCAAGCGGATTTCTGGGCGGGCTTTCTCCCGCTCCCACTGCCCGGATTGGGCAGGAGCACTCCCACTGCCCCGATAGGGCAGGAGTACAGTGGGGGAGAAGCCGGGCTTGCGGGCAGCACAGCGGGTCCCTCTCGGTAGGGACGCCGCTATTTCAAGCGGATTTCTGGGCGGGCTTTCTCCCGCTCCCACTGCCCGGATTGGGCAGGAGCACTCCCACTGCCCCGATAGGGCAGGAGTACAGTGGGGGAGAAGCCGGGCTTGCGGGCAGCACAGCGGGTCCCTCTCGGTAGGGACGCCGCTATTTCAAGCGGATTTCTGGGCGGGCTTTCTCCCGCTCCCACTGCCCGGATTGGGCAGGAGCACTCCCACTGCCCCTTATGCTGTATTGGTGATAGATGCCTTACACTGGGAAGTGCCGTGTCCTGTAAACCTCTGTCACCAGCTCTCCTTAAACCCCCGTGTATAAGTGGGTAGAGGTTAAGTGAGTGGTTCTTCCCCACTGAAGCAGCTACTTTACAAATCCTGAAGCTGGGCTTTTTGGGAAATGTAGTCCCTTCACCGAATCAATGAGGAGCAGTTGTGGAAAAGTGGTTTAAGCAACCAAAGGATTTTATTTCCCCTCCCGGGGCGGATTTCACCATGAACAAAGTAACACAAACCAGGTATTTACTGGCATAAGGACAAATCAAAGGTTCTTTAACAGAAAAGGCTTACTTCAGCAATAAACAGGTTGATATCTAGCATTCCAACGTAACAATGCTGTTTCTTCACAGCTCTCTGCTTCTCAATGCTAGTAGTGCTGTACTTTCTCTTTCAAAGCATGCCTTCAGCGTAATGAGATTATTTCATTAGCAAGCGATATCGTACAGTCCATGATATCTTCATCAATATTCACACACTCAGGTTCAAAGTCCATTAACTCTTCCTGGCTAGAAGGAAATGTTTGTAACGGCAATCCTGATGCCACGCCCTTTCTAACTGCTTCAGGTTTCACCTGATATTCCTGAGTTAAATACTGGCTTTCACAAACGTTATCAGCACAGGTATTCTCTTCCCAGCTCCAACCCTCTGGGTAAATACAGTCACTGTAACTATTTTTATACCAGCCTTTTGGCTTACCTTTTAGCCTAGCTGGTGGAGGTTTTCTTTGTGGCTTTGGACTGGCTGTAGGTTCCCAACCTAAGCCTTGCACAGAAGATTTCACTTGCCTTCCTGGCTTCCTTTCACTTCTGTGTTCCCCTGGATACTGCAGGTAATCCACTCTGCCCTTATTATATCCTTCCCTTGGGGTTTCTTTTCTTTTCCTGAAGAAAGACACTGTCTCACCCTTCCACAGAGACTCTGGCTTTTTCCTGGCACTGCTGCCTTCACTGTAGCTCTCATTAGCTTCCTTATCCAGCACACATGCCTCATCCACTTCTCCTTCTTCTCCTTCCTCCCCTTCTAACTCCATAAGCTCAACTGAACTCTCTTTATCAGGGTGAATTCTAGGGCAGTGCTCAACTCCACCCCCTAGCAGGTGTCCTGCATTAGCTCTGACTCATTCCCTGAATGGTAGCACCCGCCTTTCTCTTGCCTCTGTGCTTGGTTTCTAAGGTAACCAGGAGCCATGTGCTTTTGTTTACAACTCAGCCCTACTCCTGTTCCTGGCTTTTTAGCCTCATCTACCGGGCTGGAAGGACCCACTATGTCACACCTCTCACAAAAATAGCATCAGGACACCAGTGTTTGCAGCAGTGAGTTGGCTTTCATGCAGCTAAGGGAAGTCGTGCATTTTGGGGGTCATTTTATAAAGGATTTTCACATGAAAACATTGTTTTATGTGCATCAAATGACTTTTAAAAAATAACTCCATGGGTTACATGCATAAGAGTATGTGCGGAGACTGCTAATACGATTTCCTAGCATTTCCATATGTGCACAGTGCTGTATGCACACACTGAAGAGATAGTCCTTTATCTTGTGTTAGTTCTGTGAAACAGCAGGGCAAATAAGAAATTAGGGGGTTTATTCTGCAAAGTGATTAAAAATAGCATGGGTATAAACATGTTCAGGGGCATAGCTGGGCGGAGCACAGATGCAGTTGTGACGTATATGCATGGTTTATAAATTATGCACCCCAGGCATACTTCGCCCAACTCCCAAGCAGGTGTACATGTACATGGGTATAGTTTTTGGAGGTCATTTTATAAAGATGCATAAGTGCCCATTTGTTTTTCTAAAATATTCTCAAAATAGACACCTACATAACTTCCAACTTAAGCGACCTGACATAAAATTACCTTCTCTCAGTTCTGTCGTGAGGGTCTCGTGAAGCTCTCCAAACTTGGGTTTTAGCCATGAAGGCTCTCTATACTGTAAGCTTCACGTGAGGAACACCCTGCAGTTAAGCTGAGCCTGATCAGATTCCTCAAATCAACTATTAGACTTGCTAAATTATTTACTCATTTTTACAGCATATATGTTTTGTTAACCATATGGCTCTATTTATTTTAATTATTAAAATAAATCAATGCATCAGTACAAAAAGGCTTCTAGGCACACAGCTTGTTTTGTGCTAATATTTGAATTATGTGTATTGGGTTTTGTATTTCATTGAATCTTAATACGGCATCCTTCTCCCCCTTAACCCCCTTAAAAAAAAAAAGGTTTCTAAATACATAGACTAGACCATTGTTTGTGGTCTTAAGCATGGAGGAGCACGAGAGCTGTTAGTAGGCGCTGGATGCAGACAGCTTGCTGGTGGCTCAGGGTGGCAGTGTCTCAATTCAGATTTTTAGTCACACAGCTTGAGGTATGGAAAACAGAATGTAACCTAGACCTAATCCATTAAAGCCTTTTTTTTGCCTTAGATACCAAATGTAACCTAGACCTAATCCATTAAAGCCTTTTTTTTGCCTTAGATACCAAATGAGGGAGAAATCCTGAATTAAAACTCTGGGTCAGAGCACCTAAAACAGATGGCTATATTTTAAGAAGTTATCTTAAGTTGTTGACTTTTAGCTGTAATTACTTCTATTATTAATCATTTATATAGTGCCACAAGGCATATGCAGCACTGTACAAGAACATATAGAAGATGGGCCCTGCTCGTTAGAGCTTACAATCTAATCAAGACAGACAGTACAATATAAGAAAAACAAAGGTTCAAATAGGGAAAGGAGAACAAGGGATTAGGATCCAAAAACAGCTTCAAAGAGGTGAGCTTTTAGCATGGATTTGAAAAGAGGGAGAGATGAGACCTGACACATAGATTCAGGAAGTTTGTTCCAGGCTGACAGCAGAAAACAGAATTTTTCATGAATTTGGAATTTAGATTTAATTACTCGTCTTTTCAAATTAAAGTTCAAGATGCATTACAGGCAGGTGCAGTAGATAGTTCCCTGTACCATGGAGCTTACCATCTACTTGGGGTTAATGGAGAGTGAAGCCACTTACTCAAGGTCACATGGAGAGTCAGTGGGAAGAGTAGAATGTGAACCTGCCTTCCCTGGCTGTCAAACAGTGGCTGAGACCAGTAGGCTAGCTTTAAGCCTGCAGCAGCTGTTCCTAGGTCTGGCTGGCTAAGTTAGCTGCACAGTGCCGAAAATCAGTGTTAGGTGACTGACTCCCTCTTCTCGCCCCAACCTCATCTTTGAGGCCACCCACTTGAAGCAGGCTGCATACCTCTGAAAATTTAAATATTTCTGCGGCATAAATGCATAGGAGGAGAGCTGCTTTCATTTGAAAGAAACTTCTGGAACAAGGGGGTACTGGATGAAACCGAAAGGGGATAAACTCAGGAGTAATCTAAGGAAATATCTCTTTACGGAAAGAGAGGTCGGCGCATGGAATAGTCTCTTAGCGGATGTGGTGGAGAAAGTATGGAACAAGCACAGAGGATCTGTAAAGGGATGGTAGAGCTCTGTACGTGATATGGGTGGGCAGACTGTATAGGCTGTATGGCCTTTATCTGATGTCATTTTTCTGTTTCTGTTTGTTTACTATTTGCCAACACTTTCTAATGAAAATTTGGCTCCTCTGCTCTGAGCAAACATGTGATCAGTATTATTGGTATTAATGCAAAACATTTTATTCTTTTTTTCATTGAAGCCATAAATTTCAAAGCTATATTTTGAAAGAGCACACAAATATCCACTGCAACACCAGTGAAAATGGTCTTGATTAGTTTCTGCTTTAAGATATGTCTTTGAAAAATGCTGCTGCGGAGCATGTTCCCATGAGTAATTGAAGAAGGACCCTTCCCAAAAGCAATCTATTCATGCTCCATAGGGAGCAACTTAAAGCTGGAATGAGTGATAAACATATACAGAGGGTCCATTCTTCTTTTATATTTTATAACCGAAGCCGCTAAGCACTATGACTCCTGGACAATTCATTCTAATTGGATTCCTTTGCTCTCATTAAGCTATTAAGTGGGGTGGAATGCTGCCCAGTTTGTTTTCATGACATATGTGAAAGAAGAGGACCCTTGCTTCATGTAGATGTACACCAGCTGCTTGTACTTATACAAAACATTTGACTAGGAGTTGCTTTGAAGTAACTGCATAAAAGCAAGGTTATACATGGCAGAATATTAGGGGCCAGCTTCTTCTTATGAAAGGACCATCTGGGGTCATGGAGCTTGTATGTGTGTGTGCATTGGAAAAGGGAGTTCCGTACACATGCATAGTTCCCATAGAGAGCGATGGCTGTGATGAGTGCATCTCTATGCCAAAATAAAGATGTATGTGGATGATTTTGTTTTGGTCCAACCTGAGGATCTGCATGTTCACAGTCCACACATGAAATGTACACATGCATAGCACGTATCCCTCCATATGTAGAATGTTCACACATACATACATCTTGGCCCATGCAGAACAGCACAGGAGAGCATGAAGGTAGCCACACAGCAGTTCAGCTTCACCAGGGCAGAGACTCGTGTGCTCTGCCAGCATGTACTAGTCAACGAGAATATTTTTTCCCCACTAGGATGTTGCAGGCCACAATGTGCTCCAGCAAGGCAGTCTGAGAGACCATCCATGTGTCCCTCGCCAGGTGAGTCAAACATTTCTCACCCATAGGCACATCTCACAGAGGAACACTGTAGCTGACGGCACACATCCAGTAGGCAGGCAAGGAAGTAGAATACACAGGACTGACCCAACAGCAGACTAGATTGGGAAGTCACCCAGGGCATCATTTTCTGAGGTCTGTAAAGAGCAGCAGCAATCAAAGCAGCCACATACATACCGACATCGAGATACACATGCAGCACCTAACTTGGAGAGCAGGCACACACTTACAAACAAAGCAATAACAAAGTTATGTGTACACACAGACAGGATGGGAGTCATAGTGGTGACTGGATGGCCACAACATAGAGTGAATCAAAGTGATCACTGCACAAAGGACATAAGACAGCTGGTGTGCTGAGGGCCATTGACTGCATCTTTTAAACCATGCCAGCTGTTTGACCTTTTTCCACCTTTCTTAAAGCGCAGAATACACCTGGTTTGGGCTTTCAAGAGAGTATTTTTAAATAACACCCAGGCCTGATGTAAACTTTTAACCTCCACAGTTGCTACTTTGAGTTGTTTCTTGATCATTTTTCCTCCTTTTATCATTGTCTCTTTTTTGAAAGTTAAATGCTAGTGCAGTGGATTTCCTTGCTGTCCTCCCTCCATTTACTAAATCAGATGTGATCATGTCATGATTACTATTAACAAGTGGCCCCAACACTATTACCTCTCACACCAGATCCTGTGTTCCACTAAGGACTAGGTTTAAAATAGCATCCTCTCATGTCATTTCCTGAACCAGCTGCTCCATGAAGCAGTCATTTATTTCATCCCTAGCATGTCCAGATATGACATTGCCCCAGTCAATACTGGGGTAATTGAAGTCTCCCATTATTAGTGTGTTGTAACTTTTGTTAGCTTCCCTACTTTCTGTTAACATTTCATCATCCATTTAATTGTAAACCGCACTGATACTAAAGAGTGTGGTATATAAAAGCTGTTAAATAAATAAATAAATAAATAAATCTGTTCATTCTGGCCAGGCGGATGTTAGTACACCCCCACTACCATTCCTTCCCATTTTTACATGGAATTTCTATCCATAGAGATTCTACAGTGTACTTTGTTTCCTGCAAAAACGTTTATCCTTGTTTGAGTCAATGCCCTCTTTAACATATAGCACCACCCCTCCACCAATTTGATCTACCCTATCATTGTGATATAATTTGTACCCTGGTGACTAACTGTTTAAAACTCAAATTCTTTCTTAGCTAGATAGATAGGGAAAAATGTAAAAAGTTCAACCCTGGTATATAATGCATCCTGTCTACAAATAGGAACCAAGGATAAACCTTTCTGTAATACCCTGACCTCCTCTTCTTTAAGAGAATAACTAGAAAGGTTGATAATGCCATCGGGCTCATCATCTAGATGTTTTTTTATGCTCTCTCGCCTCTCCCCTCCCCCTCCCTCTGCCTCTGTGAGTGAAGGGGAATACTCAGGATTCCGTAAATTGAGAATTAAGAATTACTTTGACACCCATGAAGCACCCTCCAATTGAAGGTGAATCTCCCTACAAGCCAGTTCCTCAGGATATATCACCTTTGTATATCTGAGCAGGACTTTGAGGCCCAGGCCCAAGACTTAACACGTCAGTTCCAAAGCAGAGGTTACCCAGATGACTGCATAAGAAGGGCTCACCATAGAGCCCGCATGTCTACTAGAGCTTCACTTCTTCAGCAAAGGAAAGGTCTATGTGATGATAAATTAGTTTGTGCCCTGACATTTTCTAATTTAGCAAATGACATTATGCGGATTCTAAAAGAAGAATAGCACCTGTTGTCTTCGGTATCATTTTTGAATACCTCACGTCCCATTATAGCCTACAAAAGAAATCATAGCCTGCGCAACATCTTGGTTCCTTCAGCATTATCCGAGCCCTGCAATTGCCCCAGAGTGAGTGGTCATTTTCAGTTTGACCGATGCTGTAATTGTGCACATTGGTTGTGAAGGACCAATTCCAACATCCCTCGAACTCTTGGACCATTAAGATGGATGATTTCTCGAACTGTGAAATGCAGTATGTCATTTATTTAATTATATGCCCTTGTCAACTGTGCTACATAGGCAAAACAAAACGCAGTGTGAGAACACGGATCACGAAACACAAAAGTTGTATTAAACGTGGAATAGCTGACAAACCTCTGGTTGACCATTGGCTTACTTTTAAACATTTCCATTATGGATTTACATTTTTTTAGTGATAAAAGTTGTCAGACCTCATTGGAGGGGGGAGATGTTGATAAGATTTTGTTACGTTTAGAGGAAAGGTAAATTTTAGAATTTAGGACTCTGATACCTGATGGACTTAACCAAGAAATTGATTTTTCTGGAGTTTTTTTGTAAGTTCATTCATAGAGTATGAGTCCTCTTTTAATGTTTTTTAAATCTCTGCTTTTTATTTGATTTTTTATCAAACTGCTTTAATTTTATTGGATATATTATATATATTTTTTTATTCTTACTCATTTTATTGTCCCCTCCCCCTTCCCCCCTCCCCTTCTTTTTCTCCCTTCTCCCTTTTTACCCCCTCCCCCCCCGAGGGACGAGCAGTCCCGCAAGCTATCCAGGCCCGATTCCCCCTCGATTATCCCTGTACATCCTGAGCATCAGGATGGAGAAAGCTGGCAGGGGGCAGGAGGGGGCGGGATCTAGGTGGAGCAGGGGTGGGCTAGCCCGTCAGGATATACAGGGCCAATTCAGATCACTGCCCTGTACATCCTGCCAGTTCAAAGGGACATGCTGCTTATTCCACCTCAAAGATGGAATAAGCAGCACAAATCCAGTGATCAGGCCCGGGGATCCCCCCCCGGGAGCTGGGGCCAGGTGCAGGGGGGTCTACGCCACCTGATCCAGGCCCCGGCAGGCCAGCCGTGGGTCGGGCAGTGAGGAAGAGGGGGAGCTGAAGCCGCGGGAGTCCAGAGCACCTGCGGGGAGGATGTCCTCGCAGGCAGCAGGGGCACACTAGGTCATCCATGGCCCCGATTCTGTGCACCATGGGAACGATTTGTTCCCACTGTCCAGAATCGGGTCCAAATGGGCCCATCTTTCTCGGGGATGCATTTACAGCCCAGATGTCCCCCTACCTGAATCAGACTCCACATGTATAATGCTGTTTGTTTTAAAAGAAAACCAGCACATAGACTTTGCTACCATGCCGAATATCTAAGTGTTTTTTAAAATATTGATCCAATTTTTTTTCTGATGAAAAAAAGTGAAATGTTTTTCTAGCCATGCATAGTTTTTTGCTTACTTATCAAAAGGGGGCAGTAGAGTCCATCTCATCCTGTACCCTCCTGTGTTGTGCTCAATGAACCTGAGAAATGTATTTGAAAGCCTTATTTGATGCATTTATGCATGTGCTATTGTTCTCTGCTTAACCAGATTTAAAAAAAACCCACAGGAAAATCTCATATTTTCTTATTTGCTTAAGGAGTAGGAGAGATGGTGATAAGTGCAAAGGAAACAAATGATACTTTAAGGGGCACGTTTACTATACCACGGTAGCTTTTGGCAGCTACAAAAGGGCTGCAGTGTCTGCAGGGGGCATGCCCATTTTTCCCCCTGTATATATCGCAGAGGTTTTGGACTTACTGTGGAGACCCACAATCCCTGCTTCGGGAGTTCCGTGGTGCCTGCTGATGCAGGGGTTGCAGGTCTCCGCAGTAAGTGCAAAGGGAGGACGGGTAGCAATAGAATGGACAGAGCTCTTACTAGCTCTGTCTGCCGATTGCTGCCGATCCCCCCCCTCCCCCAAGCACCGATCCGGCCTTCCCCTGATCTACAACACTGACAGTTAAAACTGTGTGCTCCCCCTTCAGCATCAGTCCCCCCTGGACAGGTCCTGATTCCCAGCGGGAACTGTCCAGAGGGGATCGGTGCACTCTCTGACAAAGCCTGGCTAGTCAGTCGGACCCTTCCCTGCTCCTCTGATCTACAAGAAAAAAAATCCCAGCTAGCTAGTTGGGATTCTGAAACCCCCTCCCTCCCTCCTCTTCAAATACTTAAATCCCACCAAGCCAGTCTGCTTAGTTGGGTCTTCACTACCCCCCCCCCCCAATCCATGGTGGTCTAGGGGCTACAGAGGGCAGGAGCGATCCTTCCTGCTCCTACTCCCTTCTTCACCGCTTATTAAAATGGCAGCGATCACACGATTCTGCCCCTAGAATTCTTGCACCAAAGGAACCCATAACATGCAAATCCATGGGGCAGTAGGGCAACACCACAGCGTTAACTGCTGGAAATGTGGAAAGCATGTTCCTGGCAGTTTCCATGGTGTATGCGGCCCTGCTGTGGCACAACAAAAGAGCAAGTGTACTCAATGCTACCTATTGAGGTGGTGGTGAAGGCACCCATGCTACAAGCCCGCCATGCCTGTCCAACACATGCCTTTAGAATGCACCAGACCTGCAATGACAGCTAGTGCCCTTTAGCGGAAGACCTCCTCGTAGACTACCTGCCTTACTTTCTCTCCCCTGAATTAAGGGATGTTCAGCTTCTGATGTATGTCCAAATGGGCAGACGGGGTGGACCACTGGTCTTTAACTGTTGACATAATTGCTGTACACACACTCGCACACACACACACTCACACACACACTCACACTCACACACTCACACACACACACACACACACACACACACACACACTCACAGTCACACACACACACACACACTTTCTCGTGCCTGCAGAAAAAGCCTGGATGGTGGGCCTGAGTTTAGTACAGGACTCTTATGTGAAAAATCCTAACGGGTGCCAATTTGAAGCTTGTTATAAAGGCAAAAAGCATGCAAGTGGTTTTGTTGAATGCTAACCTGTGGTATTTTCCTCTGTGTACTAAGTTTCATCATCTTTTCCCATGTGGATGATGAAAATGCTGACAATTGAGCTGACCTATATTAGGAGGTCTTCGTTAGACTGATAACTGACAACACTGCTAATCTTGAAAAGATTTTTCTTGCCACTATCGCCATCCCTCCTTTTAACAGCAAAGATAACTTAATTGGTTGTGTTAATTTTAAAATATATTTGAGAGCAACAAGAAGTAGAAATAAAGTTCAATCTGCCCTGCACCCCCTTCCCCATAAGGCCTTTTACCAAACTTTTTCCCATGAATTTGGCTTAATCTTGCAATTCAAAAATTTAATTGGTTCAAGAAAGATTTTGATGATTTTGTGTTAGCTACTGCCTCAAATATTTCTACTGGAACAGCAGCTTCAGTGCACCACTGACGATATCATCAAAAATGACAAAACTTACATGTGTCAGCTGAAGGCAACCCCAAAGAGGTCTGCTAACCACATTAATCCCTTTCAATACCAGGCCCATTACATTTGGGCTATACGATGCAATAAACTCTGATTGATCTGATGTTGATTGGTTTATACCAGCCATATATTAGTAGATGGATAGCAGGTATTAAATAGGCAGCCAGTATATATTAAGCTGGTTGCCAGTGTACAGGAATCTTGTGTTAAAACGAATACAGAAGTGCAGGGAATGAACCCTTGTGTGAACAGATGAGATTTATGGATCACCAAACTGGGTTCTGAGCAAAATAATGTAAATAATAAATTTATATAGGATAAGAAAATTCATCAAAGGGACCAGATGATATGCAAATGAGTTGTATTTCTCCTCCCCTCGCTGACTGCTATAACATCTGTACTCATTTTTATTGTTACTTTAGGGTTTGGTTTAATATTCTAAGAATCTTACAGACTCTCCTGCAAGGATGCTATTTTTCAGCTGAGGACACGATAAATTGAAGTCCTTGCCTTGAGCTATTTAAATATTTCAAAGCAAATCAATCCTAAAGCGTAGTGTCCCTGCCATGCTAGCTTCTCAGCCCCAGAGGGCTCCTCTTGGTGCAGCAATCTCCTTTTGCATGAACGGCGCGTTTGAAGTTACTTATTTGTTTACTACGTGCAGTATGTGACATCCTTACATAACTGACACTGTTCTTGCAGTGGCGCTGGTATAAACCTTTGAAGATGCATTTGCGTCAATTGACGCACTTTGGGGCTTCTAGTGTTAAGTGAGAGGAAGCCCTGTTTCATTTGGCGTGCATAAGTAACAGGATCAATTTAACGAGTTCTGTGGTACATGTAGTGTAGGAAGCCCCTAAAGGAGACGATCCTTTGTGATCAGGAAATAGCCCGTGAACCTTGGTGTTTTCTGTGTATAATCCCCATTGTTTGTCTTTGCCAGGTTCGTTTGGTTTTAGCTGTTGTAATTTTCCTATTGTTGGAATAAGGAAATTAGCATGCTAAAGAATGAAGCCCAATGTCTACTAAGAAAAAAAGTCTGAAATTACTGGCTTTTTTTCCCTGACACACCAATAAAACACTATCAGCAGCTGAGCAATTGCTTTTAATGTTTAGTGAGCAATAAGTAGAATATTTAGCGCAAGACCATACCCAGTTAGCAATGCACCCTGTGCGACTAACAAATCTGGTGTCCCCCCTTCACCCAGCCACGTTCAGTAGCTCACTCTTTTTCAGCTTGTGGAAGCCCAGTAATGAAATCAGAACTCCTGTGTTTGCACCCTGTGCGGCCGCACCGCTCGCACAGCCTTTGGTATGGCCCTGATTTAGCATGAATAGAGATCTGGCTATGGGAGGGGTCAGTAATTTGTTTCATGACAATCAGAGTATTAATTGGGAAATTTGTCAGGAACTGACCATTTTGAGAAAATTCTAGCCTTTGTCGTTAATATATTTGTTATGGCCTACTTGTCAAAATTAAACTGGCCTTTTGTATGCTGGATTCCTGCCCCTCTCAGAACGTTAAATCTTTCTCAGATTGTGTTGAAATAGCTAAGGATTATTGTCAATGTCTTTGTGGATAAGGGTTATTTGCGGCTTTGCCTGTAAGCTTCACAAAGTCTGTTATAAAGCCTCTCTTGAAAACAGACGATGCTAGAGCCCTGCAGCCTATCACAAATATTCTGTTTGTGACACACGTGATTGAGGAAACAATAACTGTACAAATCTTGGCATTTGCCGACATCTGATCTTTGCTGATGTATAATAACACTTAGGGGTATGTTTACTAAAGTGCAGTAGACTTCTGCAGCTAACACTGGGCGTTAGTTGCAAAAGTGCTGTGGTAATCACAACAGTTGTGTGCTATCTGTTGAGGGCATGTCCAGCATTTACCCAGCAGATAAGGTGGTGAAAATGCAGCTATCACCATCCATAGAGGTGGCATTAGCTCTGTGAAACATGCAGATACTGCATACTGTTATGTGTGAAATTCAGGTATTGCAGAATACTGCCTACATTCGTCCTACACATATGTCCCATGTTTAGCTGTCACCATGGTACAATTTTCCTGCATTAGCACTGCGATGGCAACTAGTGCCGTTTAGTAGACTTACCCCATAGAAAAGGTAGTTATTCACCTGTAGCAGGTATTCTCCATGGACAGCAGTCCTCATGTTTGGGTGATGTCCCTGATGGAGCCCCCATGCAGGAAGCTCCCCAGTTTCTATTGAAAGCTTTTGGGAGGCTCCACCATGTCTGCATGCTCCTTTTCTGCCTGCTGCCATGGCACTAACTTCTTCAGTCTGATAACATAGCTGTAGCAGAAGAAAACTCCTTGGGGAGGTGGGAGGGTTGTGAGGACTTATTCTTGCTGTCCACAGAGAACACCTGCTACAGATGAGTAACTACCTTTTCTCCGTGGTAAGCAGGAAATAAGTGCTCACGTATGGACCCCCAAATTACAGACTGTGGAAAAAGGAGACTGCCGAGAAGCCCAATGGGGCAACATTCAACTACGGAATTTGAAAAACCAACTCTGTACAGTAGTGGCAAGAGTCCCTTCTCTTCACTCTGCTTTTCTTTTGTTGTTATTTTACTTTTTTATTTTTTGCTAGTCTCAACTGACAGAAAGGGCCTAGGTGGGATAGAGTTGTATTCTAATCCCCAAACAAATGCTGGAGTACAGATTGCCTGAAGTTGCTGTCATGTTGGGAATCCCCAACCAGGCAATAGTGAGATGTGAAGGTGTGGACCAAAGACCACGTTGCAGCTCTACAGATCTCTTCCATGGAGACCAAGCATAATTTGGCCACCAACACCGCCATAGCTCTGACATTGTGCGCTGCGACATGACCATCAAGGTTCAGGCCTGCCAAGGCATAGGCGAAAGAGATGCAGTCTACTAACCAAATTTAAAGAGTGCATTTGGAAACAGCAGCCCCTAGCTTGCTGGGAAATAAAAAGTTGGAAATATTTCCTATGGGCTTTTGTCCTCTTCAAGTAAAAGGCCAAGGCTTGCTTGCAGTTCAACATGTGCAATGCAACTTCTCCTTTGTGGGTTTGAGGCCTGGAAGAAAAGGTTTGTAGAACAATCAACTGATTAAGGTGGAAATCCAAAACCACTTTTGGAAGGAATTTAGGATGAGTATGGAGAACCCACCCATTTCTGTATCTTCAAGCAGCTTTCTTGCGAAGGAACCAAGGCTCACATTTCGAGGCAGCGGCCCAGCAGCTGTTCCTCAAGAATGGATGCACTGTGTACATAGTTTATGTTCCATGTCATGACATGAAGTTATTGTGCCAGTGCTACAGTAGCCATACTTTTTGCTTTGTCAGAGTATACTGAAGGAGACCTCTAGGGGTGCAGCTATATATCTACCAGGGCTCAGCCAAACAAGCCTCTGGTATTTTTTCTCGGTCTCCAACATCTGCTGTTAGGGGGAGCTAAACCCACTAGTCTGGACTGATCTAGCAGGATTCCAGGAAAGGAAATTAACGGTAAATGAAATTTCTCCTATTACGGTGGAATCTAGTATAAGGCGAATGTACTAACACCTGAAGCTCACTCACCCTGTGGGCCGAAGTGACCACCACCAGAAACAAGACCTTCCAGGTCAAGAATTTCAGCGGACAGGAATCAAGTGGCTCAAATCGAGCCTTCAGGAGCAATGCAAGCATCACATTGAGGTCCCATGTCATGGCGAGGGATTTGTAAGGAGGTTTCAAAAGAAGCAGCCCCTGCATAAAGTGAACAACCAAAGGCTGTACCAAAATGGACTTCCCTTCTGTGCCAAGATGATATGCTCCAATCTCACTGAGGTTGACCCTGACTGAGTTGGAATTCAGGACAGATTCGGAGAGGTGTAGAAGATAGAAGTTTGTGTGAAGGGCAGAGGAAGGGATCTAAGGCCTTTCCGGCACACCAGACAGCAAATCGTCTCCACTCGTGGGCATAAGACTTCTTCATTGAGGACTTTCTGGAAGCTAGAAGGACCACAGTAATGTCATTAGCCAAGCTAAGCTCTGACAGAATAAGCCTCTCAGCATCCATTTTCTGAGGTCCAAGGACCGAATGTTGGGATGCAGAAATTTCCCATCTGCCGACACTCATAGATTGGCAGTACTCTGGAGGAACCCATTAAAATCCAGCCCCAGGCTTTGGCTACACAGCAGGTTGGGCCTTCTGAGACTTTTCTCTGTGCTGCTGATATTGAGGAGCCTGCTGTTTCTGCTTTAGGTTTTGGGACGCAGGAAAGTGCCTATATCTGGGAGAGTAGTAAGTCTTCTTCTGACCTCCACCCTGGTACCTCCTGCAGTGGGAAGCCAGCTCTGACGTATGCCTGGAAAGTCTGGTAAGAGTGATATGTTGCTTTTCAGTGAAGCCAGCCTTCTCCTCAACCTGTTCTCCAAAGAGATTCTCTCTCCGGTATGACATATCTGCCAGTTTGTTCTGTACTGACTGTTCGAGATCTGAACACTGGAACCAGGTAAGTCTCCAGGCCTAATGGGAGACAGCCAACATGGCTTTAGACAAGGAAGATCTTGTCTTACTAATCTATTATGTTTTTTTGAAAGTGTGAATAAACAGGTGGACAAAGGTGAGTCGGTTGATATAGTGTATCTGGACTTTCAGAAAGCCTTTGGCAAGGTTCCCTCATCAGAGACTTTTGGCAAAACTAAAGAGTCATGGGATAGGAGGCAGTGTACTACTGTGGATCAAGAACTGGTTAAAAGATAGAAAGCAGAGGGTTGGCCTAAATGGCCAATTTTCCCAATGGAGAAAAGTGAATAGTGGTGTACCCCAGGGATCTGTGCTGGGTCCGCTGCTTTTTGACATATTCATAAATGACCTGGAAAGTGGAATAACGAGTGAGGTTATCAAATCTGCAGATAACACAAAACTATTTAAAGTTGTTAAAATCCAAGAGGATTGTGGAAAATTGCAAGAGGATCTTGATAAATTGGAAGACTGGGCATCAAAATGGCAGATGAAATTTAATGTGGAAAAGTGCAAAGTTATGCACCTAGGGAAGAACAACCCAGACTATGGTTACACGATGCAAGGTTCCACATTAGGAACCACCACCCAGGAAAAAGATTTAGGCGTCATTGTGGATAGCATGTTAAAACCCTTGGCCCAGTGTGCAGCGGCAGCCAAGAGAGCAAATAGAATGCTAGGTATCATAAGGAAAGGAATGGAAAATAAAACAAAAGATATTATAATGCCTCTATATCGTTCCATGGTGAGACCGCACCTTGAATATTGTATGCAATTCTGGTCGCCGTATCTTAAAAAGGATATAGCTTTATTAGAAAAGGTTCAGAGAAGAGCCACCAAAATGGTAAAGGGAATGGAAGGATACTCCTATGAAGAAAGGCTAAAAAGATTAGGGCTGAGGGGAGATATGATAGAAGTCTATAAATTAATGGAGTGGAACGGGTAAACGTAGATCGATTGTTTACGTTATCAGAATATAGAAAGACTAGGGGACATGCATTGAAGCTACAGGGTAAACTATTTAAAACTAATAAAAGAAAATATTTCTTCACTCAACGTGTAATCAAACTCTGGAATTTGTTACCAGAGGATGTAATAAAGGCTGTTAGTGTAGCTGGGTTTAAAAAAGGTTTGAACAAGTTCCTGGAGGAAAGGTCCATAAACCATTATTAAGAAGGCACCCAGGATATCAATGCTTGACCCAGTACAAGCATTGCAGAACCTGTGTCTTTTGGGGAAACTGCTAGGTACGTATGACTTAGATTGGCCACTGTTGGAAACAGGATACTGGGCTTGATGGACCTTGGTCTGACTCAGTATGGCATATCTTATGTTCTTATGTTCTTATGTTCCAGGCACCAATATCCATGGCAGCTGTTCTCAATGCTTTCTCGAAGGCTGCATAGGTCACCCAGACCATGAATTTCAGATAGTCTTTACTGTGGTCCACCAGAAGATGATACTGTTCCAACTTTTCAGGAGGAAGGTACTGGGACAGATCAGCAAGGTTGCGCATGATGTCCTTCAGGAACATGCTCATGTATATCTGGTGGGTCATGAGCATGCAGCTCTGAAAATAACCTCTCCCGAAAGAGTCAAATGCCCGGGTCTCCCTTCCTGGTGGCACTGAGGAAGGAGTCTTGGAGCTCATAGGGTGGACTCAACCACCAAGGATTGGGGCAGTAGCTAAGGCTTCTTGAAGCCAGGGGCTTTCTGAACCCTATACATAGAGTCAAGCCTTCTATTCACTAGGGGTACAGTGAGGGGTCTTTCCCACATTTTCATCTGTACCCTCTGTAGAATTCGGTATACAGGCATTGTTATAGCTTCCCTAAGGCCTGAAGGGTACTGAAGAATCTCCAGTTCCTCTGCCCTGGGCTGATCCTCAGTGTTCAACAAGAATGGTATGGCCTTGGCCATATCTCTCTCAAAATCCTGGAAAGTCTACTACTACTGATCATTTGTATAGTGCTTCAAGACATATGCAGCGCTGTACAGACACATGTAAAAGATGGTCCCTGCTCATCAGAGCTTACAATCTAGCCAAGACAGACAACACAACAGCTGAGGGCAAGGATATATCTAGGTGAATGGTAAGAAAACACATAGGAGACTAAGGGGATCAGGTTCCAAAAAGGGCCTCGAAGGAGTGAGTTTTCAGCCTGAGTTTGAAAAGGGCTAGAGATGAAGCATGATGCACAGACTCAAGTAGTTTGTTCTAGACATAAGGAGCAGCAAGGTAGAAGGATCGAAGTCTGGAGTTGGCAGTAGAAGAGAAGGGCACAGATAGAAGGGATCTGCCAGAAGAGCGGAGTTCCCGAGGAGGGATGTAGGGAGAGATAAGAGAGGAAAGGTGGTAAGGAGCAGCAGAATGAGTGATTTATACAGGGGCGGCACAAGGGGGATGCGGGGCCATGTGCGGAGACTGGGTGCAGGGCCTCATTTGCATAAGGGCCTCATTTGCATAACTATTTGCATAATGTTACCATACGCTAACTTTTAGTAAACATGCCTCTTAATGAGTGTATGGATAAAGAAAGACTAAAAGATTTCTACATTACTATAATCCAGTGCCAACCGCCAGGCACATTAGGAACTACTACAAACACTGCCCATTTAGAACCCATAGGAAACCCGCCGTATCATAACAGCACTACCAGGACTCACAAAGCACCATTACCTATCAAAAGGCAACACTGCAAATATTAAACCAATACATTTCAGAGAATAACAATACATGACCTACCGTGGAAAGAGAACAAGTGGCAATGTCAAATAGGAATTACATAAACAGAATACCTCAGCTCAGTTACACATGCAGAACATACTTGCACCGCTTTGACCCGGTGAAAAGCGGTATATAAATACAGCTAAATAAATAAATAAAATAAACTGTAGACCATCACCAAACAAGGAATCACAACTTAGAAACAGGAATACAATAATTAAACTGGGAAACCCAAAAGCCAAACTTGGAATGTACAACAACACTGTAGAAATGTATTTATTTATTCATTTATTTGTACATTTTTCTATACCGCCTCTTCCAGAGATCAGAGGCGGTTTACATATAACAAAACAATAATAATAAAGAGAATTATTATTATTATTTTACAATGAACACCGTTTAACTAGAGGCAAAAATACAATGAAACAGGTGGCAAAACGTGCCGATATAATAATAAATTAATTTCCTCTTGTACTAAAAGCGCAGACGTTAATGATGCACTTTTCCCAGAGCTGACATATTCCAATTAATAAATTCAAAATAAAGAGATATTTTTCTACCTTTTAGTTGCAATTGTTCCAGCCACTTTCTTCTGGTTTCTTTGTGTCTTCTGCTAACTCTCCATCGTCTGCTGTCCATTTGTCCTTTCTTCTCTCTTCTAGTTTTTTCCAGTCTCTCTCTACATCTGCTTTAAAATACTAATCTTTTTCCTTTTGCTCTTTTCTCATTCCTATTTCATCCACTCAAATTTTACCCCTCCATCCTCAATCCCCACTTACTCTCCCAATACCCGGCCAATTGTAGATTTTTCTTCCCTTCCACACAAAAAACGTTTCCCCTCTCCATTTCACTCTCCCAGCTGTATCCCATTCTAATCCTCCCCCAACATCAGCTCCCTTCTAGTTCCAGCCCCACCCAGCATCCGCTCCCTTCTAGTCCCCGCATCAGCCCATTTCCAATCCTATCCTAGCCACACCATCAGCCCATTTCCAGTCCTAGCTCTCCCATCCATTTCCAGTCCTATCCGAGTCCCTCCATCAGCTCATTTCTAATCCCAGCCCCCCATCAGCCCATTTCTAATCCTTTCCAAGCCCCACCATCAGCTGATGTCAAATCCTAGCTCCCCTCCACTCAGCCCATTTCCAATCCAAGCCCCCATGAGCCTACTTCCAGTTCTAGCCCCTCCATGAGTCCATTTCATTCCAAGCCCCACCACAGCCCATTTCCAGTCCTAGCCCCACCACCATAGCCCATTACCAGTCCTAAACCCCCCATCAGCCCACTTCCAGTCCTAGCTCCCCATAGCCCATTACCAGTCCTAGCCCCCCCCATCAGCCCATTTCCAGTCCTAGCCCCCCCATAGCCCATTACCAGTCTTAGCCCCCCCCCAGCCCAGGTAGATTAAAAAAAAAACAAACTTGCTGCTACTGCCACCATGGCAGCAGCAGAATCGAGCATCCCACGGAGCCCCACCTTCCCGGCAGAGTCCTCCATGCGGCCTCAGCTCCATCAGCGTGGGCTTTTCAGATCCGCAAAGGGAGAGTTTCCCTTTCTTGCGGCTCTGTGTAAGCCCGCGGGGCTGATGAGAAACAGGAAATCCTGTTTCCCATCAGCGCCAGCGGCTTAACAGAGCCGCGAGGGAGAAGCTCTCTCCCTTCGCGGCTCTGAAAGCCGGCACTTAGGGAGCTGAGGCCGCATGGAGGACTTTGCTGGGCAGGGGGGGGGCCCTGCGGGACGCTCGATTCTGCCGCTGCCATGCTGGCGGTGGCAGCGGCAGCAGCAAGTTTTTTTTTATTTTTTAAATTTACCAGCAGATGCAGAAGGTTGTTTGCGCGGGGCCCCCTGAAACGCGGGGACCTGTGCAAACAACATTCTTGCATCTGCCTTACCTATAAATCCATGGACACAGGAAAGTACCTATACCTGGGAGAGTAGTAAGCCTTCTTCTGACCTGGCCCTGGATTTTTAGGTAAGGAGGAAAAGTTTGAATGGGATACGGAAACAGGGAGCCAATGAAGCAACTTGAGAAGAGGGGTTATATGAATATATTGAAGCTGGTGGAAGATCAGCAGCTCAGCTGAGTTTTGAACAGATTGAAGGGGAGAGAGATGATTCAGAGGAAGACCAGCAAGGAGGAGTTTGCAATAGTCTAGATGAGACATGACTAAAGAGTGGATAAGTGTGTGTGGAAAGGAAGGGACAAATTTTGCCAGTGTTATAGAGAAAGAATTGACAGGTTTTAGCTATCTGTTGGATGTGTGCAGAGAAAGAGTAGAGTCAAAAATGACCGCAAGATTGCAAGCTGAGGAAACAGGGAGGAGTGTAGTGTTATCCACAGAAATAGAGAAGGGAGGAAGGGGGAGGTGGGTTTAGGGGGAAAGATAAAAAGCTCCGTTTTGGCTATGTTCAGTTTCAGATAGCAGTGAGACATCCATCCAGCAATGTTGGATAAGCAGGCAGAGATCTGGGCCTGGATTCCTGGAGAGATTTCAGGCACAGAAAGGTAGATCTGAGAGTTATCAGCATAAAGATGGTACTGAAAACTGTAAGAGGAAATAAGTTTACCAAGGGGCTGGGTGTAGAGAGAGAAAAGGAGAGGTCTCAAGACAGAGCCTTGCGGTACACCAATGGAAAATGGGATGTTGGTGGAGGAGGAACCACCAGAACATACACTAAAAGTGTGATGGGTGAGATAAGAAGAAAACCAAGTCAGAACAGAATCCCTAAATCCAAGTGAGGCCAGGGTATCGAGGAGATTGTGGTTATCAACAATGTCAAAGACAGCAGAAAGGTCAAGAAGGATGAGAATTTGGATTTGTCAAGGAACAGAGCACTGGAGACTTTCTGTGGAATGTAGAGAACGAACGCCAGATTGTATTGGGTGAGAGGAAAGAAAGTCAAGACCGCGGGGGTGAACCGTTCATTCAAGTAGTTTTGAAGCAAAGGGGAGGAGAGAGAGGTCAACGGGAAGGACAGGTAGGATCTAGTGAGGGCTTTTTGAGTAGAGGTGTAACCACAGCATGTTTGAAGGCCACAGGAAAAGTTGTAGTGGAAAGCAATAGGTTAAGGATATGACAAATGGAAGGGATGACGGCAGAAGAGTTAGAACTTAGTAGACTGGTGGGGATGGGATCAAATCAGCACATAGTCAGTTTGGAGGAGGCTAGAAGATTAGCAGTTTCCTCCTCTGTGATTTCAGAAAAAGAAGAAAAGATGACCGAAGGCGAGGGAAGGATTTGGGATTGAAGAGGGGGAAGATGAAGTGGAGGTGACCCTGCAGAGAACTCAAGGCTAATCTTCTGGATTTTGTCATGGAAGTAGTCAGCCAAGGTTTGGGCAGACAGTGAAGGAGGGATTAGGGAAGGAGGGACCTTGAGGAGAACTGAGCATAGCAAAAAGCTGGCCAGAGGCAAGAGAGTTAGTCAGATGGACATAGTACTCTTGCTTGGCGAGCACTATGGCCGACTGGAAAGAGGTTAGCATGAATTTGAAATGTACGTTGTCAGCCATGGGTATGTGATTTAAGCCAAAAGCACTCCGTTGAGTGGGCACAGGAATGTAAGTAGCAGGTTGTTGAGGACAGCCAGGGTTGTAGTGCAGTACATCTCATAGGGCATGGAATTGGAGGAGCAAGTGCATCCAGAGCAGAGGAGAGTATGGTGTTATAGGAGGATACTGACCCATCAATGGACTCAGATGACATAGTAGAAGAAAGAGATAAGACAGCAGTGGAGAGTGCTGAAGGGTCGACAGTGTGAAGATTCCTAAACATGTTGGTGGAGATCGGGTAAGGCCAAGATGGGGGGGGGGGGGGAGGGTTAAGGGTGAAGGTTAGCAGATGATGGTCAGATAAGGGCAGAACTGAGGTGGAGAAGTTTAAAGATGAGCAGTTGGAGGAGAAGACAAGGTCAAGCCAGTGGCCATACTTGTGAGTAAGGACGGTAGAGCTCAACTGAAGGTTGAATGAGAAGGTTAAGGAAAGGAGCTTTAAGACAGAAGGGTCATCAGTGTAAATGTTAAAATCACCAAGAATAAAAGAAGTGGAAGACGATTAGAAAGGAGAAGAGCCAGGAGTCAAAGTCAGTGTGAAAGGTAGAGGTAGACTTGTTCTGGATCAATAAATGACAGCTACTCAGAGAGGTAGTGGAGTAAATAGGTGGATGGCATAGACTTCAAAGGAATCAAAGGAATTAGATGCAGGCAGGAGGAGGGGCTGGAATTGGCAGGAATGTGAAAGTAAGAACTCAACACCGCCACCACGGCCAATGGACCAAAGCATGTGGGAAAATAGGTAGCCTCTGTAAGAGAAGGCAGCTACTGAAACTGGATCTTCAGGGAGAAGCCAAATTTCAGTAAGAGACAGGAGATGTAGAGGTCATGTCCTTAGGAGGAGACTTGCCTCATTCATGAGGTGGAGTAGGGTCTGATGGGAGCTCAGGAGATCTGCCCTCTCAGAAGTCTTCTTATTCCACATCATTTACCCATACCTCTGAGTCAGACTCCAGGAGAAAAGCCAAAATACTTCTGAGTCTCTGACTGGATCTCCCTTCTGCTTTGAGGGAAATGGGAGCTCCTTTGGGAATGATGATGCCTCAATGCTCTTCTTGATTTCAAGGGTGCTTCAGGCCCCAAAATACTAGAGAGAGAAAATGGCTGGTTCGGAATCAGGGTCAGGGTCCTTCGGTATCCCGATGTTGATATCTCTCCCACTGGCAAGGCATGTGTCTCAAGAATCGACTGTATGATGATCGATGTTGACGTTGAGGCTCCTGACTGCTGTATTGCTAACTGTGCTGTGAAGCAATCCTTGAGCGCTTGCAGTAGTCCTTCTTTAAAGCTGCCAATTCCGAAGGCTGTGGTGCCTGAGCAACTTCGACTGATGCACCCGGCATCTGTGTTGGGAGTATTGGTGGCTTGGTCTCGGCTTTTGGAAGGCTGTCAGTGCCCCTCTGATGCTCTGGAGGATAAGCATTCCTGTCTTTGGGGCATTAAGGTGCTCACACTGGTCCCCATTGCTCTCAATTCCATGTTTCAATGGGCTTCATTGTCGATACACCAGGGCCTTTGCCCGATGCTTGGTACAATCATCTCTTGATATCGATGATGCTGATGCTGCATCTCTCTCCAATTCTAAATGTGGACCGGTTGATGTCCGATGCTCTGGAGCACTATGGGTGCCTGGCAGCAACTGAGCTCGAGAATTCCTTGAAGTCGATGCACCATCCGGTGACATCTTGGTTGCCACAGAGGCTGATGTTGTCGGCGCCGAAAGGGATGGATCGGACCTCTGAGTGCTGAAAAGGGACTCTCACTGTTGCTCCTGAACCTTGAAGTCTCTCTTTGTCATCTGCAGACATAAAGCACAAGAAGAGGGCTGATGATTGGGTCCCAGACACTGAAGGCATCAGTTGTGCCTATCCTTAATGGATATGGTCCTGGCACAGTTGGAGCATATCTTGAACCTACTCACTAGTTTTTGGGATATATTGGGGAAAAACAGTTGTGGCTAAGTCGAACGGCTTTCATTATAAATTTTTGATTTTGATTCATCGGGCTCTCTACACTTGCAACCCCCTTTATTTAGCAGATTGTATTTCTTTACATTCTCCCCATCGTCAACTTCGTTCAATCCATGCCAACTGGTTATCCCTACCCTCACCTTCCCGAGCCCATTTGGAGCAGACACATCATTCAGCTTTTTTCTTCCTTGGACCTTTATTATGGAATATGTTACCAGCTCCCCTCAGGTTAGAACCATCATATCCTCAGTTTAAATCACTACTTGACTCATCTGTTTCAGAAAGCATTTGACCTTTCCCCTGAGGCCCCTCCCTGATTAGGTCTGTCTGTGTCTTTTGTCCTGTCATAAGCCTCTATTTGCCTTCCCTTTGTCTACAGTTTGTGTTGCCCAGTTGGGCTGTGTCTTTATTATGATTTGATAATAGTGTGCGGTGTCTCTATTCTATCCTGTTTCCTCCTGTCCTGTTTATTTTTGGCGTTCCTTTTCTTGTTTGCAGTGCCTAACCTGTCTTTTTATTGTACACTGCTTAATGTTTCTACAATAGCGGTTTATCAAATGCTAAATAAAGATAAAGATGAACGGGGAATCAACTGGGGCACTCTCCGGAGGTAGAGCTAGCAAGGAAAGTGACAGAAGATCAAAAATCTAATTTTAAGGAAAAAAGCAAAGAACTGCGATGGCAGGCATATGAGGTTACTAAAGATTGATTCTAAAACGGATTTTGTAAAGGAGAAGAAGTTTACCAGCGGAGGACTGTGGAACGTGTCCGAGGGGCTCTGCGGAAAACTAAAGACTGAAGAAGATGGTGCCACTGCAGCAGGCAGGAAAGGGGGCATGCAGGCACAGTGGAGGTAAGTTAAAAAATCTTAAATTCATACTCCTGGCAGTATTCCCACTCTGGTCTGCGGCTGACAATATAGTGCCTCTATCCAGCTCAAAAAATAAGTCCCAAAGCCAACTTGACATAGAGCAGTCTTCATAAAGGTCAATTCTATGTGTTCAAAGGCTTTCTCTTCATAGACCATCAAGAGGGCCATAGGGATCTTCTTCCCCTGAGCCTAAGAAATTAATCAGTCGGTGAACATTGTCCCCAGCTAACTGGCCTGGGACAAACTCTGACTGGTCCTCATGGAACAGGTCACCCCCCAGATGTCTCATCCTCCCAGTCAAAAACCCGTGCCAAAATTTTAGCATTAAATTAAGGAGCAAAATTGGCTGATATGACCTACATTGGTATGGATCTTCCCTGGCTAATTAATCAATATAATACCCGCCTCTAACACTGAGTCAGTCAGACCTTAGAAAAGGGTATTCTTATGAAGATTACCTTGAATTTTGCAGTTGGGGGCAGAGCTTTAGCCATGAGTAGGCCTAGAGGGGCACAGATACCTCCCCCTCTCTTGACTTAGTCCACTCCCCCTAAACGTTTGGCCAATCAGCTGAGGTTAGATATGATTGGAATATCAGAGACATGCTGGAAGGAGGACAACCTGTGGGACACTGTGATACCTGGGTACAAACTATATCGTCATGTTAGAGCTGATCAAATTGGTGGAGGGGTTGCGCTCTATGTTAGAGAGGGCATTGAGTCAGAAAGGATTAAAGTTTTGCAGGAAACATAATTTGCTGTAGAATCTCTATGGATCAAAACTCCATGTAAAAAGGGGAAGGCGATAGCAGTGGGGGTGTACTATAGACCGCCTGGCCAGAATGAACAAATGGATGTTGAAATGCTCAAAGAAATCAAGGAAGCTAACAAAAGTTACAGCGCAGTAATAATAATGGGTGACTTCAGTGTCACAGCAGGACATGCTAGGGAGATAAAGTTCCTAGATGAATGACTGCTTCTTGGAGCAGCTGGTTCATGAACCAACCAGATGGGAAGCCATATTAGACCTAGTCCTTAGTGGAACACCAGATCTAGTGCAAGAGATAAGGGTGTTGGGGCCACTTGGCAATAGTGATCATAGCATGATCACATTTGATTTAATTAGTGGAGGAGGGATAGTAAGGAAATCCACAGTACTACCTTTTAACTTTCGAAAGGGAGAAAAATGAGGAAAATAATTAAGAAAAAACAAAAGGGAGCATTTGCAAAGGTTAAAGATTTACATCAAGCTTGGGTGTTGTTCAAAAATACTATCTTGGAAGCCCAGACCAGCTGTATTCCATGCTTTAAGAAAAGTGGAAGGAAGTCAAAAAACTGCCAGCGTGGTTTAAAGGTGAGGTCAGAGAGGCTGTTGTTGCCAAAAAAGCATCTTTCAGGAAATGGAAAAATGAGCCAAACGACGAAACCTGGAAACAGCACAAGCACTGGCAAGTCAAATGCAAGGCATTGATAAGGCAGGCAAAGGGAGAATTTGAGAAGTAGCTTGCTGCGGAAGCAAAAATGTGAAATAAAGACTTTTTCAAGTACATTCGTAGCAAAAAAACCTGTGAGAGAGTCAATTGGTCCATTAGATGATAGAGGGGTTAAAGGGGCACTAAGAGGCGACAAGGCGATAGTGGAGAGACAATGAATTCTTTGCTCCGGTCTTTACTGAGGAAGATGTAAGGATGTTACCCATGACTGAAGTGGTATTTCAAGGTGCAGAAGAATTGAAGGAAATATCTATACATCAGGAAGATGTATTACAACTATTAGATAAACTGAAGAGTAGCAAATCACCTGGACCGGATGGTTTACATCCAAGGGTGTTGAAAGAACTGAAATATGAGATTGCAGACCTGCTATTAGTAATCTATGAACTACCATTAAAATCATCTGTAATACCTGAAGATTGGAGGATCACCAATGTAACGCCAATTTTTAAAAAGGGTTCCAGGGGTGATCCGGGAAACTACAGACTGGTGAGCCTAACGTCAGTACTGGGAAAAATGGTAGAAACCGTAATAAAGAACAAAATTACTGAAGATGTCATGGCCTAATGGGAGACAGCCAACATGGCTTTAGACAAGGAAGATCTTGTCTTACTAATCTGTTATGTTTTTTTGAAGGTGTGAATAAACAGGTGTACAAAGGTGAGTCGGTTGATATAGTGTATCTGGACTTTCAGAAAGCCTTTGACAAGGTCCCTCATCAGAGACTTTTGGCAAAACTAAAGAGTCATGGGATAGGAGGCAGTGTACTATTGTGGGTCAGGAACTGGTTAAAAGATAGAAAGCAGAGGATAGGACTAAATAGCCAATTTTCCCAAAGGAGAAAGGTGAAGAGTGGTGTACCCCAGGGATCTGTGCTGGGTCTGCTGCTTTTTGAAATATTCATAAATGACCTGGAAAAGGGAATAACGAGTAAGGTTTTCAAATTTGCAGATGACACAAAACTATTTAAAGTTGTTAAAACCCAAGAGGATTGTGGAAAATTGCAAGAGGATCTTAATAAATTGGAAGATTGGGCATCAAAATGGCAGATGAAATTTAATGTGGACAAGTGCAAAGCTATGCACCTAGGAAAGAACAACCCAAACTATGGTTACACGATGCAAGGTTACACATTAGGAACCACCACCCAGAAAAAAGATTTAGGCGTCATTGTGGATAACATGTTAAAACCCTCGGCCCAGTGTGCAGCGGCGGCCAAGAGAGCAAAGAGAACGCTAGGTATCATAAGGAAAGGAATGGAAAATAAAACAAAAGATATTATAATGCCTCTATATCGTTTCATGGTGAGACCGCACCTTGAATATTGTGTGCAATTCTGGTTGCCGTATCTTAAAAAGGATATAGCGTTATTTGAAAAGGTTCAGAAAAGAGCCACCAAAATGGTAAAGGGGATGGAAGGATACTCCTATGAAGAAAGGCTAAAAAGATTAGGGCTGAGGGGAGATATGATAGAAGTCTATAAATTAATGAATGGAGTGGAACGGGTAAACGTAGATCGATTGTTTATGTTATCAGAATATAGAAAGACTAGGGGACATGCAATGAAGCTATAGGATAAACTATTTAAGACTAATAAAAGAAAATATTTTTTCACTCAACGTGTAATCAAACTCTGGAATTTGTTACCGGTGGATGTAGTAAAGGCTGTTAGTGTAGCTGGGTTTAAAAAAGGTTTGGACAAGTTCCTGTAAGAAAGGTCCATAAACCATTATTAAGAAGGGACCCAGGATATCAATTCTTGAGCCAGTACAAGCTTTGTGGAACCTGTGTCTTTTGGGGAAACTGCTAGGTACGGATGACCTTGATTGGCCACTGTTGGAAACAGGATACTGGGCTTGATGGACCTTAGTCTGACCCAGTATGGCATATCTTATGTTCTTATGATCATTCGGTGTCAGGCGTACACTGTGCAGCTGTGCAGAACAATCATAGCCATGCATCAGCAGCAGAACTGGGTTTGCAAATGCGTAGTACAGATTGTAGGGTCAAGTCTGGAGGCTTGCCGTGATTGACAGTGGTCAGTAGTTGAGCTGTTGTGCACCATAGTCCTGCTACCTTGAACTGGGCTCCCTTCCACTACTGTAGTGTTGCTGTTACCATTTTTCATCTGGTCCATATCACAGCACTAGTGCATCAACAGCCAGCCCCTGTACCCAGGGCTGGCCTCAGAGTTGGTTAAAGGTGTTGGTGCCCTAGGCAGACCTTAAGCTTTATGCACTCTTGGCTGTCAAAATCTATTGTTTTAGCTTTGAATGCCCTGCTCTTTGCCATCTCACAGGAGTTGGTGCCATAGGCAGCTGCCTAGTTTGCCTAATGGTTGGGCTGGCCCTGCCTACTTCTTCCACAATGGCTCCATCTGCCCCTGACACCATGGCAGCACAGCTAATGAGGACCCTACCACGGTGGCTCAGCTTCTTCCTGATTGGCTCTAGGCTTGTCACTCTTGGGCTGCTCCAGGCTTAGCTCCGCCCCCTTACAGAAAATATGGGGCTAAGCAGTGAACTGCATCTCCAGATATAGTGCTGCCTGCAGGGAACATTGCTTTTTCTCTGCCCGTGGGCCTGCTTTAGCCACTTCCATACCAACTTCACTGATCTGTTGCACCAGGACAATCAACCCCAAGGTAAAGTGGGGGGGGGGGGGGGGGGGGTGAGATGGAGACAAGCCAACAAGCGATCAGGCAGTCTACTTGCATGTATAGTAATGAAGGTCAATAAAATATAAACATAGAAATATGACGACAGAAAAAGACCACATGGCCTATCTAGTCTGCCCTTCCATATCAACAACTACAACAGTCCCCTTTTTACCTTTAGAGATCCTCTGTGTTTGTCCCATGCTTTTTTGAATTCAGTTACTGTCCTCATCTCTACCACCTCCACTGGCGGACTATTCCATGGATCCACCACTTTCTCCGTAAAGAAATATTTCCACAAATCACTCCTGAATCTATCCCCCTTCACCTTCGTCCCATGTCCCCTTGTAGCAGAACTTGTTTTCAGTTGAAAGAGGCTCTCCCCCTGAACATTTATGCCACGGAGGTATTTAAACATCTCAATCATATCACCTCTATCCCGCCTTTCCTCTAAGGTGTACATATTAAGATCCTTAAGTCTGTCCTTATATGCTTTATAATGAAGACCACTAACCATTTTAGTAGCCATCCTCTGCACCGACTCCATCCTGTTCACATCCTTTTGAAGGTGCAGTCTCCAGAATTGCACACTATACTCCAAATGACTTATACAGAGGCACTATAACCTCCTTTTTTCTACTAGCTATTCCTCTCCGTATGCACCCAAGCATCCTTCTAGCTTTTGCCGTCCCCTTTTCTACCTGTTTAGCTACTTTAAGATCATCAGACACAACCACGCCCAGGTCCCACTCTTCTGTAGTGGACAAAAGTACTTCACCCCCTATACTATATTGCTCCTTTGGATTGCTGCAGCCTAAATGCATGACCTTACATTTTTTAACATTAAATCCCAGCTGCCAGATTCTAGACCATTCTTCGAGCTTAGCTAGATCCCTCCTCATGTTATCTACACCTTCCTGGGTGTCTACTCTATTGCAGATTTTGGGATCATCCACAAAGAGGCAAACCTTACCTGACAGCCCTTCTGCTATATCACTAACAAAGATGTTAAAAAGAATCAGACCAAGGACAGATCCCTGGGGCACACCACTGGTAACATCCTTCTCCTCAGAGTGAGCTCCATTTACTTGTACTCTTTGTCGCCTCCCACCCAACCATTTTCTAACCCAAGCAGTAACTTTAGGGTCGATCCCTAGGGTGCTCAGTTTGTTTATAAGTTGCCTGTGAGGAACAGTGTCAAAGGCTTTACTGAAATCTAAATACACCACATCTAGGGCTCTCCCTCTGTCCAACTCCCTGGTCACCCAGTCAAAGAAATCAATCAGATTTGTCTGACAAGACCTGCCTCTGGCGAATCCATGCTGCCTCAGATCCTGTAATCCGCTGGACTCCAGAAACCTCACTATAATTGATGGCAAAATAACTGATACCTTTTTATTAGACTAATGTCATTCATTCCTGGACTGTTTTTTAGGTGCTAACACTCCCTTGTGGTGTTAGTGACCTGAAAGAGCAGCAGAGTTTCTCAGGCTTCTTCTTTAATTTTTTTTTTTTTTTTTTTACCTTTGATTAATCTTGTTTTTCCATTTCTTTGTCCTTTCTGAAAATTTCCTTCTTGTCAGGATTGCACATCTCCACTTCCCTGAATTCTGGCTCCTAAGAGATAGCTAGGTACAAACAGGAGGAAAGTGCTCTCTAGCTATTTAGTCTAAATCCATTTTCTTTTGTTATAACTACATTAACTACAGCTTCAAGCCAAGTACATCCAATAAGGAGCATACATATAATCAAAATAAGTCCCTACCCCTCCTCCCCTCCACCCTACAGCAATTTAAAACCCTGTGTCATTGACTGGCAGCGATACAAAGGAGAACCCTCAGGAAAGGCTGCCACACTGCCAAAAATTGCTTACATTTCTTAAGACTAGCTTCTTTCATAGACATAAATTCCATTTGCACTGACACCTTTGTCTGCATTTGCCACAGTGTCAACGGGATTCAGCACCTACCTATCAAAGCAGAATACGTCTAGCAACTAAAAGGGCTTTCTGAACAAACAGAATTTCCACTCAACTGCTGAGAAGCAAACAATCATGTAAATCCAAAAGGCACACACCTGCATCCACGTCCAATTGCTCTCCCAGCACAGACGATAAAAATGTACGCTTTTCCAAAAGCACTTCAGTAAGAGACATTCCAGCACGCTATGTAAGTAAGTACCATTCACATCACCACATTTAGGGCACACCCCAGAGTCCAACACCCCTGTCCAATGCACCCATTAAGGATGCATATACATTCAAAATGGAAACTTAAAATGCAGTTCCCTCCATAACACGCTGCCCACCAAATCACTCATGCCAAACACACTCCCCCTAAAATCATCCACATCCATTTGTATATGCAACTCTCGTGTCCATACACTCACCACTCGCTCTAAATGTTTTTCCAGGATATCCCAAACCAAGTGGCGATATAACCAAGAGATCACCCCTATCTTTATGGACCCCTGCAACAACTGCTGGTTGAACAAAGGATTACTCCGTGGGTGTGTACCCTCATGCAGATTCTGCTGCACATAATGTCTGAGTTGTAAAAACCCATAAAAATGTTTATTACTCAACCCATGCTCCACAGCAAGGGCTTCAAAACTCTTCATAACCCTCACTCTGTCTTGCAATAGACACCCTATTTTATAAAGACCTTTCTCCCCCTACCTCTTGATTAGTGCGTTCTCCATATCCAGGGGAAAAAAAACATTCCTACAAATAGACAAATGCCCAGAAAAGGCTCAAGACAGTTCCATCTTTTTCTGAACCCATGCCCAAGCCCAACAAACCAGGCGAACCAAAACACTTAGGGTGCTACCCCCTCTAACTCTGCCACTGAACAGTGCAAAGCATAAGACAAGGAATAGGGTAGTACCAACTGACGCTCCAATTCAACATCCACTACTCCCTGTGACACCCCTATCCAATCCCTAACCTATCGGAACAAATGACATACATTATGACCATTTTGAGAAGGTGCACCCTTCCCCACAAGGACAGAGGCAGCTCTTTCCAGCGGCCCAACAGAGATTTCATCTTACAAAGCACAGGCAAGATTCATCTAATTTAGCAGGCAACTGAATACCTAAACGCAAAACTCCGTCAGCCCATTTCCAAGGAAAGGGGCCCTCCCAGGAATCACGCACCGAGCCAGCAACCTCCAATATAAGCATCTTATCCAGACTGACCTTCAAGCTAGACACCTCCTCAAAGCCTTCCAGAAGAGCTTGCACTGCCCGGAGTGACCCTTCTGGATGCCATAACAACAACATCCATATCATCTGCAAATAAAGCCAATTTCAGCTCGTGCACACACCCACATTCTTACCAAGTATATCAGGGTCTTGTGAAAGCTTCTGGGCCAACGGCTCCATATAAAGTGCAAATAAAGCTGGAGATAGGGAACACCCCTGACATATACCCCTTTTCAGGCAGAAATCAGGAAAGAAGTCCCTATTAAGCAGCACCTGGGCCATCGGATTTGCATATAATATGTGCAGAGCATGGAGAGACACCTCATCAAAGCCAAATGTCCCCAACACTATCCACGGATGATACGTCACGCTATCAAAAGCTTTTTCAATGTCAAGACTAACCACCACAGCGTCCACACCCTCCTGCTGCACTGCTTCCATACTCGCCAGAACCTGTCAACTATTAGTAACCCCATTCTGTCCTGGAACAAAGCCAAACTGAGAGGCAGCCACCAACTCTGGGAGAAAGTTACTCAATCTATGTGCCAATATTTTAGCATAAATCTTAAGATCCACCTTTAAGAAGTGAAATGGGTCGGTATGCCCCCGGAGTAGTTAAATCCTCTCCCCTTCAGAAGCACTGTAATGAGAGCCTTATTCTTTGACTGAGGGAATGCACCCCATTCCATGGTGTACTCAAAAAAACACCCCCAAGGCCGGTACCAATAAGTCCACCAAACTCCTATAGTACTCAACCCAGAGCCCACCTGGCCCAAGAGCCTTAGCCAGTTCCATTCCCTTCATAACCCTCTGAATATCCTCACTTGAAATAGGTGCATTAAACAGAGTTCTTTGTGTGCCTCTGTCAGTTGGGGAAGGTTCAGGTCCTGCAGAGAGGCCGCCATCCTACCCTCACAGTCCTCTGGTCCAGCATAAAGGTCCTTATTTATTTACATTCTCTTATATACCATGCTATTCTGCATCAGTGCGGTTTACATTGAACAAACTGAAATTACATTGAACAGGGCATTATAACTTGGAGATAACTATTTTACAGGGAACATGGGCTATGGAGGGTTAAGTGGCTTCCCCAAGACCACAAGGAGCACCTGGAAACGAGAAAATATAATCCCAATCTCCTTAGTACTAGTACTCACTTTCCCAGTCCAGTCCTTTTAAAAGTGGAATGAATCAGGGTCCATCCACAGTTGCCACCAGCCTAGCAAAATACCACCCTGCTCTATTACCATACCGAAAAGGTTTATGCTGATACATCAAAAGCATACACTCTTTGTGGTGATGGATAAGTACCTGCTACTCCACCTTTACCTGCAAAAGCTTTTCCCTGCGCTCTGGTGTGGGGTTATGAGCCAAATCCTGTTGAACGCTGCATAACTCAGCCCCGAACTCCTCCAACTGAGTATTAAATTGTTTTCTCCACCTATTTACTTAGGCAATAACTTCCCTTCTCATCAAGGCCTTGCTGGTTCCCAAAAAAGATGGGGTTGGTTTTGTGCACCTCATTGAATAAGTCATACTCTCACCATTGAGCCTGCAAATAGGCAACAAACTTCAGATCAGTTTCCAGTGTTCAGAATTTTCAAACAGTTGCCCTCTGAAATACAAAATGAAGATCACTGATGCATGGTCTGTTATTGCGATGATGCCAATATCCATATCTACCACCTGCGCTAATAACATCTCAGAAGCCAAAATATAGTTAATGTGACTCTTCATTGCATGCGCCCAAGAAACGTGTAAACTATTTTTCCCCAGGATGGATAATACGCCAAACATCGAACCCCCCTCCCCCCAGAACAAAACCAATCAAAGGCCTTGCTTACACCATATTGCTCCCTCCCCACAGGACTCCAATTCAATTGTGGGTCTGCCACCCCATTAAAATCCCCCATAACCAGCACTGGTCCCTCTTCCAAACCCTCTAACACATTCCATACTGTGGAAAAATAGGGAACACACTTGTCCGTGGGAAAGTACACTGACACCACCCATAACAACTCACCCCAAATGGTCCCCAAAAGAGCCACATACCTCCCGTTGGGATCTCGCAGCACTCTCTTTTCCTCAAATGGAACTATCCAGTGAATTAAGATTGCCACCCCAGCCCTGCGAGAAATTTTTATTTATTTGATATTTATCTTGTCCTTCCAAATTGCTTAGGACAGATTGCAAATGACATAATAAAAAGTAACATAACACAGACTGACAATACCTCATCATAACACATAATATCTGCTCTTCATAAAAATGATAGTACAGGACATTACTTAATTTACAGGATCTTAGAATGTCCATCATATCTCAGGAAAAAGAGTAGTTACTCACCTGTAACAGGTGTTCTCCAGGAGCAGCAGGAATCAGTCCTCACATATGGGTGTCATCGGCGCCGATGAAGTCCCAGCGGAGCATTTCCCCAGCTTTCTATGAAAGCCTTTGGGAATGCAGGCACGCATGCGCGGTTCCCTTCCCGCCTAAAGGTGCCATCTTACCGCAGTCAAATGACATAGCTAAGAACAGCACACAAAAATGAAAAAATAAACTATGTACAACTGCAACTCCGAGGGCAGGAGGGAGGGTTGTGAGGACTGATTCCTGCTGCTCCTGGAGAACACCTGTTACAGGTGAGTAACTACTCTTTCTCCAGGACCAAGCAGGAAGTCAGTCCTCACATATGGGTGACTCCCCAGCTCTGGGCTACCGAGGAACCCAGGCTGAACAAGAGAACTCCCTCTAGTCTCAGCAGCAAAGAAAGGCTTTTCAAGGACACAACCTCCACCGGTAGCCCCACAGAGGGCAGGAGGGCAGGAGTTGCCTAAACCTCAAAGAGATTCCGGAGTACTGCCTGGCTAAAAGCACTGTCCCTATGGGATTCCCTCTCCAGGCAATAATGGGCTGCAAAAGTCTGGCTTGAAGACCAAGTTGCAGCCTTGCAGATGTCTACCAAGGGCACAGAACGGAGATGAGCCACTGAGGCAGCCATTGCCCTGACACGATGGGCCGTGACCCTACCCTGCAAAGGAAGGTCAGCCGCCTTATAAGCCCAGGTGATACAGTCAGCCACCCAGATGGACAAGGTATGCTTGGACACAGCCAACCCCAAATTATTGGGGTCAAAAGATATGAAAGAGCTGAGTAGCCCTTCTATGCCCCTGCGTACGGTCAAGGTAGAAGGATAAGGCCCTCCTACAGTCTAGGGTATGCAGGACTGCTTCAGCCTGGCTAGCATGAGGCCTAGGGAAGAATGTTGGAAGAACCACCTCCTGATTGAGGTGGAAAGAGGAGACAACCTTAGGGAGGAACTTTGGATGAGTCCTGAGGACTACCCTGTTTCTGTAAATCCTGGTGTAAGGCCTGTCACAGACCAGGGCCTGAAGCTCACTTACTTGCCTAGCCGAGGTAAGGGCTATCAGGAAGAGCGTCTTCCAGGAGAAGGAAGCGAAGTGGACAAGTAGCCATCGGCTCAAAAGGTGGGCGAGTCAGTTGCTGCAAGACCACATTCAGCTCCCACTCAGGGGCAGGAGGACGGATGGGAGGCTTAAGCAAAAGCAAGCCCCTGAGAAAACGGGACACCAAGGGGTGACCAGATAGAGATTGTCCCTCTACCAATGAGTGGTGAGCTGCTGGAGCTGAGAGGTGGACCCGAACAGAATTGGACTTAAGTCCCTGATTGGATAAGTGCAGTAAGTACTGAAGAACTACTGGCACAGTACAGGAGAAAGGATCCTCTTTACGTAGGTGACACCACACAGAAAACCTTTTCCACTTGAGAGCATAGGTCTTCCTAGTGGATTGTTTCCTGGAGGCTAGGACAACCTCTTCAACTTCCTGAGGTAGGCCCCAGGGAGCCAAAACTACCCTTGCAGCCTCCAGGCCATCAAATTGAGAGACTTGAGATTGGGGTGCAGAAGGGAACCCTGGTCCTGTGTGAGAAGGTCGGGTTGCAACCCCAGAGGCAGTGGAGGATCCACCGCCAGTTGAAGCAGAAGAGGAAACCAAGGCTGTCTCGGCCACCTGGGAGCTACCAGCAGGACCGAGGCCTTGTCCTGGAGAATCTTGAATAGGGTTCGGGCCACCAAGGGCGTGGGAGGAAACGCATAGAGGAGGCCCTGAGACCACGATATCAGAAAAGCATCCGCTGCTGTCCGCAGAGGATGTGGTTGCCTGGAGCAGAACTGTGGTAGTTGTTTGTTGATGGGGCTAGCAAAGAGATCCATCAAAGGGAGACCCCATCTCAGGAAGATCTTCTGAACTACTGAAGGATGAAGCTGCCACTCGTGGGGCTGCAGTATCCTGCTCAACCTGTCTGCCAGGTAGTTGTCCTGGCCAGGAAGGTACACAGCCCTGAGGAGCATGTTGTGCTTGAGGGCAAAAGAACAAAGGTCCTGAGCTTCCCGACAAAGGATCCTGGACCCAGTTCCGCCCTGTTTGTTCACATAAAACATTGCAACTTGGTTGTCTGTCTGAATCAGGACAGACTGTTGAGCCAGGATAGGAGTGAAAGCTTTGAGTGCTAATCGAATAGCTCTGAGTTCGAGGAGATTGATCTGCTGTGCAGCTTCCCAGGGAGACCAGAGGCCCTGGGTGCACTTGCCCAGACAATGCGCTCCCCAGCCTTGCAGGGAGGCATCTGTTGTTAGCAGCATAGTGTAATCTGGAATCTGAAAGGGCACCCCTTTCAGAAGATTGGGTGGGTGTAGCCACCAGTTGAGGGAGTGCAGAAATTGTCTGGACACCATTATCCTGTCTCTGAGGCTGCTTGTGGCCTGTGACCACTGAGACCGAAGGCACCACTGTGCAGGCCTCATATGGAGCCTGGCATTGGGGGTCACATGTACTGTCGAAGTCATTTGGCCTAGAAGCCGCAGGCAGAGACCAGGGACCTGCTGAGGAACTGACTGGCCAAGGCCATTAACCTTCTGGCTCTGTTTTCTGGCAAGAATGCCTTTGCTAGGAGAGAGTCCAACCTTGCCCCTATGAATTCCAAGTTCTGGGAAGGGAGCAAAGTGGACTTTGCGAAGTTTATGACAAACCCCAGGCGTTGTAGAAGAGCAATAGTCCTGAGGGTGGCTTGATTGGCCTCCTGACATGTGTCAGACGGCTGCCTGGGTGAGAATGTTCACAGTCTTGGCAAGTGCATATATCAATATGATTTGCAAGGGATTGTGGGAAATGCAGTCCATTCACACCAGACACAGCTGCTCACAATAATTAGTTGTGCTTGAGTGTAAAGCCAATAAGATATTTATTTATGGGGTTATTTCTCCCAACACAGATATGCTTGGTAGCACATAAAACAGGATACTTGCTTTCAGTGTTAAACTTAGAAAAACAATATCAGGAAAACAACAGATGAACTTGTCAGGCAATCAAAGCAAAAGAATAAAGACCTGGTTGGTAACAAACTGGTCTTTTCTGTAGGCTTTAGCTAATATTTTCTTAGCAGTGTTTCAAACAACAAGCAAAACCCACAAAGAAGGGAAAAACTGTTCTTTTCAGGTTAACTTCTTATATCTTCCCACATAGACTCAGAAGTGATTCCCTCAGAGCTCACAAGCAATTAGGTAAGGCTCAATTGCTAGCAGTTACCCAGCTGAAACCCCTTAGCTGGCTTGCTTTCTACTACGTGGCCCAAAATCCTACTCAGGAGCTTTTCTGAGTAGATTAAAGAACAAGTTTGTATTTCTTTGTGATGGTTGCTGTACTTTGTAACAGTAAATTACCAAAGGAGTTTAGACAGAGAGCAATCCATATATTCACAACCTGTATCTAAGACCGCTCCCCCTTCCTCAACAATCATCGGTTCAATATCATGGATTGGCACAGAGGAATTTCTCAATGGAGCACTTTCAGGAGAATATTTGTTTCCCTGCTGTCTTTCAAGGTTATAGCTAGGGCATAGATCAGTGTTCATACCTGAGCTTCCATTGCTGTTAGAGTTCCTCTCTAAATAGCCTGGCCAGTATGTAGTGCAGTTTTTATGTCCAGCCTTCCAATCCAGATCCCTGGACACTGGATCTCTCTTCACATACCTTCTGGCACGGGTCCTAGGGTCCCTTCCACGTGCAGCCATCTCCCTCACAGGTACCGTCTGGAGATTCCTAGCCCTGCAGCACCATTCCTCTGGCTTTCCCCAGTCCAATGGTGTAAGCTTGCCTTTTGAATGTCTCCCAGTATACGTACTGCTCTGGACTCCTTTAGACCTCCCAAATGCTTTTCTCTTCTTTCTTCCAAAGGGTTTCTTGCCCTCTCTGTCTGTCCGCTCTGGCTTCTGCTTCTGATGATCCTCCAGATGAAGAAGATGTCCAAGCTGAGGATATCCAAGCTGATTCTGAGGATGAGGATTCTGAGGATCTCCCAGATGAAACTGAGGATGAGGATAATTCTCTGTAGAATAAACTCTACCTTTATTCTGCTTTGATGAGTGCTCCACCCTAGCACAGCGCAGCTGTGCTGAATCAGGCCCTGCCCTTTGAGATGAGTGCTTGGGGATTACCTCATAGCCCTCTTGATTGAACACACGTTTCCCCACTTCAGCTCCTCTAATGGCTGTTGGAAACCTGGTGCATTCTGGGACTGGTAGTCTTTTATGGGAAAATTCTGTTTTCTTATTTCTACCAGAACTGACAGGTTGCTTGTTCAGAGTCACTTCACCTTTTCTATAGCTCCTTCCTGAGCTATGATAAGCTTCCTTATCACACATGTCTGACCCCTGATGAGCCAGTCGTCCAGATAGGGGAAGACAAAGATGCCCTGATTTCTCAGGTAGGCCGCCACCACTGCTAAGCACTTTGTAAAGACTCTGGGGGCGGAGGTGAGGCCGAAAGGCAGCACTCTGTACTGATAATGGTTTCCTCCCACGATAAACCTTAGGTACTTTCTGTGGTCTGGATGAATGAGGATGTGAGTGTACGCATCCTTTAGATCTAAGGAGCATAGCCAATCTCCCTGCTGGAGGTAGGGCAGAAGGGTTCCAAAAGTAAGCATCTTGAACTTTTCTTTCACTAGGAACTTGTTGAGATTCCTGAGGTCTAGAATGGGACGAAGGCCACCGATCCTTTTGGGCACCAGGAAATACCTGGAGTAGAATCCGTGACCTTGCAAGTGGGGAGGCACAGGCTCCACCGCCCTGTCCACCAACAGACCCTGAAGCTCCTGAGAGAGAAGGGCTGTGTGCAGAGGAGGCCTTGGAGGCTCCCCTGGAAAATATGGGGGTGGCAGTTGGTGGAAACGGAGGGCATATCCCTTGTGGATTATCTCCAGCACCCAACTGTCCCCGGTGATAAGAGGCCACTGGTGGGCAAAGAGGGTGAGACGACCTCCTGTGCAGGGTTGGGAGAGCAGTGGAGGAGAGGCTATGCTCAAGGAGTCAAAAAACCCCACCCTGCTGAGTGGTAGCAGGGGCCTGAGGCTTGGGGGTCCTCTGCCTACGGGGCCTATTACCCTGGCCCTTGGCTTGCTGACCCTGGGGGGCAGCTTGGGCAGCCTGATATTGTGGGTACTGTTTGTAGGCAGTGCCCTTCCTCGGGTAAAAGGGCTTTTTACCCGAGCCCTTCTTTTTATGAGAAGGGGCAGAGGTCTTCCTCGACAGCCTTGTCCGGGTGAGGTGCTCGGTCTCGAGCTGAGCGGCCTTCTCGGTCATGGGCTTGCCAAAAAGGTTTTCACCTCGGCAAGGGACATCGACCAACTTGTCCTGAACCCATGGCTCAAGGTCCGATGACTGCAGCCATGCCTGGCGTCGAGCCGCGATGCCGGCTGCCGCAACTCGGGCCGAAGCCTCAAAGCCATCGTAGGCGGCGTGGGACATGAACTTCGAGCAGTCCCGAATCCCCGAGGACAAGGTCTTAAATCTCTGCAAGGGTTCCCCGGAGAGACCAGCAGAGAATCTGGCCAACTCCTTGGCCAGATCCCGCAAGTACATGCCCATGTACAGCTGGTAAGACTGGACACGGCAAGCAAGCATCGAGCACTGAAAATACTTTCTACCGACGCCATCTAGGTTTCGGGCCCCCTGCCAGGAGGCACCGCGGAGTGCATCTTCTTACTCTTCAGATGATGCATGGCCGATTCCACAACCATGGAATGGTGTGGTAGCTGTGCCTTTTGAAACCCAGGGCTCTTCCGGAGTCGACAGATGGAATTGACCCGCTTGCTAAGAACCGGCGCTGAGGCCGGTGCCTCCCACATACAGAAGAGGAGCCGTTCCAGTATCGGAGGAACCGGGACAGTAAAGGCCTCCTTCGGAGGAGAGTCATACTGTAGGGCCTCGAGCTCTTCAGCTTGAGGCTCCTCCTCGGGATCCGCCGGAATAGCCAAGGCAGTGGCCATATCCCGGACGAACTACGAGAACCGGGTGTCCTCCGGAGGGGTCCTACTCCGGGGTTCAGACTGTGGTGAGTCCGAAGGGACGTACCGAGTCTTAAAGGTATCGGGAGACTCCTCGTCCTCCGTCTCCCAAGCTGACTCGTCCGAGGAAGAGTCGGGGTTCGACCCCTCAGGGCCCTGGAGCACCCACCCCGACGCCGGAAGCACCGGCGTCGACGCCCTCGGTCCCGAACGGGAGGTCGAGGGAGACCGCGACCGAGGTTGACTCCGAGCCACGAGGGACTCGAGTATCGGCTCGGCCTCCGGGGTCGACTTTGACGTCGATGTCCCGGTGGTCGGGGCAGATGCGCCAGACAGGCTGGCCATCAGTGCCCGCTGCTGCTCCATGAAGGCAGACATTCTGCTCTCCAAGGCTGTCATCCTGAGACTCAGCTCGGGAGATGCAGCAGCCACTGACTCGGGCTCCGGCGGCACCGGGCCCGACGTCGGCTCCCTGGGAGGAGAGTCCACGAGGACTACGGGGCTTACATTTCTAGCAGACTCTGGCTCCACACGAGGAACTTTGGCAGGCTTCTCCGGTTCCACAGGCCCGGGGCGACGGTTGGGGGTCTTAGACCTGACCCTCGAGGAGCCAGGGACCTCTTCCGACGATGCCCTCGCGAGCCACTTCTTCCTCTTGCGTTCCCGGTCGGGGGACCCCCTGTCCGAGGAGGTTCGACAGCGCTCGGGATCAGAATCCTGAGATGTCGAGGCCTCAGACGAGGTCCGGGCCCGGCCGGAGGCTGAGTCCGAGAAAAGCCTTTCCTTTTGCTGCTGTCGACTTCGTAGTGCCTTGGAAGACATTTTTCCACGGGCCCCGCACGACTTAGGATCGTGGTCGGGGCCGAGGTACCGAAGGCAGCAGTCGTGTGTGTCGGTGAGAGACATTAGTTTTTTACACCGATCATACTTCTTAAAGCCACTGGAAGCCATCGGGGAAAAAAGAGTCCCCGCGAGGTCAAAGGGCCGGCCTTCCAGGGAAAAAGAGAAAAAAGGGTGCGAACGCCAGCCACGAAGGGCAAAAACCGAAAAAGAAGAATCGGGCTCGATACCAGTGTACCGAACCCGGCGGGAGAGGAACCGGCATTGAACCGGTAGAAAAAAGAGCAAAAGTTGCTAAAAATCTGATTTTAACTGGGAAAACGGGACATACGTCCGACGGGCTTCATGGAAAAAAAGAGACTGCGGTAAGATGGCACCTTTAGACAGGAAGTGAACCGCGCATGCGTGCCTGCATTCCCAAAGACTTTCATAGAAAGCTGGGGAAATGCTCCGCTGGGGCTTCATCGGTGCCGATGACACCCATATGTGAGGACTGACTTCCTGCTTGGTCCTGGAGAAAGGTAGTTTTGATCACCTTCCAAAAATGATGGTGGATGCATAATAGCAATCCCCCACCCAATCACGTTTCAATTTAGCATGCTCAACCTCACTAAGATGAGTCTCCTGCACCACCTACTGTCGGCACAGCATCGTAAGAAAATTTTTCCTCTTCACAGGTGAGCCCCCCCTTACATTCCAAGTGATCAGAGTCTATCAGCCATACTTACTTCCACCACCACAGAACCACCCTAGCAACCACTCACACCCTAAACATAAACAACCTTTCAACACCACATCAGCCGCGACCACCAACCCCACCCCAATCCCACCTAACTCTCCCTCCAATAACAACCCAGACCTATCCCTGTACCCCCCACCCCAACCCCCCCCACCCACCCACAACTCCATTTCCCCCTCCCCCAACACCCCATAGTCATCATCATTCTTCCAGGGCCACATGATCCCTCCCAAGGCACTGAGAAAAGATCAGCCCAAGGACAGCTCAACCGTTAAACATTATTCTTCTAACAAGCCCCGCTCCACCACCATACAGCACAGTCCCCCCCCCCACAACATAACCCACAACACAGTCCCTCCCCACAACATAACCCACAGCAGTCCCCCCCCACAACATAACCCACAACCCTCTAGACCAGTGATGGCTAACCTTTTTGAGCCCGAGTGCCCAAACTGCCGCACAAAACCAAAGAATTTCCTCAAAGTGCCAGCACGTCAATTAAAGCTCCATTTGCATAAGGTGCTTCATTTGCATAAATATTTGCATAATGTTACCATACACTAACTTTTAGTAAACATGCCTCTTAATGAGTATATGGATAAAGAAAGACTAAAAGGTTTCTACATTACTATAATCCAGTACCAACCGCCAGGCACATTAGGAACTACTACAAACGCTGCCCATTTAGAACCCATAGCAAACCCGCCGTATCCTAACAGCACTACCAGGACTCACAAAGCACCATACTCTACCTATCAAAAGGCAACACTGCAAATATTAAACCAATACATCTCAGAGAACAACAATACATGACCTACTGGGGAAAGAACAAGTGGCAATGTCAAATAGGAATTATATAAACAGAATACCTCAGCTCAGTTACACATGCAGAACAGACCATTACCAAACAAGGAATCACAATTTAGAAACAGGAAGACAATAATTAAACTGGGAACCCCAAAAGCCAAACTTGGAATATACAACAACACTGTAGAAATAAAACTATATATTAATTTCCTCTTGTACTAAACAAAGCGCAAAAATTAATGATGCACATTTCCCAGAGCTGACATATTCAAATTAATAAATTCAAAATAAAGAGATATTTTTCTACCTTTTGTGCATTTTTTTTCAGTTGCAATTGTTCCAGCCACTTTCTTCTGGTTTCTTCGTGTCTTCTGCTAACTCTCCATCTGCTGTCCATTTGTCCTTTCTTCTGTCTTCTTGGTTTTTTTTTCCATTCTCTCTCTACATCTGCTTTAACATACTAATCTTTCTCCTTTTGCTCTTTCCTCATTCCTATTTCATCTACTCAAAATTTACCCCTCCATCCTCAATCCCCACTTACTCTCCCAATACCCGGCCAATTGTAGATTTTTTATCCCTCCCACACAAAATATTTTTCCCCTCTCCATTTTACTCTCCCAGCCCCATCCCATTCTAATCCTCCCCCAACACCAGCTCCCTTCTAGTTCCAGCCTCACCCAGCATCCATTCCCTTCTAGTCCCTGCATCAGCCCATTTCCAGTCCTAGCAGCCCCCCAACCCATTTCCAGTCCTAGCAACCCCCCAACCCAATACCAGTCCTATCCCCCCCTCATCAACCCACTTCCAGTCCTAACCCCCCATCACCCCATTTTCAGTTTAAGCCCCCCCTATAACCCATTACCAGTCCTAACCCCCCATCAGCCCACTTCCAGTCCTAACCCCCCATCAGCCCACTTCCAGTCAGCCCCCCATAGCCCATTGCCAGTCCTAACCCCCCCCATCAGCCCACAGTCCATTACCAGTCCTAACCCCATCAGCCCACCTCAAGTCCTAACCCCTCCCCATCAGCCCATTTCTTGTCCCAGCCCCCCATAGCCCATTATCAGTCCTAAACCCCCCATAGCCCATTACCAGTCCTAACCCCATCAGACCACCTCCAGTGTTAACCCCCCATCAGCCCATTTCCAGTCCTAACCCCACCCAACAGCCCACCTCAAGTCCTAACCCCTCCCCATCAGCAGTCCTAACCCCCCCTAGCCCATTAGCAGTCCTAACCCCCCCCTCTCTAGCCCATTAGCAGTCCTAACCTCCCCCCCATAGCCCATTACCAGTCCTAACCCCCCATCACCCCATTTCCAGACAGCCCCCATCAGCCCACAGCCCATTAGCAGTCCTACCCCCCCAGCCCGTTAGCAGTCCTAACCCCCCCCCCATTAGCAGTCCTAACCCCCCCCCTAGCCCATTAGCAGTCCTAACCCACCCCCCATGGCAAATTTAAAAAAAAAAAAAAAGCAGCTGGCTCTGGCTTCTGCCGCGGCAGCGGCAGAATGCAATGTCCCGCGGGGCCCCCTCCACCCGCTAAGCCCCTCTGCAAGGGCTTTCAGATTCGCGAGGGAGAGCGTCTCCCTCGCGTCTCTGTTAAGCCCGCAGGGGCTAATGGGAAATTTCCCATCAGTCCCTCTAAAGGGGCTGATGGGAATTTTCCCATTAGCCCCTGCGGGCTTGAAAGAGACGCGAGGGAGACGCTGTCTCCCTCGCGAATCTGAAAGCCCTTGCAGAGGGGCTTAGCGGGCGGAGGGGGCCCCGCGGGACACTGCATGCTGCCGCGTCCGCGGCAGCAGCCAGAGCCCGCTTTTTCTTTTTCTGCGGACCTTCACGCGTGCCAGCTGCAAGGCCTTCGCGTGCCACAGCTGGCACGCGTGCCATAGGTTCGCCATCGCTGCTCTAGACCAACACCTTGACATGAAGTCGCACATAAGTAACAAAGTGAAAACAGTGTACCACAGGATCCAAACACTCAAGTACATACGTGCCCTGCTAGAGCCGGACGACTTCAGGACAGTTTACCAAGCACTGATTATACCACACTTTGATTATGCAAATGCAATACTACAAGGGCTCCCACAATCCACCTTGATCCCACTTCAGCTTGCGATGAACACCGCAGCGAGAGTCCTTCACGGGGTGCCCAGAAACGAACACGTGATGCCCATCCTGAAACAGCTGCACTGGCTCCCGATTCATGGCAGACTTGCATTCAAGACCCTACTGTTGACATTGAAGGCCATCAATGGGCTTTCATCTACTTCCCTCACGGAGCTTATCAACACCATATCCCCCAACAGATCCAGAAGATCTGTAGCAGTCAATACACTGAAAGTCCCAAAACGCAATAACTCAATGCACCCAAGCAACAGCAAACAGGGCCTTCAAGTTCTGTGCACCCAGATGCTGGAACGCCCTACCACCCAACATCCGGGCAATTCGTGACCTAACCCAGTTTAGGAAGTCAGTGAAGCGCCATCTCTTCCTCAAGTGCTACCCGGTAGCCAACACACTAACAGCCCCCTCCCCAACCTAGTACAGCCACACCAACATACTGGCAATCCAACCTCAACTTAGTCTACTTCCGACATGACTTAAACATGACGCCTATGTGTAAATAGTTACCCCCTGTTATCCAAGTTGTAGCACCCGTTCTCTGTAAACACAGAGCGGCTTGCCGCCCTGTTGTAAGTTTGTGTTCCATGTAAACTGGTGCTGAATAGCGCGGTATATAAGAGACTGAAAATAAAATAAATAAATAAATAAACATAACAAAACCAATCAGTGATAAAAAAACAGTATAGCAGCAGGAAGCGAACCAGCAGGAAACAAACAAAATCAAAAATTTGGCAGGGGTACTTACAAAGACCCAAACATCATAATCAGTCCAAAATTGCACTGCCTCCGATGAAGCAGCTATGCAATCAGTATCCAAAGCATAGTCAGAGATCCAAAACAAGTCCCATCAAAATGAAATATAATATAACTCCATAGCAAGGCTCCATGAGGAGTCACCCATCTTTTCCAGTCATCACTTCAGGTGTCACTCATCCTGATGACTGCTGCTGAAGCCGCCAGGTGGCCCCCACCAAATGCTGCCACCTTGGTGTAAAAATGAAGGATCAAGATGAGGCTGAAGTGTCCAGAGACCACTCAGATAGGTCTGCCTTCACCAAGACCGGCCAGGCCTCTTCCAAAGTGTGCATGTGGTGTGTGACTCCTGAAATCAAAACATCAACGCAAAGGTCAGCCTTCTGGAAAGCCAAAGTCACTTCTCTAAATTCTCGACAAGGTTGAAGCATAATGGCAGAAAGATTTATTTATTTATTTTATTTATTTAGCTGTATTTATATTCCGCTTTTCACCGGGTCAAAGCGGTCAATTGGGGGATACATTTAACACGAGGGGATATGACACACATACATTAATACTTACAGGGAACATGGGCAATGGAGGGTTAAGTGGCTTGCCCAAGACCACAAGGAGTGCCTATAGGACTAGAAATCCCAGTCCCTCCGGCCTGAGATTGCTGTCCCCAGGTGGGACTTGAACCCCCGGCCCTCCGGCCTGAAGTACCTTGTCCTAACCACAGATTACCAAACAGTTCTATTTTGTGACCATCCAGTTGTAGATCAGACTGCTTTCTAGCCAAAGTGAGAACCCTCTCCTTAACCAGGTAGCATAGTAAGTATACCACAATATCCCATGACAAATTAGGGCAAGGCATCCCAAGCATTCAATCTGCATGTTCAATAATGTTCTCCGCAGCATCCAAAGAGGCCGGTTCCCCAGACAAAATAGCAGTCAAGATCCGGCACTCTGTAACCTTTGCATCAACATAATATGAAGTCTCAAGAACATGCTGGATTTGTAGATTACACAGATGTCCTCAGTTCTTCAAAGCCTCTAGCCTGCAGCACATCAGAGCTCGCCAATTTATCAAGTTGTCCAGAGACTGCAGCTATCTCTTCTTCATAGCCTTCCGCTTGCTGTTCTAGCTCCTCCAAACGCTAATCTAGATCAGTCATATCCCAACTAACATCCAGTATGAGCTTCCATAGCTCCGAAGCCAGCCCACCAAAGTTGTCTTTCAGCTCCCTCTGCAGTTTACCCAGCAAGCGCTCCAACACCACCGAGGTTAATGGTGCCTCAAAATCTGGTTGCTCAGTGTCATTGCCTACCTCTGAGCCCACGTCCGCTCCCATGTGCAGACCTCGGTCGCCAGCACCACGTGGCAACCTCGAGGCCAACTTTCAGCCTGTCTGTAGCAGCATTTTAATAAGGGACGCCCATACTTTCGCCACCATCTGACCTCAGTAGAATTTTGCACAGCCTATGGTATGTTCTTCAAAGGGAGGGTAAGGGGGAAACACAATTTATGGGGCTATAATTGCTGTCGTTATTGGAGCTCACGAGTTAGGCTGCCATCCACTGGGTTGACGTCACTTCTTCCTCCTCTCTAGCTATTTAATCAGGCATCTACTACTAATAAAGAAGACCTGCCTCTGCCCAGTATCCACCCTTTTTAACTATGGTCTCCTCCAAAAAAACTCAGCTATCCCACTGTATGGAGGGGGTGTCAGTTTTTTAAGTATCCATATAAATGTTTAATTAAATATAAAAATAATTTCAAGAAATTTTTCAAACCCTCACACCTGATTGTGGGGCCCTAATAATGAATAGATATGCTTCAACTACCTTGGGTCAATTTTTTCCTAAGTATAACACAAGTTTCTTTTTCTAGAAAAAAAGTTGCAATATTACTTCTCCTCAAACTGTGAACTGGTATAAGATTCAAATTATGATATTTTTTTCTTATATGCTGTCTTCACCTGTTTTCTTTTCCTTTTTTTCCTTCATATATGAAGACAGACTTAAGTTCTTAATATGTATACCTTAGAGGAAAGGTGGGATAGGGGAAATATGATAGAGACATTTAAATACCTCCGTGACATAAATGCACAGGAGAGTCTCTTTCAATTGAAAGCCAGCTGTGCTACGAGAGGACATAGGATTAGAGTGAAAGGGGATAGGCTCCGGAGTAATATGTGGAAATATTTCTTTACAGAAAGAGTGGTAGATGCGTGGAATAGTCTCCCAGTGGAAGTGGTATAGACGAGGACAGAATTCAAAAAAGCATGGGACAAACACAGAAGATTTCTAAAGTTAAAAAGGGCACTATTGTAGTTGATATGGAAGGGCAGACTAGATAGGCCATGTGGTCTTTTTCTGCTGCCATATTTCTATCTTTCTATATTCCTCTCTAAGGCTTTCCTTGAAGGTATGTTAAAAGCTTTGATAAATTAAAAAAACAAACAAAAAAGGCACCAGGTTAGGGATGGAGTGAGGACAGCCAAACATTATCTGGATAGCAGTGATATTCAGCTGCCTTCCAGATAAGTTATACGTTTAGGGCGGCATTTTCGAAGGCATTTACACAGGTAACTGCCCTAGTTACTATGTAAATGCCTTACCCGGGATTTTCCAAAGGCACCTACACGAGTAGTGCCTTTGGAAAATCACAGATAAGTCCCTAATGCGCCCAGATGCTATGTGATTAGCATCGGGGCATATTGGGGGCATTCCGGGGCCAGTGGGAGCAGAGGAAAGTGCAAAGCGGGTAGCAGTGATCTTCAATGCTACCCGCTTAACCCTCTGTGCCTTAAAGATAGGCAAGGTTTTTCCTTGCCTATCTTTCAGGCGCAGGGACTAAGCAGGTAGCATCGAAAATCACTGCTACTCGTTTAACTTCAGCAGCTGCCGGCTCATCCATCCAAACCCGGATTTTTACTTCTCAAGGACCAAGCAGGAAGTCAGTCCTCACATATGGGTGACGTCAGCACCGACGGAGCCCTCGTGCAGAGCATTTCCCCAGCTTTCAAAGAAAGCCTTTGGGAATGCAGCGCGCATGCGCGGTCCCCTTCCTGCCCAAGGGTGCCATCTTGCTCAGTCGTCTTTTTTCCGCGGAGCCCGATGGACGTGTGTCTTAGTCACCCGGTTAAAAGTTGATTTTTCCTGCGAAGATTTGTGTTTTTTTGCCGGTTCGATGCCGGTTCCCCTTCCCGCCTGGGCACGGTACACCGGTATCGAGCCCGGAGCTACTTTTTAGATTTTTGTCCTTTGAGACTAGCGTTCGCTCTTTTTTTCTTTTTCACTGGCAGCCCGGTCTTTTGACCTTGCAGGGGCCCTTTTTCCCCCGATGGCTGCCTGCGGGTTCAAGAAGTGTGATCGGTGTAAGAAACTAATGTCTCTCACCGACACACACGACTGCTGCCTCCGGTGCCTTGGGCCCGATCATGACCCGATGATCTGTGGCCCATGTGGCAAAATGTCTTCTAAGGCACTGAGGAGCTGTCAACATCAATGAGAAAGGATCTTCTCTGACTCCGCATCCGGCCGGGCCCGGACTTTGTCAGAGGCCTTGACGTCTCGGGAGTCCGACCCCGAGCATCGTCGGGGCTCCTCTGAGCGGGGGTCTCCCTCATGGGAACACAAAAGGAAGAAGAAACCCACGAGGGTGGCGTCAGAGGATGCTCTTGGTCCCTCGAGGGCCAGGTCGCATAGCCCCGACCGCCGTCCCGGGTCCTCGGAGTCGGAGAGGCCTGCCAAATTGCCTCGTGTGGAACCGAAGTCCCCGAGTCACATAAGTGCTGTTTTCCTCGTGGACTCTTCTCCAGGGGGAGCCGACGTCGGCCCCGATGCCGTCGGGGGCTGCTGAGTCTCCTGAGCTCGGACTCAGGTTGACGGCCTTGGAGAGAAGCTTGGCTGCCTTCTTGTAACAGCAGCGGGTGCTGATCGCCAGTCTGACCGGTGCATCTGTCCCAACCACCGGGACCTCGACGTCCAAGTTGATCCCGGAGGCCGAGCTGATCCTCATGTCAATGCGGTCTCGAGTCGATCCTCGGCCAAGGTCTCCCTCGGCCTCCCGTATGGGGCTGAGGTCATCGACAGCGGTACCCTCGGTGTCGGGGCGGATGGCATCGGTGCCTGCCTGACCGGAGCTGCTCGATTCCTCCTCGGAGGGGTCGGGGTGGGAGACTGAGGACGACGAGTCCCCAGACACTTTCCGGACCTGGTGCATCCCATCAGACTCACTGGAGTCCGAGCCTCGGAGAAGGTCCCTCCTGGAGGATACCCGGTTCTTGGACTTCGTGAGGGACATGGCCAAGGCCTTGGCCTTCCCTGCGGATCCCGAGGAGGAGCCTTGAGCCGAGGAGCTCAAGGCCCTCCAGTATGACTCTCCACTGAAGGAGGCCTTTACTGTACCGGTTCCTCCGATGCTGGAATGGCTGCTCTTCCGCATGTGGGAGGCACCGGCCTCGGCGCCAGTTCTCAGCAAATGGGTCGATTCCATTTATCACCAGGACAAGGCTGTCCAGGAAGACTTCTGCCCCTTCTCAGAAGAAGAAGGGCTCGGGGAAAAAGCCCTTTTACCCGAGGAAGGCCTCTGCCTACAAATCCTACCCTCAATTCCAGGCCTCTACAGCTCCCCAACAGGGTCAGCAGGTCAAGGGGCAGGGACATGGGCCCCATAGGCAGAAAACCCCCAAGCCGCCAGCTCCGGCTCCTGCACAGCAGGGAGCGGGGTTTTGACTCCCACTGCATAGCCTCTCCTCCACAGCTGGCTCCACCCAGCACAGGAGGCCGGCTGACACTGTACACCCACAGGTGGTCAGCCATAACAGGGGATACCTGGGTACTGAGCATAGTCCAGAAGGGCTACTTGCTCCACTTCAACCAGTTACCCCCCTCCTATTTTCCAGGGGAGCCTCCAAGACTTCCTCTTCACAAGAACCTCCTCCTTCAGGAGTTGGCAAGTCTTCTAAAGGAGCAGGAGGTGGAACCGGTGCCTCACCACCTGAAAGGGCAAGGCTTCTATTCCAGGTACTTTCTGGTGCCAAAGAGGACAGGAGGACTCAGGCCCATCCTAGACTTGCGAAATCTCAACAAGTTCCTAGAGAGGGAAAAGTTCAAGATGCTTACCCTTGGAATACTGCGGCCCTACCTCCAGCAGGGAGATTGGCTATGCTCCTTAGACCTAAAGGATGCTTATACTCACATCCTCATTCATCCAGACCACAGACAATACCTCAGATTTGTAGTGGGAGGAAATCATTTTCAGTACAGAGTACTTCCATTTGGCCTAACCTCCGCACCCAGGGTTTTCACCAAATGCCAGGCGGTGGTGGCGGCCTGTCTCAGAAACTAGGGCATCTTTGTCTTTCCATACCTGGACAACTGGCTCATCAGGGGTCAGTCTCCACAGGAGGACAGACAAGCCACTCTTCACACTGCCTCTCTTCTCCAGCGCCTGGGCTTCTTCATAAACTTCGCAAAGTCCGCTTTGCTCCCCTCACAGGACGTAGAGTTCATAGGGGCAGGTTGGATACCTTGCAAGCAATGGCTTATTTGCACGGGAACAGGGCTCACAGACTGATGGCTCTGGCCCAGCAGTTTCGCAGTGGATCTGGATTTGAAGAGGGCTAAGGAGGATGCCTGGCGCACAGACGCAGGTAGGCTGTACCAGGAGTAAAGTGCAGCAAGGTGAAAGGAGCGTAGTCGGGAGTTCACAGTGCGTGTAAAAGGCATTGATAGAAGTAATTTGTTAGCGGAGCGCAGGTTTAGAGAGGGGATGTAGGGAGGGTTAAGAGATAAGAGGTAGTGAGGGGCCATAGAGTGGATGCACTTATAGGTTAGCAGGAGAAGCTTGAATTGGATGCGGAATTGGACAGGGAGCCAGTGAAGCGACCTGAGAAGAGGAGTAACATGGGCATGGCGAGGTTGGCAGAAGATTAGTTGAGCAGCGTGATTTTGTATAGATTGGCGGGGAAGGAGGTGGCTTGCGGGAAGATCAGTGAGGAGTAGGTTGCAGTAATCAAGGCGAGAGGAGATTAAGGAGTGGATAAGCGTTTTGGTAGTGTGTTCAGAGAGGAAGGGGTGGATTTTGCTGATGTTGTAGAGAAAGAAGCGGCAGGTCTTAACTACAAGCTGGATATGAGCAGAAAAGGAGAGAGAGGTGTCAAAGATAACCCCTAGGTTGCGGGCCAGGGGAACAGGAAGGATAGTAGATCCATCCACATGGATTGAGAGAGGGGGATGTGGGGGGAAGGAGTTAGGTGGAAAGACAAGGATTTCAGCCTTGGCCATGTTCAATTTTAATCGGCGATGAGACATCCAGGCAGCTATGTCCAAAAGACAGGCAGAGATTTTGGACTGGGTTGCCGGAGAAATATCATGTGTAGAGAAGTAGATTTGGGAGTCATCAGCATAGAGATGGTATTGAAAGCCATGGAAGGAGATGAGCGCACCAAGGCCTTGGGTATAGAGAGAGAAGAGGAGGGGGCCCAAGACAGATTTCTGGGGTACTCCTACATGGAGTGGGGTAGGGGAGGAGGAGGAGCCACCAGAGCATACACTGAATGAGTGATGGGAGAGGTAGGAGGAGAACCAGGATAGTACAGAATCCTTGAAGCCAAGCAAGGAGAGGGTGATGAGGAGAAGGTCATGGTCAACGGTGTCAAAGGCAGCAGAAAGGTCAAGAAGGATGAGGATAGAGTAGATGCCCTTGGATTTAGCCAGGAACAGGTCGTTAGTGACTTTAGTGAGTGCCGTTTCAGTGGAATGTAGGGGACGGAAGCCGGATTGAAGTGTGTCCAGGAGATCCTGGGAGGAGAGGAAGTCGAGGCAGTGATGGTGGACTGCTCGTTCTAATAGTTTGGATATGAAGGGAAGGAGGGAGATGGGTCAATAGTTAGAAGGGCATGTGGGATCAAGTGAGGGTTTCTTGAGGAGTGGGTGTGACAACAGCGTGTTTGAAGTCCGCAGGGACAGTTGCAGTGGAGAGTGAAAGGTTGAGGATATGAGTGATGGAGGGGACAATGGTGAGGGAGATGGAACGTAGGAGATGGGTGGGGATAGGGTCTGAAGAACAGGTGGTGGGTTTGGAGGAGGAAAAGAAGGAGTGTGGTTTCTTCATCAGAGATCGAATTGAAGGAGGAGAGGGTGGCAGGGGGAGTATGGATGGGGGAGGAGAAATGGGGAGGAGGGGAGGTAGATGAGGGGTTAGGGAATTGGAGCGTAATTTTGAGGATTTTGTCGTGGAAGTAGTCGGCTAGGGTTTGGGCAGAAAGGGAGGGTGGGATTGGGGGTGGGGAGACCTTGAGGAGAGAATTGAGGGTGTTAAAGAGACGGCGAGGATCAGAGGCAAGGGAATTAGTCAGATGGATGTAGTAGTCTTGTTTGGCAAGTGCTAAGGCTGAATGGAAGGAGCCAAACATGAATTTGAAGTGTAGAAGGTTTTCTGGGGAGCGGGATTTGGACCAGGCTTGTTCGACAGAACGGGCACAGATGCGTAAGTAACGGATTGTGTGTGAAAGCCAGGGTTGGGGAGTAGATCGTTTAACAGGACGTGGGGTGGAAGAGGCAAGAGTGTCAAGGGCTGAGGATAGTGTAGCATTGTATGAGGATAATGCCTCGTCGACGGACTCGGATGATAAAATGGAGGAAAGATTGAGAAATGGTGGAGGAGAGAGTCAGGGGATCAATATTATGAAGATTTCTAAATAGGTCGGAGGAGACAGGACGAGGTTGGGATGGCGGGAGCTGAAGAGTAAAAGTTAAGAGGTGATGGTCAGATAAGGGAAGGATTGATTTGAGGAAGTTTGAGGGAGAGGAATTGGAGAAGAGTATTAGGTCAAGGCAGTGGCCATGTAGGTGTGTGGGGGCAGTGGAGCAGAGTTGAAGGTTAAACGATATGTTATTGAAAATACCATGGCTTGGACAAGTTGAATCTTTGTATGGAGAGAGACATCTCTGCTCTTGAGAATCTTGTCTAGGTCCTTCATAGCCATTCTGACAAGCGCAGTACGTCGTCTGATTTCTTGACTGCCTGTTTCTTTAGGTTAAAGTTAACAACTATTTATATTTCTTCATCAATGATGAACTTATGGATTTTGCCAGTTGTCAGGATCTTTGTCTTCTTTATGTTAAGATGCAGGCCAATTTTAAGACTATATTTCCTGATCCTGAGAAGCAAATGTTTCAGATCTTCACTTTCAGCCAGCAATGTGGTATCATCAGCACAGCGAAGGTTGTTGATGTGTAGCAGCAGATAAGCATGCAATAAATAAAACCAGGAGTCGTTTCAAGGATCCAAGCCAGTTTAATGTGCACATGGCTCAAGCAATAAGCAATTTCAAAATGGCTGAGCAATGGTTTCTAGCAAAACAACAACTTTTATAGCGTTCTTCTCCATTCTAGACATAGGCAAACTTTTCATTGGTCCCAGTAACCCCTCTCACCCATCTATTGGTCCCGGTACTGATATGGCTACCCAATCGGGACCCTGGTCTGGGCTCAGCACCTGGTTGCCCCCCTTCTAGTCCCAATTACAATGGTCAGTGTCTCTAACTTGTTACATCTCTCCTCCAAGGTCGCTTAGCTTGTTAAAACATATGGGAAGCAGGGCACTGTAACCTTGCTTTTTGCAGAGTTAATTAATTCCATAGAAGCATAGCACACCTTATCAGTACCAATTAAACTTGTTTTTCTATATTTTCTAAGTTTCGTTTCTGCTTAGCTATGTTCAGTTAAACTGAGTTAAGTTTCAATTCTATGGTGTCATCATTCAGGGGGGTTTTCATTCCTCTGGGCCTAACTACAGGCTTCAGTTACAGGTCAAGCTGCTTAGGCCTGTCTGCTTAGTTCAATTAGCATGGATCATAGGCCGTCGCCTACCACATTCCCCCCTTTGATTATTCTCACCCGCATGTTAATAAGGTGTGAGAATCAAATCACATAATACTAGGTAAAGGTATCGCTCTGTGGTATAGGGTAGTAAGTTCACATAGCTAATATCTTTGTAGCTGCCTTATGCTCTACAGTGTTATTAATAACTGAAGTTATCATTCGCAAGCAAAGTGGCAAGAAACAAGGGAGCAACAGGCAGATAGTCAAAGTCCATAGTTTGGCAAGAGTGGGAAAAAGAACTAAAGGATTAGAAGGTTCAGTTGCATCTTTGTTGTGCTGTCGTAAAGCTTCTGATTTAGACAGACCAGCTGTCCATCCTTCGTAGTAGATTGTGGTCCAGTCCAAACAAAACACAAACTGTCAACAATGGGGTGGGCCAATACCCACTCACTAGTAGTATTATGTAAATCAGTCTGATTGTATAGGATAGAATAGTTCAGTTCTTGCGTCTCCCAGGGCCACTGATCTCCCATCTTAGTTCCTCCACAATAGAAACAGTCAGAAGTGTGGAGACTAGATGCTATTGCTCCAGCAAGTTCAAGAAACAAGTTCTGGTGGTGGTATGAGGAACTGCAACGGTGGCTTGCATAGCCTTGTAGAAAGTCAAGATCTAGAACAACTTTTGGATTGGAGAGTATACCAATGCAAGTATAGGAAGAATGATAAAACAAGGTCTGAGTGACCTTCGGTCCAGTTCATGTTGTACTTATACAGGCTGCCCAGGGAGATAAGGCAAAAGTCATTTCAAAGCACTCCAAAACTGTTGCCAGAATAAAGCAATAATAATAATAATTCATAATGGGCATAGTCTCTGGAAAATTGGAGGAACTGTCGGATTTCACAAAGGTAGAGTTGATTGTAGATCCTCAAGCTTCTGCCATACGTAGACCTACCAACTTTTTGGCAGGAGTAGGGCTGTAGATTCCAAAGTATCACTGTCTTCTGGGATGTCTCAATTTCTTAAAATATCATAGTATAGTCTCTTAGGCTATTATTGCTTCCTTAGAGCAGTTCACTCTTTAGGAGATCAAAACAGTCTTTTCAGAGTATTTAAACACAGTCTCTTAGAAGATTCAATTTCTTAACACAACACAGTCTCTTTCTGATGATTGCAGTTTTTTCCAGATGCGAGGCTTACCTTCAGATAAACAAACAGTCTTGAAATAGTGCAGTTTCTGAGGGACCAATAAGTCTTAGGTCCGTGGTTGTTGTCGTAGGGTGAGGTGCAATGGAGTCTCAGGATGCTGTACAGTAGTCCAGTGATCAGGTTCAAGAGCAGCTGCTGGCTTCACTTGATTATGATGGATCCAAGGTTCAAATTCTGCGACTTTTACTGCAGTTGGAGTTGACAGGATGACGACATAGGGTCCCCTCCAATGCAGGGCTAACAGTATCTTTCTCCACTCTTTGATCCACACCGAGACTCCAGGCTTGAAAGGATGCAGGGGTTCAGGCAAATTGATGAGTAATCGATTTTGTACTCAGGTATGAAGACTCCTGCAAAACAGAACTTAAAACCAATAGTTCATATCTAATAATTTCAGATCCTATCTGTCTCATATCTCCTTTTATTTCCTATACAATAGGCAGGGGTTGCCTATACAGAATCTCAAAAGGGGAAACTCCTAAAGACTTAGCAGGGGCTAAGTATATCCTAAGAAGGGCTATGGGAAGAACCTGGGGCCACTTCAGATAAGCCTCTTGGCAAAGTTTGGACAACTGAGATTTCAGGGTTCTATTCATACATTCTACTTTTCCTAAATTCTGAGATCTATAGGCAGTATGTATCTGTTAATATCAATATCTTGGGGCTATACTTAATGGACTTGCTTCCTAAGGTTATCCACCCTCATTCTTTGTACAGGGTCCCATGTGCATGCAAGGTTGTAAGGGCATACTTGAAATCTGGGTACACATTTAGACAGGGCTCTTTTCATATTGTTAGTGCTCTGGTGAGGACTATCAGTTCAGCTTTCTGTGGTGAAGTTTCTAGGGCCAGGGCTGAGGACTCAACTACCAAATCAGGGGTCACCACTGCATATCTAGCACAACAATGTCCATTGATGATGAAACTGCCTTCAGCCACAAAGAAAGTCTGTTCAGGGTTCTCCATAGGGACATCAGTCAAATCCAGGTGGCTTGAGAATACAGTGTCCATAATTTCTAAACAGTCATGATCAGGGGATCAAGACCAACTGATAACAACATAGCAGGATTGAAAGCTTGACTGACCCTTCAGTTGTATCTGGGGTTTTCACACAACATACTCTAATACTTCAACATTCATAGATTTGTTAGCTAGTAATTTCCTTTGTATTTCATATTGGTTAGAACAGAGTGTGGTACAGTAACTTGAAGATTCTGTCTCAAAGGGATTTTTCTTTTAGTTTTTGCTTACTAGGAAGGCTGTAGCTGTAACAGCTTCTCAAATAAGGTCCAAGAGATTGAGTCAACACTCCTAGAACATTTCCTTGCGACTCATGAACATAGAGACTGTAAGGTTTTCTGGACATCTGGTAGACCCAGAGCTGGTGATAACATCAGAGCGGTTTTCAAAGATCAAAAGACTGCATTCCTATTCAAGTCCCCATTCCAATGGAGACTTTTTCATTCCTTTGGTAGCTTGATACAATGTGATACAATGGTTTTGCTAGCAGCGCAAAATTGGGGATCCATATACAACAGTACCCTGTGGCACCCAAGAAGGCTCTCACTTGCCTCCTGGTGGTTGGAGTAGGAATACTGCATACAGCTGCTTTGCGTTCTGGTAAGGGTTCCAGGCGTCGAATTCCGCTGGACAACTGGAATCCTAGGTATTTAACTTGTTTGACATAATTATGCTTTGGCTCTTGAGACTTTGTATCCAGCCTCATTAAAAAGGTGCAAGAGTTCACTGGTGGCTTGTGGACATTCACTTTCTGAGTTGGTGGCTATAAGCAAGTTGTCCACATATTGAAGTAGAATTTTTTTTTTTTTTTTTTGAGTTTCTGGATAACTCGTCAAATCTTTTGCTGAGTGAGGCGAGTTCTTGAATTCTTGAGGTAATCTTGTCTAGGTGAGTTGGCCCTACCTCCTTGTAGTGGGGTCTTGGGCTAAGCGTATACAGAAAAAGGCATCTTTTTAAGTCCAGAATGATGAAATATATAGCTTCAGCAGAGATCAGTTCCAAGAGAATATAAGGATTTTGGTACCACTGGTTGTATAGTTTCAGCTGCATCATTCATTCTTCTTAGATCCCTTGAGGGTGACAATGGCAGGGGCTATGTTCTTCGCTAGGCCAGGTGGATTATCTTCTGCCCATCCTCCAGGTGGGGCTATGAGGTTGGTAGGTATACAGGAACTAGCTGGCTTGATTGGAAATGCACTATAGAACTGCTACTCTTCTTCTCGGGGAACAGTCAGCACCATCAATCCAGCAGGCTCTGGGTTCACAGTCATTTGCATTCCTCTCTCTTCAGCAAAGGATATCTGTGCTTGAAGCTTTGCAAGCAGGTCTCGGCCCAAAAATGGAATAGGGCATTCAGGCATATACAGGAACTGGTACATTATTATTATTATTTTTTTAGTTCACACATGCGGTTCTGCAAAAAAGGCTTTGTGGCCTTAGCCCCAGTAGCTCTGATAATGGTGGTGCATCTAGAAAAACACAGGGGCTACTGGCTTTAGTATTCTGCTCCTGTATCCCCCATAAAAGTCCATATATTGGTCCCCTATTTTTCAGACTGACTCCTGGGGACCCAGGGAAACTGGAGAGTCCGGTCTGGCCTAGTCTTCATCCATGCTGTAGCCCTCTTCGGCTGCCACTCACGCTATAGCTGCTTCACTCTCATGCTGAAACACTGTGCTTGGTTTATTGTTTTATGACTTTGCAATCAAGTACTCCCTCCTCCCCTCCTGGGGAGGAGTCAAGATACGGGCATTCACTTCTCTAATGTCCTTCTTTTTCTATAATGGGCGCACTCACACCCAGTTTTCACATCCGCTGCTCCTTCGATTAGGAAAACCTCCACATCATCCAACTAAAATATCTGTTCTCTTTTTCCATCTTACAATTTTTACATTCTCTGTCCTTCTTCAACAATCCACATACTTTCTGATAAACTTTCATTTAACCATTATGCCCGCAAATTCATCCAGTTCTCTGCAATTTCCGTTCATTAGTTCAATCAAGTCCTAAAACTTCTCAGTGCAGTTTTTTTTTTCTTCCCAGTTCTAAACAAGTCTGGTCAGCTGACTTTCACTCCTGGGCTCTGTTTCTCCTAGCAACGCTCTATCTGGGAGGTTTCTTTTTTTTTTTTTCCATTCACTTCTCTCTTTGACTGACTGACAAAAACGCAAATTCTTCTGGGCTGCTAGATTGCATGGGGTATATAGTGAAGGCTGCCTGCGCTATTTGGATTGGGTTTGTATAATACTGTTCATGGCTAGTGCAAAGCTGGCCCTGGACCTAGTGCAATGGGATTAGGATTACGTGACCCTCTCTCTTACTGGTGCAATGTACATCTGAAGGCATACGGCAATCAGGCTGAACTAGCAAATAAATCTCTATTTGTAGTGCCATCGGTACTTTAAACTGTGCCAGGGCTGCGGAGGTGGCTAGTGACGTTTAGTGACGTTTGCAGGGAGGTATCCCCCCTCCCCCCCTTGTTCCAGGCTCTGCCCGGGATGATGGCAGAGCTGAGGGAAATAAACGGGCAGGATTTTTTTTTTTTAAACATTTAACCAAGAATCCTATGTAGGGGAACTATTCTCTGTACAATCTGATAAACACGGGAAACTACGGGGCCATGAAGTAACTAACACTGGAATCTGCATGGACTCTGACCCCCCTTCCTCCCCCCATGGTGACGTAGTTAACAACAGACAGAGGGTGGTCAGTCAGGCTGCATTTTCCTGTGACTAGGCATAATAGATGTGTGCTCATTCTAAATAAGTACAATTTAGATAAATTCCTTCAAATATAAAACTATTATTTTGCAACATGTTATAACAACAATCCCAACAGAGAGAACTATTACGTATGGCTGGAAGAAACTAACTGCCAGCCGTACTCCGCACTTAAGGTGAATAGCGTCTCTGCAAAAGATTACAGTTTAGGAAGGAGATATTCAAAAGACATTCCGGATACTTTTTCATAAAGTACAGCACACCTTTCCCTTTTTTCAAATACAGAAAAACAGATTAATTTATCTTAAAAGCCAATATTGTAAAGGTCAGTGTAGCTAACTGATTTGTTCATTAGTAACTAGTACAGAGTTTCAAATGACTTATACTTGTTCATAAAAAGGATAGTGCAAACACTCCGCAAGATAAACCTTTTTTTTTTTTTTTTTTTTTTTAAACTTTGATTGAATGAATCCTTTATTTTAAACAAGCAAAAGAGACTGCTCGCTCAATCGGGAACGGCTGTCACATTCCCTAGTAAGCTGTGTGAGCCACACCTCTCCGCTCACTGGAAATGAAATAATCACAGTTTCACACACACACACACAGAGACACAGACAGAGACATGCCGGCATTCGAATAAGAACTTAACCCTTTCCAGGCTAAGTACCAAAAACTATCGGGACCCACAATCCTGACTAAACATTCTTATTAAATGATATATAAATGATATATATATTACATAACCATAGCAGAACAGGTACAATTATCCTGAAATAAGCACAAACTAACAGCATTGAGATTTAAACCTGCACAGGTTTAGAAAGACGACACTGTACATTCTTTCCTTCAGACACGCCCCCTGTCAGTTTTTCACACTGCAGTAGAAAAACGAACTGGGTCAGACCAGCTTTTGGATTTTTAAAATGATTCTAGGTGTTTTGGGTCTTCGTTCTGCTCTATTAATACAATTTCTTAATCAGTGAACTGTCACAAATTACCCAACAGAATAATCTCACATTTATAACAGAAGGGAAACTCGCAGTTTCAACAGATAACAAAAAACAGATCCACAGTTAGGACGGACAATACACCAAACGCTTCCTCCGTTTCGCGACCTAGACGCAGTCACCCGGCTAGGAACTGCGCTAGTCCAGAGTCCACTCTCGCTTGGTCCGTGCTGCCAGACCTCTCATTCACACTTCATTCACACAGTCATGCTAGCAACGTATCTCAGAATGCATTCCTTTCTATCTATTCTGACTAGTCTTATCCAATTTCCCAATTACAAAAAGGAGGGGGGTTTCACCCGGCGAATACCCATGCGGGGTTACTCGGCCCTTCCTTGAGAGGTGATCATGCTCTCTTACCAATTACCAATTTTCTCGAGATTACCAATTCCAAGTTCCTGTCTGTTCTGACTAGGCTGAATCATGATTCTCTATAACAGCTGTACCTCGCGAATACTCATGCAAGGATTTTCAAACAAAGACTTAAGTCTTACCAAACAAGAAGGACGATGGCTTCACCCCGCGCATACTCATGCAAGGTTAATAGGACCGTCCTTGAGAGGGGATCAGTGCTCTCATTACCAAATTCCAAATTCCAAGTTCCAAGTTCTCGAGATTACAAGTTACAAGTTTCAAACTGCAGTTCTAACTCATCTGTCTAGACAGGTTTTCAAAACTATACTTACCAGATCTGGTTCCCAAGCTTCTGAGTTGGATCCTGGACTCCCCCGGGTCGGAGGTGTTGGCCAGCTGGATTCAGTGCCTGCCGAGGCCAGGCAGAACTCCCTCCGATTCAAGAGGATCGGTGGGCCCAGGGAAATTCCCCTGCGTCGGATTGGCATGGTTCCAACTGGACCAAACCTCAAGGCGAATTACGTGGATTTATTCACTTGAACACCATCCACCACTCGCACTTCCCGGCCAATGCACCAAGAAATGTAGCAGCAGATAAGCATGCAATAAATAAAACCAGGAGTCGTTTCAAGGATCCAAGCCAGTTTAATGTGCACATGGCTCAAGCAATAAGCAATTTCAAAATGGCTGAGCAATGGTTTCTAGCAAAACAACAATTTTTATAGCGTTCTTCTCCATTCTAGACATAGGCAAACTTTTCATTGGTCCCAGTAACCCCTCTCACCCATCTATTGGTCCCGGTACTGATATGGCTACCCAATCGGGACCCTGGTCTGGGCTCAGCACCTGGTTGCCCCCCTTCTAGTCCCAATTACAATGGTCAGTGTCTCTAACTTGTTACATCTCTCCTCCAAGGTCGCTTAGCTTGTTAAAACATATGGGAAGCAGGGCACTGTAACCTTGCTTTTTGCAGAGTTAATTAATTCCATAGAAGCATAGCACACCTTATCAGTACCAATTAAACTTGTTTTTCTATATTTTCTAAGTTTCGTTTCTGCTTAGCTATGTTCAGTTAAACTGAGTTAAGTTTCAATTCTATGGTGTCATCATTCAGGGGGGTTTTCATTCCTCTGGGCCTAACTACAGGCTTCAGTTACAGGTCAAGCTGCTTAGGCCTGTCTGCTTAGTTCAATTAGCATGGATCATAGGCCGTCGCCTACCACAGATGAGTCTTTCACCAGTCTTCACACCTCTGTTGTCTTCAAACAGTCCTGCTTTTCTGATGATTTGTCATGTATATAAATTTAACAGGGAGGGGGAAAGTATACAACCTTGTCATACACCTTTGCTGATTTTAAACCATTATGTTTGTCCTTGTTCCATTAGAACTGTTGCTCCTTGATCAATGTAAAGGTTGTGCAAGAGAACTATCAGGTTTTCTGGTATATCCATGCTGCTTAATGTGGCTCAGAGTTTCTCATGATTTACATAGTCAAAAGGTTTGCTGTAGTCAATAAAACACATATAGATATCCTTTTGGTATTCTTTTGTCTTTTTAAGAATCCATCTCGATTCTGTGATGATGTCTCTCATTCTTCGCCTTTTCCTGAACCCTGCTTACACTTCAGGCAGTTCTTGTTCCAGGTATGGTTCTAGTGTCTGTTGAATGATCTTGAGTAGAATCTTGCTGGCATGTGAGATCAGAGTGATTGTGTGATAAGTTCCATAGTCAGTTGGATCACCTTTCTTCAGTATTGGTTTAAACACAGATCTTTTCCTGTTAGTTGGCCATGATGTTGTCTTCCATATTTCCTGACAGAGCCTTTTAAGTATGGTAACAGCTGCATCCAATTGCTTTAATACTTCAGTGGAAATGCCGTCAATCCCTCCTGCTTTATTCTATGATAAGGCTTTCAATGCTACTTCGACTTCTTCTTTCATCACCAGTGGTTCCTGATCATTAAGGTACAGGTTGAAACAGCTGTTGGTCCACTTGCTCTTGGTGATATAATGATTTTCTACATTCTTTCCACCTTTTCTTGATCTTCTCAGTATCATGCAACATGGATCCTTGAGCATCTTATAGCATTTCAGTTTGAGACTGGAATTTTTTCTTTAACTCTCGTAGCTTTGGGAACACTTGTCTTATTCTTCCTCTAATAGTTTGATTCTGTTTCCTTGCATGCATCATTGTAGTACTTTTCCATATCTTGTCTTGCTACATGTTGGACATCTCTGAGTTCTGTGATTGCCTCTCTTTCTCCTCTGGCTTTAGCTTCTCTCCATTTCTGGGTAGTTTTCAGTTTCTTCAATCATCCATTTTGGCCATTTTTGCTTTTTCACCTTTTGTAGAGACTTCTCACTTTCTTTCAGCACAACCTTCTTGATATTATCCCATAACTCTACTGGAGCTCTGCCATTTGTATCTAAAGCAGCAAATTGATTTTGCAGGCAGTCTTTAAATTCCAGTGGTATATTCTCAAAGTCATATTTTGTTACATTCATAAGTGGCTTCCTCTTTTTCAGCTTTAACTTGAGTTTGCATACTAGTAGTTGGTGATCTGTACCATAGTCAGCTCCAGGCTTTGTCTTTGTTGACTTCCACAGATGTAGTCAATTTAATTTTTGTACAATCCATTGAGGGAAGTCCATGTGTACAGTTGCCACTTGTGTTGCTGGAAGAAGGTGTTTGAGATGAATAGATTGTTGGTCTTGCAGAATTCTATCAGTTTTTCTCCAGCTTCATTTCTATTGCTAAGTCCAACCACTTTGCCGCCTTCTTTGTTGCCAGCATTTGCATTCCAGTTACCCATGGCTATCAGGATATCCTGTTTGCATGTTCTGTCAATTTCAATTTGTACTTGTTCATAGAACTCATCAACTTATTCCTTTTCTGCAGCTGTTGTTGTGGCATATACCTGAATTATAGTTGTGTTGATGGGCATGCCTCATAGACAAATAGAAATTAAACATTCATGAATTGCATTGTATTTTATTACAGTTCTTGCAAGTTCTTACCGAACAGCATTCCATTAGATGTGATGGGGATAATTTAATTTAATTATATTCAAATTTTTATAGAATGTACAAGACCCTGAATAGGGAACAGGGCAGTATACCATAATAAATATGCAATGCAATGTGTGCCTTTGAGTCAGTCCTGACTCCTGGCGACCCAGAGGCTCCTGAGTTTTCTTGGCAGTGTCACTGGAAGTAGATTGCCAGGCCTTTCTTCCAAGGCAATGGAGGGTTAAGTGACTTGCCCAAGGCCACAAAGAGTGCTAGTGGGAATTGAACCCTGGTTGCTTGGTTACCAAGCCAGTGTTCTAACCACTAGGCTACTCCTCAACTCCAATAAATATATATGTATTGTGACGCTGCAGCAGTACCTGAAGCCATGGAAATAAATACTGACCCGGTGGCAAGACCTGGTATTGCAGGAAGAGGCAGTAAAATTCCTTCCCAGCACAGATCACAAGGGAACAATCAGTCAGATCAGCCTAACCCGGGGGAAGGGAGGAGCGAGGTCACTGATTGGGCGCACCCTGCTAGGAGGCGGGCTTCCCAGGACAGACGTACCCTGTATAACAGGAAGAAGGAAAATGAAAGCAGGGGCAGAGGAGGAAGGAGGAGAAACAGAGACCGAGAGAGCAGCAAAGACAGAGAAAGCCAGAAGGCCGCTGGAAAAGCAACAGAGGCGTATGGGGAGAAGAGTTGGAATGAAAATCCCAAGGAGAGAAAGAACCAGAGGACAAGCTGGTTAGAGAAACAGAACTGGTTGAGAAGCCAGCCAAAGGAACCACAGAGGGGAGCATTTACCAAACCAGGATACAGATACCAGAGAGGCTCAGTGCAGCAGGAAACCTTCCAGGACTCAGAGGAGGGCGTGGCACAGAGAGACCCAGGTGGGAAGCCTAACGGTTTGGAACCAGAAGCTCAGCCGTGGAAATACTGGCAGCCGGTTGAAGAATCTCCCTGCATTCCTCATCAAGGTACTTTTAACTGCAATAAGAGTTTTTATGACAAGCCAAACTGTGTTATTGGTAGTTCTGAAACCCAGGGAAAGCCTAGGATCTATCCAGACAGTTGGCTACAGCCAGAACCTCCAGCAATTAAACCTTGTGTCTCTTTTAAAACTCCTGAAGAAAGCAGTAAAGAAGCTAGCCTTAGAAATACTGCAGATATCTTTACCAGAGATATTTACCAGAGGATTTTAGAAGCATCCAAAGGGGAATTGCCAAAGGAAAACCCTCTGCCTGCCTATGATGTAAGATTTCCAGCACTTGCTGATAGAGACGAGTGGGGGAAGGGTAATTACAGCACCGTGCCTAAAGAGAGTGTGTGTAACGGTAGAATAGCTGTGAATGAAGCAAAGCCTCCCAGTCTCTGTATACCACAAGGAGAAGCAGTTTCCTCACCTGCTCCTCACAGCCCGCAAGCTCAAGTATTATTAAGAGGGCTTCACGCTTTCTTAGAAAAGCATCTTGTTCCTGAGCAGACAGTGTCAAGCCCAAACCCACAAGCAACGCTGTTAAATCCTTTGCCTATGTTAGACCAGCCCATGGACTGCTCGACCTGCCTCATAGACAAGGTTTAAAGGGAAGCAAGAGCTTGTGTAGTGATCTGCTATAAGAAGTGCTATAGTACATGTTTGGAGTGCATGAACCCAAGAGCTTATGTGGATAAGAAAATAAGCTGAATGTTTTCACTCAATTGTACTGCATGAACTTTATAATTTCCTGTTTGTAGCTGGATAAAATATAAGACCCACATGCCAGGAATGTGGCTGTCTTGAATATAAGTTTAAGTTGGACATTATTGAAGAAGCAGTTTCTTTTCAACTTTCTGTTTTGGCTATAAAATATTATCCTTCAAAACCTGTACAAAGTCCTATCTTTGGAGCGGGAGAAATAAACCCTAATAAAGAAATAAATTTTCTCTATTCGTGCCTTGCCTGTTCACTCGGTCACCCACAACTACAAGATGACCTCCAGGCTAGCCCTACCTTAAACCCTCAAGGTCAAGGTACGGGCACTAGGGGCGCTACATAGAGTGGCGTAGTTTTTAGGATTCTCCTACAGGCGGAAAGGTGCCACTGCAGAAGAACTTATTTCCCTCTGGACCCCGGCCGAAGAGCTGACAAGCCCAGCTGAGGAGAAAACGACTGCGGAAAGGCTACAGGAGCCAATCCTGAAGTGCTTCATATACACCATCACCAGGTAAAGGGTATCCGCCCCGGGTGGTGGAGGATACTAGAAGGAGAGGTCCCCTAGTGGTAATAGGGGAAAGTGAAAAAAAAAAAAAAAAAAAAGGGAGAAAAGTCCTGTTTTTTTTTTTAAAACACATAGAAGTGTTGAGATATCGCACTTGGGTCCTGTGTTTTTGTTTTCCTTACAGGAATTTTCAAAATGGAATTGAATCCGAAAGAAATTTTCGCCTGGATGGCGACACAGTTGGAGCGCCAGTCTGACCTTTCTCTGGAGGCACAGCAGAGAGCCGCCGACCAGTTAAAGGAACAGCAGCAGTCCCTTCTGACTTTATTGGAGGAGTATTTACGTGAAAGAAAACAAGCTACTGTACCAGTTCCTAATACAGGTTTACCTTTGAATACAAATGAGCTGCCTGTGAGCACAGGAGTCTTATTTAACTTTGGACAACTTACCAGCCAAGATGACATTGATGACTACCTGGAAAGTTTTGAAAGGGTAGCACGGCTAAGCTTATGGCCAAAAGAGCAATGGGCCTTAAGGCTAGCCGCTTGTCTCACTGGGGAAGCCATGGCGGCCTATCGTGCCATGCCAGCTGACTTGGCTGGGAGTTTTGAAGAGGTGAAAAGGGCAATTAGGGAGAGACTAGGTCTCACTCCCCTGATATACCGCTCTCGTCTGAGGAGTGTGAGGCTCAGACAGAGTGAGACGCCAAAGTCCTTATATCATAGGATAAGGGGTTTATTATATAAATGGCTGAATCCAGAAAGGAGATCCATGGACTCCCTTCTGGACGAGCTAATCCTAGAACAGTATATGGAGGCACTACCCTCAGAGATCCGTACCTTCTGGGTCCTCCAAAATTGTAGAACAACCCAGGAGGCCGTGTCTCTCTCGGAGAGATTTGTAGAGGCCGAGTTAACTGCCCGGAGAGGGGGCACCCCTTTCAAGGATTGGAGTCAAGGAGGATCCGAAAGGACAAGGAAGGTACAGGAGGATCCTCTCGGTATTTGCATGCCTCTTAGGAAAGATACAGCATGTAGAGTAAAATGTTATAAATGTGGACAGCTAGGACATGTACAAAAGTTTTGTCGTATGAAAACTGCGTTTGTGGCAGATAGCTGTTCAGAGAATAGACCGGGATTTCTGTTGCCTGTGTCAATACAGGGGGTCACTACACAAGCATTGCTGGATTCTGGGGCAGAACTAAGTATGATCTCGGAGGAATTCTGGAGAACTATAAAGGACCAACTGGCCCCGGAAAGAATTCCTCCTGCTGATGAAGTAAAGATTAGGTGTGTGCATGGAGGAACGTCCTCCTATCCGGTATACAACCTATCTATAGCAGGCATAGGAACCCTAAGAACTATCCCGCTAGCAGTAGTCCCACGTCTCCCGCACGCTGTCATCCTAGGCAGGAACTGGCCTCATTTCTATAGAGAAATTAAAAGAGAATTGCAGGAGAAAGGAGCAATGGTCTCTACACGAGCCCAGACCGCAGCTTTAGAATGTCAACCATCCACAACGATGAGAGGGACACAAGGCTTTGGGTCAACCGGGACCAACAGTTGGCAGGGCTTAGCAGCTTCGGTGGAGAGGGAGGACTTAGAAGAGGAAGACCTCGGACCCCAGCTAACGGACTGCCAACAGAGGCCGGAACCACGCTTAGACGAAGGGCTTTCATGGGCCCAAAAGCAGGAGCTGGGACAAGTCCTCTCCCGCTATAAGGATGTCCTCACCCCAGTGCCGGGCGAAACAAGACTAATAGCCCATGAATTAGTCACAACGCCAGGGGAAGTGGTCAGACAGCGTCCTTACAGACTTCCGGAAGCTAAAAAGAATGAAGTGATCCGGCAGGTCAAAGAGATGCTGGCTATGGGGGTGATTGAGGAGTCCCGTAGCCCGTGGAACAGCCCTATAGTTATGGTTCCTAAACCAGATGCACAACCACAACTCCAGACTTACTCGGTGGTTTATGGCATTGCAAGCCTTTGAGTTTCAGGTGGAACACCGTGCCGGCAAGCTTCATCAGAATGCTGATGCCCTTAGTAGAATCACGTGCTGGCCGGATTCTCCTAAACCAGCCCGTGATATCTTAAGGGGGGGGATCTGTGACGCTGCAGCAGTACCTGAAGCCATGGAAATAAATACTGACCCGGTGGCAAGACCTGGTATTGCAGGAAGAGGCAGTAAAATTCCTTCCCAGCACAGATCACAAGGGAACAATCAGTCAGATCAGCCTAACCCGGGGGAAGGGAGGAGCGAGGTCACTGATTGGGCGCACCCTGCTAGGAGGCGGGCTTCCCAGGACAGACGTACCCTGTATAACAGGAAGAAGGAAAATGAAAGCAGGGGCAGAGGAGGAAGGAGGAGAAACAGAGACCGAGAGAGCAGCAAAGACAGAGAAAGCCAGAAGGCCGCTGGAAAAGCAACAGAGGCGTATGGGGAGAAGAGTTGGAATGAAAATCCCAAGGAGAGAAAGAACCAGAGGACAAGCTGGTTAGAGAAACAGAACTGGTTGAGAAGCCAGCCAAAGGAACCACAGAGGGGAGCATTTACCAAACCAGGATACAGATACCAGAGAGGCTCAGTGCAGCAGGAAACCTTCCAGGACTCAGAGGAGGGCGTGGCACAGAGAGACCCAGGTGGGAAGCCTAACGGTTTGGAACCAGAAGCTCAGCCGTGGAAATACTGGCAGCCGGTTGAAGAATCTCCCTGCATTCCTCATCAAGGTACTTTTAACTGCAATAAGAGTTTTTATGACAAGCCAAACTGTGTTATTGGTAGTTCTGAAACCCAGGGAAAGCCTAGGATCTATCCAGACAGTTGGCTACAGCCAGAACCTCCAGCAATTAAACCTTGTGTCTCTTTTAAAACTCCTGAAGAAAGCAGTAAAGAAGCTAGCCTTAGAAATACTGCAGATATCTTTACCAGAGATATTTACCAGAGGATTTTAGAAGCATCCAAAGGGGAATTGCCAAAGGAAAACCCTCTGCCTGCCTATGATGTAAGATTTCCAGCACTTGCTGATAGAGACGAGTGGGGGAAGGGTAATTACAGCACCGTGCCTAAAGAGAGTGTGTGTAACGGTAGAATAGCTGTGAATGAAGCAAAGCCTCCCAGTCTCTGTATACCACAAGGAGAAGCAGTTTCCTCACCTGCTCCTCACAGCCCGCAAGCTCAAGTATTATTAAGAGGGCTTCACGCTTTCTTAGAAAAGCATCTTGTTCCTGAGCAGACAGTGTCAAGCCCAAACCCACAAGCAACGCTGTTAAATCCTTTGCCTATGTTAGACCAGCCCATGGACTGCTCGACCTGCCTCATAGACAAGGTTTAAAGGGAAGCAAGAGCTTGTGTAGTGATCTGCTATAAGAAGTGCTATAGTACATGTTTGGAGTGCATGAACCCAAGAGCTTATGTGGATAAGAAAATAAGCTGAATGTTTTCACTCAATTGTACTGCATGAACTTTATAATTTCCTGTTTGTAGCTGGATAAAATATAAGACCCACATGCCAGGAATGTGGCTGTCTTGAATATAAGTTTAAGTTGGACATTATTGAAGAAGCAGTTTCTTTTCAACTTTCTGTTTTGGCTATAAAATATTATCCTTCAAAACCTGTACAAAGTCCTATCTTTGGAGCGGGAGAAATAAACCCTAATAAAGAAATAAATTTTCTCTATTCGTGCCTTGCCTGTTCACTCGGTCACCCACAACTACAAGATGACCTCCAGGCTAGCCCTACCTTAAACCCTCAAGGTCAAGGTACGGGCACTAGGGGCGCTACAGTATTTATTTACAGGCACTTAGAGCCCACTCATCTAGTGAAAAATTCTACTCTTGGGGGGGGTTGCAATTATACTTAATGTGATTTTTTGGGGGAAATTTTCATTGTGTTAGCACAATATAAAGAATTAAAATAGAAAAACTGTGTGTGTGTGGGGGGAGTCAAGATGGTGTCAGACTGAGTTGCTGCGGTGGTCAGCCTTACTGCGATGGGGAGAAAAAGGAAGGTTAAGGCTGGCTTTAAGTCTCCTCAGCCTGCCCTTGCCTCCACTCCCTTGCTGTACCAGTTGGGTCTTTAGATGCTTTTCTCTGTCCCCTGCAACAGTTGGTATTTGTGGGAAAAGATAGTCCGGTGTCAGGTCTGCTGGAGTTGGAAAACTCAGCAGCTGTTTCAGGCATGTCATCTGCTTCTTCCTGTTCCCTTCCTGCCATCAAGCTTGTGTGTGTCCAGCACCTCTCTGGGAGTAGTCTGCAGCGAAGATCTTCCTGGTCTGTGGGAGACCTCAGCGTTGAGGGGGCCAGACGCCAGTGATGACGGCACTGCTGTTGGATCGACAGTGCTATCTGCGCATAGCAGCTTGTTAGGAGCTTCAGGAAGTCAAGGTTGCGGCTGGTGTAGCAACAGGTGGAATGGAGAGGGAGAATGTTCCTACATTTGACTGGACTAGTTTAGAGCTTCCGCGCTCTGCAACGATAACTTTGGAGACCATCTGGGCCACAATCGTTTCGCTGGGCAAGGCAATATTACCGCAAGTATCATCTTTGGCTGAAAGTGTTGCATATAATTTTAAGACAGTAGAAGAGGTTAAAACCCAGGTTGCTGGTGTTAAATCTTCTTATATGGATCTTCAAGCTAAGGTTGTGGTTTTGGAAAACCATGGTCATGCTACTACAAAGAGTATGGCTGCAGTTTATACTAAATTTGAATATTTGGAGAATGTATCAAGATCAACTAACTTGAGATTAATTAATTTCCTGAAGAATTTGGTTGTGTCAGCAAAAGAGATGTTTAAGAATTATCTTACTGAAGCTTTAGGGGTTCCTGTTGAGTCTCATTCCCCTCTTGTGAAGATATACTATTTACCAATTGGGAAGAAGGGGTCTTCTTCTGAGGTTATTGGGACTCAGCAAGTTGATATTTTGAGTGTTACTGATATGTTGGAGTCTTCAGAAGAAATGGCTCTAACCCCTTCTACTATGTTGGTGACATTTGCTCTGCTCTCAGACAAGGAGTGGTTGTTGAAGTTATTTTTCCAGAAATAGAATTTTATGTTTTATGGTCTTTCTGTGAAGATTTATCCAGATCTATCTAAGGATACTCAAAAGCATAGGAGAGAGTTTCTTCTTCTCCGACTGGGGGTCCAGCAGTTGGGAGGTCTCTTTTTTTCTTAAACAGTCATGTACATGCTTAGTTAGGTATCAATCAAATTCTTATATTTTTTATGAGCTCTCCCAGCTGCTGGCCTTCGTGAACGCCCGATGCTTAGAATCCTCGATTGACTCTCCTGATGGGTGAACATTCATTATGTACCGGCTGTAAACTCAGTTCTGTTTTCTTGTATTCTTTTTGGTACACTTGGGATTCCCTCTGCTCTGTGGTTAGTGGGCTAGGGAGAGTCTATATGTCTTTGTTCCTGTAGAGGTATTTTTTCTTTTTGTTTTTTTTTTCTTTTGTTGGCTCTATTGCTATGCAAGTATATACTTGGACAATTGTTAAAATTGCATAAATTAAAAAAAAAATAGAAAAACTGTTACATTAACATCGGTCTGCTCCCACTGTTATCCAAAAAACATAATGAAATAGAAAAGCTTTTAATTTCTTCCAAATAGGAAGAAAAGTAGTCTCATCCCTGAGACCTTGTGGCAAACTATTCCACAAAATTGGACTATCTTCTGAGAAGGCTGCCTGTTTTGTGACCACCAATCTTGTTTCTGATCTTATAGGAACTTTTTCTTCTATTGTAAAAGACTTTGTTTTGTAAAATACTCTTTAGAGGGAAAGAGTAGAATATAAATGCTATCAATTAAATTAAAATTAATTGTTTCTTAGCTGACCAAAGTACATGAGCAGGGTATTAATTCCATGAAAGAACAATCATAAAATCCTAAAATAATCAAAAGCAACCCTATAAAATACAATTTAAAATAAATAACTTGTTGAGAAGGTGCATAATTACAACTTAATAAACAGGTGCATTTCCCCTTTGTCCATTTGCAAGCTTATGCATTTCTGGATGGATTAATTGGTGGAATGAGATATTATAAAATGTTTCATAAGGACAGCATGGCTGTCAGGTAGTGAAGCTAAGTGCATGGAGTCTGTATGAGGGGGATGTGTGAGTGGTATTGTGTGTATATTTGTGTCTGTCTTGAAAGTGTAGAGATAGGTGCACTGGTGTAAATTCTGCCCAAGCAATCCCCACAAAGCAGGGGGGCCCAGGCAGAAATGGGGCCCACACAGTGGCAGCAGTGCAGCACAGCAAACTTACTTTATCATGTTTGCCACACTGTTCCACTTTTGTAAGTCTGCTGAGAGCCCTGGACTGAAGTCTTGCGATAACATCCACACCGTAAGACTTTGGCCTGGTGGAGAACAGCTGTCGGGCCTGCAGCAAACATGATAAAGTAAATTTTGTGCATGCTGCTGCCACTGCTTGGGAGGCCCCTCCTGCACAAAGGGGGGAGGTCAAACCACCACCATGACAATGAGGGGAGGGGGGCCCTCATTGTAACTTATGCTACTGGGTGGGTGGGTGGGTGGATGGATGGATGTGATCTGAGCCCATTCCGAGAGAAAGTGGCAGAGCTACCCTTCTACCAGTTGAATCTCTGAAGGGATCCGTTGGATCTTACTGTGAAGGCTTCCTAGCTCTGGTAGCAGTTATTGAGCAGTCTTGAGACTATGCCACGTTCCATAAAGGGAATAGGTTGAACTCAAGCCTTTGGATAACCTTGGGCACCTCCAGGCTCTATGAGAAAAGTTCTCCAAGATGCTGAATGAGCACCTTTAGGGTGGTCTTCTGGCAGCATCTAAAGATGGGACTCTCCTAGGGCCTTCACCAACTTTTCAAGATCTTCGCCAAAAAGTAGTATGCCCTGAAAGTGGAGCTTGCTGAGTTACAACTTGGAGACCACATCTGACAACTATTTGCAAAACCGGAGCTACTGCTTAGCCACAAAAACTGCTGTCATTGATCTGGAGGACACATTAATCAAATTGTTTAGAGCACCGGTCACAAACGCAACTCCTGACTCCAGTCTGACAGCACTCATGACACTCTGCCAGTTGTTGATCCCAGCACAAAACTGGTCTGACTATGAGGCTTGCACAAAGGACTGCTTGGGAGCCCAAGGCCGAGGCCGTGAACATAAGAACATAAGATTTGCCATACTGGGTCAGACCAAGGTCCATCAAGCCCAGTATCCTGTTTCCAACAGTGGCCAATCCAGATCAGAAGTACCTAGCAGTTTCTCAAAAAGATACACAGGTTCCACAATGCTTGTACTGGGGCAAGTAGTAGATTTCCGGGTCCTCTTTAATAATGGTTTATGGACTTTTCCTCCAGGAACTTGTTCAAACCTTTTTTAAACCCAGCTACACAAACCGTTTTTACTACATCCTCCAGTATCGAATTCCAGAGTTTGATTATGCGTTGTGAAAAAGTATTTTCTCTTATTAGTTATAAACAGGTTACACTGTAGGTTCATTGCAAATCCTCTAGTCTTTCTACCTTTTGATGCAATCAACAATTGACGTTTACCCATTCCACTCCATACATTAATTTATAGACCTCTATCATATCTCCCCTCAGCCTTTTCCAGGTTGAAGAGCCCTAATATTTTAAGCCTCTCCTCATAGGGGTATACTTCCATCCCCTTTACCATTTTGGTGGTTCTTTTCTGTCCCTTTCTAATTCTGCTATATCCTTGTTAAGATAAGGCAACTAGAAATGCACACAATATTCAAGATTTGGTCGCACCATGGAACGATACAGAGGTATTATAATATCCTTGGTTTTATTCTCCATTCTTTTCCTTTTCATTTCCTAGCATTCTATTTGCCGCCTTGGCCGCTGCAGCACACTGGGTGGAGAGTTTCAACATGTTATCTACGATGATGCCTAAATCTTTTTCCTGGTTGGTGGTTCCTAATGTGGAACCTTGTGTTGTGGAACCATAGTTTGAGTTGTTCATTCTTAGGTGCATAATTTGTACTTGTCCACATTAAATTTCTTCTGCCATTTGAACGTCTAGTCTTCCAATTTATCAAGGGCCTCTTGCAATTTTTCACAGTCCTCTTGGGTTTTAACAACTATGAATAATTTTGTGTCATCTGCGAATTTGATTACCTCACTCTTTATTCCCATTTCCAGGTCATTTATGAATATGTTAAAAAGCAATGGACGCAGCACAGATCCCTGGGGTACTCCACTATTCACCTTTCTCCATTGGGAAAATTGACCATTTAAGCCCTATCCTCTGCTTTCTATCTTTTAACCTGTTCCTGATCCACAATAGTACAATGCTTCCTATCCTATGACTTTTTATTTTCACCAATAATCTCTCAAGAGGAATCTTGTCAAAGACTTTTTGAAAATCCAAATACACAATATTGACCAGCTCATCTTTGTCTATCTGTTTGTTCACACCTTCAAAAAAATATAACAGATAAGTAAGACAAGACCTTCCTTGGCTAAAGCCATGTTGGCTTTCTCCAATTAAACAATGACTATCTACATGGTCAGTAATTACTACTACTACTGAGCATTTGTATAGCACTACAAGATGTACACAGCGCTGCACAGACATGTAAGAGACAGTCCCTGTTCATCAGAGCTTGCAATCTAGTCAAGATACACAACACAGTAGGTGTAGACATGGGATACATCTAGGGGGAAAGGTAAGGAAACACAAGGAGATCAGGTGCATCAAGATCCGAAAGCAGCAGCAAAGAGTTGCGTTTTTAGACTTTATAATGGCTCCTACCATTTTGCCGCTTACTGAGATCAGGGTCAGTGATCTGTCCTTTCCCAGATCATACCTGGAACGCTTTTTAAAAATTAGAATTACATTGGCCATTCGCCTATCTTCAGGTATTACAGATGATTTTAATGATAGTTCACAGATGTCTGCAATCTCATATTTCAGTTCTTTCAGCACCCTGGACTGGATGTATATCCTCCACTCTAGGTGATTTGCTACTCTTTAGTTTATCAAATAGTTCTAATACAAATTCCCAGTTTATCAATATTTCTTTCAGTTCTTCCAATGCATCACCTTTAAATACCATTTCTGTCATGGGTAAACTTCCCTACATCTTCTTCAGTAAAGACAGAAGCAAATAATTCATTCAGTCTCTCTGCTATGCCCTTCTCCCCTTTTAGTGCCCTTTTACCCCTCCATCATCTAATGGTCCCTCTGGCTCTCTTACAAGTTTTTTGCTATGAATGTACTTGAAAAAGATTTTAGTATGCATTTTTGCTTCCACTGCAAGCGTTTTTTCAAATTCTCTCTTTGCTTGCCTTATCAATGCCTTGCATTTAACTTGCCAGTTCTTATGTTGTTTCCAGTTTATCGTTTGGCTCCTTTTTCCATTTCCTGAAAGATGTTTTTTTGGCTGCAAAAGCCTCTCTGACCTCACCTTTAAACCATGCTGGCAGTTTTTTGGACCTCCTTCCACTTTTCTTTTAGTGTGGAATACAGCTGTCCCCTCCATTTCCAAGATGGTATTTTTAAACAATGCCCATGTTTGATGTAAAATTTTAACTTTTGCAGCTGGTCCTTTTAGTTTTTTCTTAACTATTTTCTTAACTATTTTTCTTAACTATCATAGTCTCCCTTTTGAAAGTTAAAAGATAATTCTGTGGATTTCCTTGCCATCCTTCCTCCATTTATTAAACAAACGTGATCATGCTATGATCAGTCTTGCCAAGTGGCCCCAACACCCTTATCTCTTGCACCAGATCTTGTGTTCCACTAAGGACGAGGTCCAAAATGGCTTCCCCTCTTGTCAGTTTCATGAACCAGCTGCTCCAAAAAGCAGTCATTTATTTCATCTAGATACCTTATCCTCATAGCATGTCCTGCTGTGACACTGACCCAGTCGATACCGGGGTAATTGAAATCATCCATTATTACTGTGTAGTAACGTTTGTTAGCTTCCCTGATTTATTAGAGCATTTCATCATCCATTTGTTCATTCTGGCCAAGCGGTTGGTAGTGCACCCCCACTGCCATCGCCTCTCCCTTTTTACATGCAATTTTGATCCATAGAGATTCTGCAGTATATTTTGTTTCCTGCAAAACTTTAATCCTATGTCACTCAATGCCGTCTCTAACATAGAATGCAATCCCTCCACCAATTTGATCTACTCTATCTTTGTGACATAATTTGAACCCAGGTATCAGTGCAGTATCCACTGGTTGTCCTCCTTCCACCAGGTCTCAGATATCATTCATATCTAACCTCTTATTTAGTGCTATATATTCTAACTCTCCCATCTTATTTTTTAGACTTCTAACATTTGCATACAAGCATTTTAGAGGTTGTATTTTATTCATATTAATCTGGTTATTGGTAGGCTTGGGTAAATTGGAATCTTTAAGCTCCTTCTGCTCTGTACGTAAGGGCATTTGGGTTACTTATGTCTTTATTGGAACCTCTCTGTTGATGCCCTAACTTTAGTTTTTTCCTCATATCCTTCAAGGATACATCCTTACAAACCATGCGCTCTTGCGAGACTGTTGGCTTTCCCCTATTATCTAGTTTAAAAGTTGCTCTGTCTCCTTTTTAAAAGTTAATGCCTGTAGCCTGGATCCACCCCGGTTAAAGTGGAGACCATCCCTTTGGAAAAGCCCCTCCTTTCCCCAGAATGTTACTCAGTTTCTAACAAATCCAAAACCCTCTTCCTTGCACCATCGTCTCATCTACCCATTGAGACTCCGGAGCCCTGCCTGCCTTTTGGGTTCTGCAGGAAAATGGGAAGCATTTCTGAGAATGCTACCCTAGAAGTTCTGGATTTCAGCTTCCTACCTAAAAGCCTAAATTTGGCCTCCAGAACTTACCTCCCACCCTTTCCTATGTCATTGGTACCACATGTACCAAGACAGCAGACTGCTCCCCAGCGCTATCTAAAACCTTGTCTAGGTGGCGCATGAGGTCAGCTATCTTTGCACCAGGTAGGCATGTCACCATGCGCGATCCTCATGTCCACCAACCACCCAGCTATCTACATGCCTAATGATCAAATCACCAATCATAACGGTCTCCTAACCCTTCCCTAATGGGCACATGGCCCTGGAGAAATCTCCTTGGTGCGAGAGGGTTTTACATCACATGGAGGACATGTCTTAGTTACAGGATCACTTCCTACCACACCAGTGTGATGCTTTCCTGTCTTGTGACCTCTCTCCTCCATCGCAACAGGGAGGCTGCCAGACTAGAAGTGGGACTTCAGTACTTTGCCCTTGTAGGTCTCGCCTATATACCTCTCTGTCTTCCTTCTGTTCAGAGCCTCCAGAGATCAGACTTGTTCCCTGAGAGCAAAGAGCTCCTTGCACCTAGTGCACACGCAAAACTCCTCACCAACTGGAAGAAAATCATACATGTGACACTCAGTACAAAAGACTGGAAAGTCCCCATCTCACAGCAGGACTGCTGTCTGTATCTTAGTTTTAAGATATTTTTTTATTTAAACTTATTTCTATACCACCTTTCTACAATTCAAAGTGGTTTACATACAAGAAATTTGTTACATGGAACAAGAAATAGTATAACAAAAGTATAATGATTTAACATTTAACTGTTTACAGCTAGGTTTCTGACTATTTACAGTTGTGGTTTTAATAGTTGGATTCATTAACTTATGTACATATACTGAGGAATCTGTCTGTTGTATAGTTAGTGTTCATTTTAAGGTGGTTGAAATCTCATAGAAACATAGAAATATGACGACAGAAAAAGACCACATGGCCTATCTAGTCTGTCCTTCCATATCAACAACTACAACAGTCCCCTTTTTACCTTTAGAGATCCTCTGTGTTTGTCCCATGCTTTTTTGAATTCAGTTACTGTCCTCATCTCTACCACCTCCACTGGCAGACTATTCCACAGATCCACCACTCTTTTCCATAAAGAAATATTTCTGCAAATCACTCCTGAATCTATCCCCCTTCACGCTCATCCCATGTCCCCTCGTAGCAGAACTTGCTTTCAATTGAAAGAGGCTCTCCCCCTGAACATTTATGCCATGGAGGTATTTAAACATCTCAATCATATCACCTCTATCCTGCCTTTCCTCTAAGGTGTACATATTAAGCTCGTTAAGTCTGTCCTCATATGCTTTATAATGAAGACCACTAACCATTTTAGTAGCCACCCTCTGCACCGACTACATCCTGTTCACATCCTTTTTAAGGTGCGGTCTCCAGAATTGCACATTATACTCCAAATGAGGTCGCACCAAAGACTTATACAGAGGCACTATCATCTCCTTTTTTCTGCTAGCCATTCCTCTCCGTATGCACCCAAGCATCCTTCTAGCTTTTGCCGTCCCCTTTTCTACCTGTTTAGCTACTTTAAGATCATCAGACACAACCACGCCCAGGTCTCGCTCTTCTTTAGTGGACAAAAGCACTTCACCCCCTATACTATATTGCTCCCTTAGATTGCTGCAGCCCAAATGCATGACCTTACATTTTTTAACATTAAATCCCAGCTGCCAGATTCTAGACCATTCTTCGAGCTTAGCTAGATCCCTCCTCATGTTATCTACACCTTCCTGGGTGTCTACTCTATTGCAGATTTTGGTATCATCCGCAAAAAGGCAAACATTGCCCGACAGCCCTTCCGCTATATCACTAACAGAGATGTTAAAAAGAATCGGACCAAGGACAGATCCCTGGGGCACCCCACTGGTAACATCCTTCTCCTCAGAGTGAGCCCCATTTACCTGTACTATTTGTCACCTCCCACCCACCCAATTTCTAACCCAAGCAGTAACTTTAGGGTCCATCCCTAGGGTGCTCAGTTTGTTTATAAGTCACCTGTGAGGAACAGTGTCAAAGGCTTTACTGAAATCTAAATACACCACATATAGGGCTCTCCCTTGGTCCAACTCCCTGGTCACGCAGTCAAAGAAATCAATCAGATTTGTCTGACAAGGCCTGCCTCTGGTGAATCCATGCTGCCTCGGATCCTGTAATCCGCTGGACTCCAGAAACCTCACTATTTTCTCTTTCAGCAGCGATTCCAATAATTTACTCACCACCGAAGTTAAACTAACCAGCCTATAGTTTTCAACCACATCCTTACTTCCGCTTTTGTGTAAAGGCACCACATGAGCCTCTCCAGTCCTTTGGCACCACTCCTGACTCCAACGAGGCATTGAAAAGGTCAGTCAGTGGAGCTGCTAGAACATCCCCAGGTTCCCTCAGTATTCTAGGGTGTATCCCATCCGCTCCCATCGCTTTGCCTACTTTAAGTTGAGCTAGTTTCTCATGAACATAGTCTTCTGAAAATTGTTCAAGATGTCCCTTGCTTCTGTTCCTGTTTGTGGGTGTTTTCTGAGGTCCTGCTCCTGGTTCTTCATCTGTGAACACAGAACAGAAATATTTATTAAGCAATTCCGCTTTATCCTCATCAGCTTCTACATATTCCTCCCCTTCACCTTTGAGTCTGACAATACCACTTTTGCCCTTCCTCTTCTCACTATTATATCTGAAAAATGTCTTATCCCCACATTTTATTGCATTGGCGATTTCCTCCTCTTTTTGAATCTTTGCTTTCCTGACTACTTTGCTAGCTTCTCTAAGGTTTTCCAAATATAGATGCCTGTCTTCCTCTCTCTGTGATTTCTTGTATTTCATGAAGGCCTCCCTCTTTTTCTTCACTTTTTCAGCTACCTCTTTTGACAGCCATAGCGGTCTCCTTTTCCTTTTGCCTTTATTTACCATTTTAACAAAAAGGTTGGTTGCCCTTAAAATATCTCCTTTCAGTTTTGCCCACTGTTTTTCTACATCCCCCAGCTGTTCCCATTCCGCTAACGACTCCCTGAATTATTGACCCATCTTGGCAAAGTTAGTCTTCCTAAAGTCTAAGACCCTCACTTTTAATGGATTCTAAGAGCCCTAGTCTTAATACTGAACCACACCATCTGGTGATCACTGGATGCAAAATGATCTCCTACTGTAACATCAGAAACACTTTCACCATTGGTAAGCACCAAGTCCAGTATGGCCCTTTCACATGTGGGGTCTGTTACCAATTGCTTGAATAGTTCTCCCTGTAGAGAATCCAGGATCTCTTTACTTCTAGATGGTACTGCAGCAGGAATGTGCCAATCAACATCTGGCATATTGAAATCCCCTGTCAGTAGCACTTCCCCTTTCCTAGCAATGCTGCGTATGTCTTCAATTAACTCTCTGTCCACTTCTTCCTCTTGTGAGGGTGGTCTGTATATCACGCCAATGCAAATAGATTTCTCTTTCCCTCTTTCTAGTTTAACCCACAATGCCTCCTCTCTCCCTTTTAAGCTTTGTAATTCCAAAGCTTTAATAGTATTTTTTACATATAGTGCCACTCCTCCCCTTCTTCCTACCCTGTCCTTTCTGAATAAAGTATAGCCAGGTATAGTTACTTCCCAGTCATGGTTTTCTGTGAACCATGTTTCTGTAACTGCCACTAAATACAAGTCGACCACTCCCACCAAAGCTTCAAAATCAGGGATCTTATTCCCCATGCTATGGGCATTTATACACACTGCTTTCCATATGTTACCCCTGTTACCCATTTCCATAAGGGTATTTAATGCATCACTTACCTGGGGGCTTTTACTTACCTGGGGGCTTTTTTTCACCCATCCCCAATGAATCTAGTTTAAAGCCCTCTTCAGTAGATTAGCCAGTCTACTACTGAAGATATGTTGACCTTTCTTGGACATATGGATGCCATCTCTGCTCTGCAACCCTTGGAACAGCATCCCATGGTCTAGGAAACCAAAACGCTCTGGATAACACCATCCACATAACCATGCATTCATCTCCAGGATGCGAGCCTCTCTGCCTTGGCCTTTACCCTCAACAGGGAGGATTGAAGAGAGGTTTGTGTCCATGCTGTATTCAGTCTGGAAGAGGTATGTTTTGAGTTATTTTCTAAAGTCCAAGAAGTCTATGCTCTGTCTTAGAGTTGGAGGGAGGGAGTTCCATAATGTAGGGGCAAATAGTTTAAAGGCTCTATTGCAAATGAGCTGTTTGCTCTTGACATTCTGGGTTGGGGTCTTCAGAAGGTTAAGGGTTGAGGTCCTTCGGGACTGGTCAGCTATGCATGCTGAGATGAGAGGCAGTAGGCAGTTTGCAGATTCCTTGGGTAGGATTTTGAATATTATGGTAAGGGCTTTGAATTTGATTCTGGCAGTCATGGGCAGCCAGTGAAGCTGTAAAAGTAATGAGGTGATGCGGTCTCAATGAGGGGCTCCGGTGATTATTCGTTCTGGGCCATTTGCAAAGTGTGGAGGGTGTGTTTGGGGAGTCCTTGGTAGATGATGTTGCAATAATCCAGAATAGGTGTAACTATGGCTTGGCAGACGCTACGGAATTGGTCTTCAGGGAATAAGGGGCGGAGATTTTTCAGAGTTTTTAGCTTTTGGTAAACAGAGGATGTTGATCTCTTGATGTGGTTGAAAAGTAAGGTGCTTTTCAATTGTTATGCCCAGGTATTTTATTTCAGATTTGACTTTGATTTCATGTCGTCAAGTTTTAATGTTGATGGTGAGCAGAAGGTCAGGTCTGTGGTTATGTATACGGCAAAGAGAGAATTTGAGAAGAAGCTTGCTGCAGAAGCAAAAACGTGAAATAAAGATTTTTTCAAGTACATTCGTAGCAAAAATCCTGTGAGAGAGTCAGTTGGACCATTAGATGATAGAGGAGTTAAAGGGGCACTAAGAGGCGACAAGGCGATAGCGGAGAGACTGAATGAATTCTTTGCTTCGGTCTTTACTGAGGAAGGTGTAGGGATGTTACCCATGACTGAAGTGGTATTTAAAGGTGTGGAAGAAATGAAGGAAATATCGATACATCGGGAAGATGTATTAAAACTATTAGATAAACTGAAGAGTAGCAAATCACTTGGGCTGGATGGTATACACCCAAGGGTGTTGAAAGAACTGAAATATGAGATTGCAGACCTGCTATTAGTAATCTGTGAACTATCATTAAAATCATCTCTAATACCTGAAGATTGGCGGATTGCCAATGTAACACCAATTTTTAAAAAGGGTTCGAGGGGTGATCCGGGAAACTACAGACCTGTGAGTCTCATGTCAGTACTGGGAAAAATGGTAGAAACCATCATAAAGAATAAAATTACTCAGCATGTAGATAGTCATGGCCTAATGGGAGACAGCCAACATGGCTTTAGACAAGGAAGATCTTGTCTTACTAATCTGTTATGTTTTTTTGAAAGTGTGAATAAACAGGTGGACAAAGATGAGTCGGTTGATATAGTGTATCTGGACTTTCAGAAAGCCTTTGACAAGGTCCCTCATCAGAGACTTTTGGCAAAACTAAAGAGTCATGGGATAGGAGGCTGTGTACTACTGTGGATCAGGAACTGGTTAAAAGATAGGAAGCAGAGGGTTGGGCTAAATGGCCAGTTTTCCCAGTGGAGAAAGGTGAATAGTGGTGTACCCCAGGGATCTGTGCTGGATCCGCTGCTTTTTGACATATTCATAAATGACCTGGAAAGTGGAATAACGAGTGAGGTTATCAAATTTGCAGATGAGACAAAACTATTTAAAGTTGTTAAAACCCAAGAGGATTGTGGAAAATTGCAAGAGGATCTTGATAAATTGGAAGACTAGGCATCAAAATGGCAGATGAAATTTAATGTGGACAAGTGCAAAGTTATGCACCTAGGGAAGAACAACCCAAACTATGATTACATGATGCAAGGTTCCACATTAGGAACCACCACCCAGGAAAAAGATTTAGGCGTCATTGTGGATAACATGTTAAAACCCTCGGCCCAGTGTGCAGCGGCGGCCAAGAGAGCAAATAGAATGCTAGGTATCATAAGGAAAGGAATGGAAAATAAAACAAAAGATATTATAATGCCTCTATACCGTTCCATGGTGAGACCGCACCTTGAATATTGTGTGCAATTATGGTCGCCGTATCTTAAAAAGGATATAGCGTTATTAGAAAAGGTTCAGAGAAGAGCCACCAAAATGGTAAAGGGGATGGAAGGATACTCCTATGAAGAAAGGCTAAAAGGGTTAGGGCTCTTTAACCTGGAAAAGAGATGGCTGACTGAGGGGAGATATGATAGAAGTCTATAAATTAATGAACGGAGTGGAACGGGTAAACGTAGATCGACTCTTTACGTTATCAGAATATAGGAAGACTAGGGGACATGCAATGAAGCTACAGGGTAAACTATTTAAGACTAAAATAAGAAAATATTTTTTCACTCAACGTTTAATCAAACTCTGGAATTTGTTACCGGAGGATGTAGTAAAGGCTTTTAGTGTAGCTGGGTATAAAAAAAGTTTGGACAAGTTCCTGGAGGAAAGGTCCATAAACCATTATTAAGAAGGGACCCAGGATATCAATGCTTGACCTAGTACAAGCATTGCAGAACCTGTGTCTTTTGGAGAAACTGCTAGGTACGTATGACCTAGATTGGCCACTGTTGTTAACAGGATACTGGGCTTGATGGACCTTGGCCTGACCCAGTATGGCATATCTTATGTTCTTATGTTCTGCCTTTTCGTTGTTGATGTGTAAGTTGTGACAGCTGAGCCATTCTTTCGCATCCTTGAAGCAGTTTTGGAGGTTAGTGAGGTCTGGAGTAAGGAGGTTAACAGGAGTGAAGATCATGATGTCATAAGCATAAATTTGATATTGAGTTTTGTATTTGTAGAAAATCTGCCAAACCGGTTGTATGAAAATATTGAAGAGGAGGGCTGAGAGCCTTCAGCCCTGGGGAACTCCGGTTTATTGAGTGAATGGAGTTGAGGTCCTTCTATTGTTTCTGACTTGCTGCTTCCGGGAGTCAAGGTAGGAGTGAAACCAGATGAGTGTGATCCCTTGGAGTCCAATTTCTGAGAGTTTCTGAAGTAGCAGGTGGTGGGAAATGGTGTCAAAGGCAGAGACAATTTCAAGGAATAGTAGTATGAAACCATTTTTATGGTTTTGTATGGTTGTGAGTGTGTTTAGCAGAGAGGTGATAAAAGTTTCAACTCCATGATGCTTTCTGAATCCGTTTTGAAATGGGTCTAGTAGAGCACTTTTGTATGGTAGTCTTAAAGTTATGTATGTATGATTTTCTGCAGCACTTTTTCAAAAAAGGGGATTCTTGATATGGGTCTAGAGGACTTTAGGCAGTCAGGGTCATGTTTGGTGCACTTTAAAAGAGGCCATATTAAAGTGCGGAGGGTACTTGCCCCAGGGCCAGGGAGGTGTGGATGATCTTCATTAGGTAGTGCTGAGCCGAGAACAAGTGATTTTTACCTATGATACCAGACATGGGTCAAGTGTGGAGGCTGTAGTGTTGAGGGCTTGGATGTGTCTTTTGGAGTGATGGGGGGTCAAATTGTGACCAGGGCTTCTGGGGTGTGGTGGTGTGCTCATTTTCCTTTGAGGATTAGGTCATTGGGGTTGTGAATAGCTGTTTGGAGATTAAGTAAGTGATAAATCTATTCAGTCATATGTCTTTTTGTGTTCTTTTTTTGGAAGGTTCTTTAGGAGTGTTTTTGTGATGTGAATAATTCTCTTGGTTTATTTATTGCTGTGCTGATGAGATTGGAGTGGTATTCCTTTTTTTGTTTGAGTGTTTCTTTGTTGTAAAGTTTGAGTAGTCCTAGGTAGGCCTTGAGGAGAGTTGGAGCGCTTGAATTTCTCCATTTACGATTCTTCATTCTAGATGTCGCAATTCGCTTTTTTGCATCTGCAGGGAAGCTGAGAACCATGGGGCTTTTGTTCTGGGCTTTTCTGTATATGTTTTTTGGATGAATGAGAACTGCTTCAACTATAATAGCATTCCATCCTTGGATTAAGGCCTCAAAGTCAACATTTGAGGCTGCTATAGCATCAAGTTGTGGGATGACAGGGTCAATGAAGAGATAATTGATGAAGTTTCTGAATCTGTGGATGGTGTGGGATGGAAGATCTTGGGTCACATGTTGTATGGTGAGGTGGATGGGGGAAGAGGATGGCTGCATGGTCAGAACATGGTACTGAAAGTATTGTGGTAGGTGGCTGCTGTGATAGGAGGTAAAAGATTGAAGGCATAAATATTAGATCTAAGATGTTGCCAATCATGTGTGTTGGGCTGTTTAGGATCTGGGTGTTTACTTACTTAAGTTTGCTGGGGATATTTAATCTAATACAACCATACCTAATGCATTTTATGGACTTTGTTCACCTCAAGATTATTATTCTCAGGTCCTTAATTAATCTTACCAGATGAACCTGAAAATGAATTTGACCATTTCCTTCGGTTTAATAGGTTTAAGAGCCTATAAAGCTAAGATTAATCCTGGGGTGGATGGGAGAGAAAGAAGACTTACTAAAAGCTGGCTTGCTACACAGTGTCTTGACCTGTGCTTCTACGGTAAAGTCTTACCAATTTTCTGAGTGACTCACACAGCCCTTGGTTTGATAGAGGGGGGCCTTTCAAATTGCCCCTTTAATCTGTCACTTTGCTTTTTAACACCTATTAACTTCACAGATCTTTTGCCTCCTAACTGGAAGGCCTCTTTGTAAAGGTCACTAGAAACAAGTTTATTTCTTTCTACTCAGAGACTATTTATTCTTCTTGTATGCTAAGCTATACTCTGAGTTGATTTATTTATTTTATTTAGCAATGCTTATATGCTGCTTTTCACAGGGTCAAATCAGTGTACATTTTCCCTTTTCCCCGAACGGCTCATACTCTGTTTGTACCTGAGGCAATGGAGGGTTAAGTGGCTCGTTGAAGGCCACAAGGAGCACCTGTGGAACTAGAAACCCCAGTCCCTCCTGCCCGAGATTGCTTTCCTGCAGTGGGATTTGAACCCCCAGTCTTCTGGCCCGAGGCACCTTGCCCCAGCTACTAGGCCATTCCTAGAAACAAATTTATTTCAGTGACTATTTACTCTATTTTACTTTCCTATGCTAAGATATACTCTGATTTGATTTAAATGAAAAGCTCTCTGGCGGTACTAAGATCTCACTGACTCAGCAAAAACACTGAATACTAATATACACAGATTTATCAGCTTTAACCCAAAGAATTCCCTTCTTCCCCAAGATTTAGAGTATATTACAGAAAATAAATACTTAAAAGTTCAGATCTTTTTCCAGCTGTAGCTGGCCTTTGGGTAGTCCTTGAAGGCATTCTGTAGGAGGGTTTCTATCCTCCTATTGTGAACCTGTTTAAGTGCAGTGTCTTGTGGTTTAATACCACCATGAGGTTGCCCAAAAAGCTGGTCCAGCTTGCCCTGAGACAGAAGATATAACTGAGCTAGGACCTTTCATCCCTTGAGAGACAATTCTGGATTCTCCCAGTGAAAACCAGAAGCTGTTCCAGGAACTCTAGTAATGGGAAGAAACCCAGTGGAAGTCTGATACACTTCGAGAACGGGAGCCCTTAACTCAGCTGAACTTGATTTGAACAAACAAGTAAACAATTGGTATGACACCATCAGCACTGCAGCCAAGGCTATAACAGACTCAAAAAAGATCAAAAGGAAACATCACGCACCATGGTATTCAAATAATATACGCGATGCTAAGAGAGAATTAAGGAAGTTAGAACGCCAATGGAGACGATCCAAATCTACCACCTCTCAGGATTTATATTTAATTCAGCAAAAGAGTTATAATGATCTCATCAACAAATCAAAAAAGAATACCACACAAACACTATCCAGAAAGCTTATAACAAACCTAGAGAACTTTTTGAGATAGTAAAATACCTAGTTAATGAACCTTGTTCTGATAAAGACATCCTGATCAACCCTCAAGTGTTTGCGGATTATCTTCGAGAAAAAATAGGCCAGACTCCACCTTTAAAACAATCTGAAAAAAACAATCTTATTTTACCAAGTACAATTTGGAACAAGTTTCATATTCCCTCAACTAAGCAGCTTTCAGACATCATTGCTGCACTTAACACAAGTACCGCACCCACAGATCCTTGCCCAGTACCTTGGGTCAAAGCTACTAAGTCAAACTTCATTAATTTTATACACCACCTCGTAACCAACTCCCTAAATCAAGGAATCATGCCAGAACAGCTGAAATTAGCCACAATAAGGCCTATCCTTAAGAAAACCAACCTTGAAAAAAACAATCCAGCTGCATATAGACCAATTTCCAGCTTACCACTCCTGGCAAAAATTATCGAGAAGGTAGTACAACTACAGCTCCAAGACCATATTGATGAGCATGCGCCACTTGACATACATCAGCATGGCTTCCGCCCGAACCATGGAGTTGAGACGCTGCTACTTTATTTATTTAATGATATCACTCAAACCATAGACAACTATAACAGAGGAACCTTAATGATTTTCTTAGATATTTCAGCGGCCTTTGATTCAGTGGACCATTCAATACTATTAGCCAGACTAAAGAGCATCGGTCTAACTGGCACCGTCCTAAACTGGTTTGAGTCCTACCTAATTGGTAGACAGTTCCAAGTTAAAGTCGGTCTAAACACTTCTCATCATACAGTTATCAAACAAGGCGTACCGCAGGGATCTGCACTCTCATCACTTCTTTTTAACCTCTTTATCCAACCAATATGTCACATAATATCAACTCATCATATAGACTACACAATTTACGCAGATGATATTATGATCTACACTCCGATTGATATCAACTGCCCAAACTACAACAAGATTTCAAACTGCATTACCAGCATTTCCATTTGGCTGTCAAATAACAACCTTGCAATAAACTTGAAGAAGACTGAAGCACTTATTGTCACTAGAAACACCAACTTTAATCCCCCACCGTACATCACATGCAACAGTACTGAGATTCCAATTAAGGATGAAGTAAGATACCTCGGGGTAACCCTCGATAAGAAGCTAGACCTGCGATCTCACATAAAGAAAACTGTTAAAAGCGCTTATTACCGAATGAAAATAATTAGACGCCTCAAGCCTCTTATCTCTAATGAACACTTTTGTACAGTCTGCCAGGCACTTATTACCCCCATTCTGGATTTTTGCAACCCTATCTACAATGGGCTGTCAAAACATGCTCTCAAACCTCTTCAAATGGCACAGAATACAGCAGCCAGAATAATTAACGGTTCCACTAATCATGACCACATTACCCCCATCCTTAAAGATCTCCACTGGCTCCCTATAACCCTTCGCATAAAGTATAAGTTAATCATAAACATCTTCAAAATGAAGCACAACAGTTCTGCAACCAGCCTCCATGCCCTCTTATCCCGTGATACCAGCAACAGACCTAGAAGATTATCCACCTCAAACACCCTCAATACCCCAAGAAACTTTGCTAAATCACGCAAATGTACATCACAACGAGCAATTTCTTTGGCTGCCCCTTTGATTTGGAACTCTCTCCCCCCTGATTTACGTGCAATTGATGTTTTAAGTGACTTTCGTAAGCAATTAAAAACTTTACTTTTTATTGAGCACTATGGATCAACAAATGACTAAGATATCATCTGTTGTATATATTTTATAAATAATCCACTATTTTGTTAACCCTTGTTATTTTTCCTACATTACCATATGTTGTCATGTCTATACTGTTTGTTTCCCTTGTTTATACCTTGTATTTCTTGTGATCGCTTTGATTGAAGGAAAAGGCGGTATAAAAAACTTGTTAAATAAATAAATAAATATGCAGTCTCCTCAAATCTTAAGGCTGTCATAGCATTTTGAATTAGCACAGGGAGGTCCTCCCAATGAAAATGGCAGATAACAAATGGATCCTTCCCCTTCATAAGGCGACTTATAAACAAACTGAGCACCCTAGGGATGGACCGTAAAGTTACTGCTTGGGTTAGAAATTGGTTGGGTGGGAGGCGACAAAGAGTACAAGTAAATGGAGCTCACTCTGAGGAGAAGGATGTTACCAGTGGTGTGCCCCAGGGATCTGTCCTTGGTCCGATTCTTTTTAACATCTTTGTTAGTGGTATAGCAGAAGGGCTGTCCGGTAAGGTTTGCCTCTTTGCAGATGATACCAAAATCTGCAATAGAGCAGACACCCAGGAAGGTGTAGATAACATGAGGAGGGATCTAGCTAAGCTTGAAGAATGGTCTAGAATTTGGCAGCTGGGATTTAATGTTAAAAAATGTAAGGTCATGCATTTGGGCTGCAGCAATCCAAGGGAGCAATACAGTATAGGAGGTGAAGTACTTTTGTCCACTAAAGAAGAGCGGGACCTAGGCGTGGTTGTGTCTGATGATCTTAAAGTAGCTAAACAGGTAGAAAAGGCGCCGGAAAATCTAGAAGGATGCTTGGGTGCATACGGAGAGGAATGGCTAGCAGAAAAAAGGAGGTGATAATGCCTCTGTATAAGTCTTTGGTGCGACCTCATTTGGAGTATGGTGTGCAATTCTGGAGACCGCACCTTCAAAAGGATGTGAACAGGATGGAGTCGGTGCAGAGTGTGGCTACTAAAATGATTAGTGGGCTTCATTATAAAGCATATGAGGACAGACTGAAGGATCTTAATATGTACACCTTAGAGGAAAGGCGGGATAGAGGTGATATGATTGAGATGTTTAAATATCTCCGTGGCATAAATGTTCAGGGAGAGAGCCTCTTTCAATTGAAAGCAAGTTCTGCTACAAGGGGACATGGGATGAGGGTGAAGGGAGATAGATTCAGGAGTGATATGCGGAAATATTTCTTTACAGAAAGAGTAGTGGATCCATGGAATAGTCTCCCAGTGGAGGTGGTAGAGATGAGGACAGTAACTGAATTCAAAAAAGCATGGGACCAACACAGAGGATCTCTAAAGATAAAAAGTGGACTGTTGTAGTTGTTGTTATGGAAGGACAGACTAGATAGGCCATGTGGTCTTTTTCTGTCATCATGTTTCTATGTTTCTATAAGGGGAATTTACTCTTCCTCCTCAGACTAACCTCCAGACACAAAAGGATCTTCTTCTGAATGCCAACCAATCCCCATAGGGGATAAGGCTGGGGTTACAGAGGAGGGCCATGGTTAGTGAGTGAGATGAGGGCTCTTAGCCCTCTGAGTTACTGGGGCAGAACCCTCCAAAGGCCCAGGAGAGATTAGGGCCCTGGACCCCTGTGAAGGGGGTTGCCACACAGCTAGAAAAGGCCAAAATTTAAAAAGAGAATAAAATTTAAAAAAAGAAAAAAAGCAAGCAGATATGGGACAACAAGAGGGAAGGGGGGCCTGGGCGCAACCTTCCTGGCCCCCATCAGGGTCTTTGAGAACTAGTAACCTGTAGACAACAGCACTGGATGCAGTGCAACTGTCAGCTCAAGGAATCAAGGATGCACCCTTGCTTCCCTGCACCCATAGTGTGGACTAGGAGAGTCAGGTTTATCAGCATTGCTGCACCATGTCACACACCTTGCCACCTGCTAGAGGCAATACAGTATTCCAAAAGTCCACACCCGGAGATCCAAAAATGTACCAAAACATTCCAAATCTCCAAACTAACAGTGTCAAATATTATTTTTGTTGGACTATAAATGCATTCTGTCATCCAGTACAGGTCTGACCTATCCAAAGTAGTCCATTTTAATTTATTAGAAAGCCATACTTAATAAAGAGATATCACATATTTGTGAAAAACTGCTGACAGAGAGCCTGTATTTTGTATTGTTACATGCAAACAGTTCTGCTTCAGGGCTAAATTACTTATCTTCAGTCTTGAAGAATATCATCAAACTTTCAATCCATCTCTCTTGGCAAGAGCGATAAACACCCACTTTTATACAGCTGGCAAACTCCTTTTAAGGAACCTCCCAAGATCAAAGTTTTTAAAACAGGCAATCCAGATTCCCAGTCAAGACTTCAGATAAGTAATTTAGCCCTGAAGCAAAACTGTTTGCATGTAACACAGTTAGAAACACAGGCTCTATGTCGGCAGTTTTTCGTGATTATGTGATACCTGCTGGAGGCAGACAATTACTGGCTTATCTCAGTACTGCATCAGTGATTATACCGTCTCATAACATCATTAAAATATGCTAAACCTGCTTCCACCTGCTGGCAGTGGAGCATAACCTACTCATCTGGACTGGTCTAGCAGGATAAGGAACAGTAATTTAAAATAAAAATATAGAGGGCGGGGCAAGATGGTGTCGGGAGAGGACATGCTTTCCTGGTCACCCAGAATGCAGAACATGCCTATGTTGCTAAACAGAATTTTTTCCCAGTTAGTCTTGCTCCATTTTGAGTACTTGGATGCCCACTCAATGCATCTCTTCCTCTGTTCCACCATTAGCAGTGGCTCCCTCCGTGCCTTACAGACCCTCAACCCGTACTCCAAGCATTGTCTCCTCTCAGTGGAAGTGCAAACTGCAATGGAACACTTCTCCTTCCATTACCGCAGAAGCTCAGGGGAGGTTAGCTTGCCAAGAGATGTCCTTATCAAGGCCCTGCCATCCCTCTTGGTTGACTTTCTAGGCTGACAGCTATGGTATCGTTCCTGTGTATTTCCCATCTCCTTATGCTTCTGCAGTATGTGGACAACCGTGCTCTGATTACAGCTGAATATGCGGGCTGTAATACCCCTCCTCGTGCAAAAACACTACCCAGCCCCGGTCCTCCATTGATAGAAAATGCGACCTCTTCACCATGCCAGGACATTGAGCATCAGATGCAATACACACCAGTTGATCCACATTAAATTTAAACCCGGTGTGCCACCAAAATAGCATGCACTGATTGGCTATCAAATATAACTTCCTATTGGCTGAGGAAGCATAGTATTCTATTGGTTCATTTTGATCCCGCTTTGACACAGGATCTGGTTGATCATACTGGGACATTGTTTCCTCATGATAGCCATTCAAAAGTTCACAGACAAGTAATTTTTCATGTAAAAATGGCTGCTGAATTAAATTTGCAACAAAACAATATATAATAAGTCAGGATTCTGACACTCCATCATCCGGAGAAATCAGTACATTTTCAATGATAGCAGCAGTGGGATTTGAACCCTGGCCCACTACTCTAACCATTAGGCTATTCCTAGACATCCAAGTTCTGAAATACTATTCAGGGGATGTCTATGTAGATGCCCCTGCTTTTGGGTGTGTCCACATTTGTGAAATCATGTCTGATTTTTTTTCAGACACTCTGACTTAGATGTCCTAGATTGCACTTGGATGTCCCATCTAAAATTCCCCTAAATGTGTCCTCCAAAGAAGTTATCCCAGGGACACAGAATTGAGCAGATGAGAGATGAAAAATATCCTGATTCTGAAACCGTAACCCCAGATCCCCAGCATAAATCTTAAATAAAATAGGGAATAATGATGAACCTTGTAGAGACCCACAGTAGGGATCCACTTGTCTGAAAATTCCTAGACTGATGATTACTGCAAATAATTGATGTAAGCAATGAAGAATCTGTCTAAATATTTGTGACAGCCAATAAAGATACTTGATTAGTCACAACACAGTCTACCCACAACAAATGTTTCTGATTGAATTGGCAGTGCCAATTAGTTTTAATTAAATAATTGGAACTGAAATTCATAAAGGCATGGAAGAAACATGGGATATCAAGGGGTAGGAAAGTGAGGGCAGTGCCAGAGATGAAGTATGCATTGTGGTATTTCATCATCTAGAGAAAATGGGCAGATCAGCAGGACCCGGTGGTCATCCTAATGGCAAGGAATTGAGTTGGTCTCTGATTCATGTTTTCTTAAGTAAGTTCAGTGTTTCAAAAATAGTTGAATCTGTTTTACTGCCTACTGGCTTGGGAACCAGGAGACCAGGGTTTGATTCCCACTAGCACTCCTTGTGCAAGTCACTTAACCCTTCATTGCCTCAGAAAAATCCAAGTTATCAATGTCCCTGTTTAATGGACATTACCAAGTTGAAGTTACAATGTAAAGAGCTTTGACCGAAATGATAAAGCTGTGTAAAAAGCCTGTTAAATAAAATAAATAAATAAATAACTTTCATGTATATAAATTAATTGCTTGGAGTAATGCCAGTAAATATAACAAGGTATATCTGAAGCTTGACTGAACAAGAAGAAACCTCATGTTTATTTCAATGAGAAGACGTGGTTACTGCAAATGCCATTAAGCACGCTAATATTAATTTAGATTGAACTTAATGAACTCTCTAATGGCTACAAGATGTTTTATTTTGGTTCAGATTTTAAATTGAATTACATCATGCTTGCTGTTGAACTAGTTAAGCGCCAAATTAAAAAAATGCAAATGATGTATGCCAACATTTCGTGGTTGACTTTTCTTTTGTTAGTGTAGGTTAACGGATCAAAACAAATTATAATGATATTTGTTGTCTTATTTGAAATAAAGGCTTCTGATGCTGCCTGTGAGTAAGTCTAAAAGGGAACTTTCACTTTTTGTAACTGGATCTGGAAAATGAGAGACAGTGTGATCTTTTCACTTTTCTTTCACCTGAATGACTGCATTAAAGGGAGCCTTAAATTGACTAAGATGAAGCCCTCTGTAAAGAACAATATGACATTTTAGTGATTCTGAATATATATGTATTTTTTTCAATATTTGTCCAATGTAGTATTAAATTCAAGACACAATGGTAGACTGCTCGGGCAAGATGGGAGCGTGAGCTTTGGCACGGGTGATCTGGCAGATAGGAATAGCACGCTGGCGTCATACCTCGCAAGTGGAAGGGGAAGACTTTGGCGGTTGTGTCCGCCTCCACGCTGAAGCCGCTAGTGCAGTTTCTCCTACTGTTTTTGCTGCCTGATACCATGCCGCAGAGTTTTTCGGCCCATCCGAGGCTAGCCACTATGGAGTTTCTCTGAGCCCCGAACTAAGAACAGCCCCGCTACCTCCGCAACTGGGGAATGCCGAGAGAGGGCAGGGAAGCTCCAATGGTGTTTCCCAAAGTGCTTCCTTGATGGCAGAGCACCCCTTGGATTCAGAGGCCATGATCCAGCCCCTGGTAGTTCCTCTAGAGGCAGGTCAGCATCGGGAGGTGGCTGAGAGATCGGCTGTGATCACGCTGGATACGATATGGGACACAATCAAGGCTGTGGAGTCTACTCTGGCAGGATACACTGGCAATTTGGATGCTCAGTTGGTGAGTGTTCAGTCTAAGATGGGACAATACGATTCTACTCTGGCACAGCATGTTGCTCAAATGGAGAAGTTAGAAGCTGCATTGGAGTCTCTTTCAGGCTGTGAGTACAGCACAGATAAGGGAAAGGGAGACCTTGAATAGGAAGGTACTGTTCCTGGAAAATCAGGTTCGAAAGAACGATTTAAGGTTTCTTTACTTCCCTAAATGTCCACTTATTGCATCTGTGAATATGTTGCGGAAATATCTGACTGACGTTCTGAAAATACCGGCAGATGCCACCCCACCAGAGGTCTAGGCCTAGTATTTGTCCCTTAACATTGTGAGTCAAGAGAGGGAAGGAGTTTTTGGGTCAGCCCAGGCATCGAAAGCTGGGAATTTAACTGCTTTTCTGGAGTCATCTTTAGAGGTTATCATGTAACGGACTTCCTTAGTAGCATGCTTTGCTTTTGAGTTTGTCAGGAACTCCATCTTACATTTATTTTTCTGTAATATGTCTCTTTTATTTCTTGGCTCAAAAATTTATGTTTCACGAGATACACAAAAGAAGCGCAGGGAGTTTTTGACCCTGAGGAAAAGGGTCATAGATCATGGTGCTTCTTTTAAGCTCTTCTTTCCTTGTAAATGTTTGATTTTCTATCAATCTAAAAATTTTGTGTTTTTTGAGCCAGATCAATTGCTATAATTGTGTTAAGAGAGCGTACTGTAGCTTTGACAAATCGTTGCGCTCCATCTCTGGTCTGTGCTTGATACAGGAGTAGACTCGTGTTTGTCAGCAAGCAGGTCACAGCTCAGTTTCTCAGCTCCAGTTCCAACCTCCGCTGCCACTCCAGTCTTTCAATTCTCAGCAGGGCTGTGTATCTCGTCACTGGTTTCTTGTAGAAGTTTTCTTTTTGCGTAGTTGCAAAAGCTTTGCGCATGCGTAGGCAAATGTATCCTTAAAACTACGCCACCTGTCGCGTCCACCACCGCCCAGGCGATCGCCTAGGGGCGGGGGTGTGCCCTTGTGTTGTCCCTTTCAAGCAGGGGGTCCAGAGCCGAGGCTTCTGGAGGTTGTAGTTGTGTCAAATAATAGTGAATGCCGAGGGTTTTAAAGGCAAGTACAGGAATTTTTATTTACTTCCTTTCCAATAGAAACTTCTTTGAAGTTCAGCGCATGACAACAAAAGTAGGATGCTTCTCCAACACAAAACTTCTTCACAAAAAGGATTCTTACAGTGACATAACGTTATAATGGCTTCACTCAGGTTGTTACACAGATAGGTGCTTCTTCCAGACTTCCTTCAGTCCAGAATATAGCGTTTACTGTTCCTTCCAACTACAAGAACAGGAATCTGCTTTTCCCACAGTGTCCAACATTCTAAGCAAATCTTTAAATGTTTCTGTCTGTTTTACTCTCAGACAGCAGCTTCTTCTCAAAGCCTCAGATATTCAAATTAACCCTTTAAAAATGTTTGCTCCTAGCTTTAGGCATTGGCAACTTTCTTTCTCAAACTTTTCAGCATTCAAGGTATAACTCATTCAGGTAATTAGCTTCTGGGTTTTTCTTTTTCCTTTTTAAAAACCCAATACTTCTCTACCCCGTCTTCTTACAAAGGGAACAATCCATTAAAGACTCTACGGACTCTTGCTCAGAATCACAAACTTCTGTCTGCATATCTTCATAACCAGGGTTTGTTATTTCTGGGGTTGAATCAGCTTGTATAAACGTAGACTTAATTTCTTCAAACAGCTCTAAAGGTTTTTCCCATCGAGACCTCTCTTTACACTCATGGCTTTTAGTAGGGCTGTAGAGATTCTTATCTTTCATTAGATGGCTCAGGGCCTCTAACTGGCTCACATTGTTCTTAGTAACAGGTCTATTCACACACCTTTTCACAGCTGATGATTTTCCTGCAGCCTCTTGCACTGCTGCTCTCGTACCTTGCTTAAGGTCAGCAACTCTCTCAGGCCAAACCGTCCTATCTCCAGACCTAGCTGCAATTCCTCTGCAGCCCAGACTTCTTTCTGGACTGTGGCTTTCTGTGTGCTGGCTGCTTTGGGACTCCCCATTGAGGCTGTCCCTGGAAAACCTTTCTCCTTCAGCTCTCCTGAAGCTTCTTTTTCCTTCCGTTCCCTTGGAAGTCCTTTCTCCTTCCTTTTCCCTGGTGGACTCCCCTCCTGTTCCCTGGAGCTTAAATGAGTGTGGCTGCACTACCGGTTCCAACTCCTCCCCCAGGTGTCTCTCATTACCTCCCCAGCTTGCCTCAGAGCTTGAGCGTGGCCTGCACTCAGCAGCTCTGTGTGTTTTTTTTCCTTGGCTGCAATTTGAAACCTACTGCTCTCTGGGCTATCCCTCTAGTTGAAGGTAAATGTTTGTTTTTCCCCTAGTTCCATGGGTTCAGATGCACTTTCATCATCACAATATGTATTTTAGAAATGGCTTCTACTTCAGCAGAGCTGCTTCTAAAATACCATCAGAATTGGCCTCCACGTCTCGGTTCTGATCACTATGTCCTATCCCACAGTATGAGGAGATTCAAGAAAAGAAAATAGATAATATTTTATAAGCATGAAAACAAAACAGTCATGACCTTGCCATTCTGGTTTTAGATTTTAAAGATAGGTCTCAGGGTCAGTGTGCTCAATACTTTTCAAGACCTTTATGGAAACTAGATTAGCATATGACAAAGAACTCCTTTGGAATATTTGCTTACTTCTTGGTGGAAGAGGTTAAAGATGGCTTTGTGTGGACACGTAATCCTCTGTGCCAGCTCCTTGAACAGGAAGGGAAAAGAACAACAAATTAGGTTATTAGAAAACATTAGGAAGTTTAGAATTTATATTTTATAAACTACTACAGTGGCTGTAATCCTTCAGAGCAGTTTTCAATATGATATACATAATTACTGAAATAAAGAAAACAACATACAAAAATAAAGCCAAACAAAATAATCAATACACTTATACAAACATCAGCTTAGAAAAGGAGCATAAAAAATAGATGGATATGTTATATAGAAGCCTGTTTACTTCACGGCGGTAAGATTTTGTTAATATGTGTTAGTGGCAGAATCTCCATGGTATTGTTTAGAGGAAAAACAGCTGCTACGGCAACGTGTGCTATCACATCGTGGTAGATAATGCAGGAACAGTTAACTACACTTTTGGAGGTGTGCTGTCCTCTTTGCCCCTTTCCCACCCTCTTACCTGGACTGACATAAAATTCTACATTGGATTTAGATCTGGATTTTAGATTTAAGATTTAATTGCGTGCATTTTCTAAATCCAAGCTCAAGGTTGGTATAATATAGGATTTAATGCACAGTAGTGAATTTTGTTGCATGTTAGTTTTTCTTAACGTCAGTGCTTAACATGCATTAAAATCTGTGTTAAAAAATAGCACAGCTTAGTGAGTAGGTCATATAGAGCTCTTACACAAGTTAAGGTAGTGCTCTGCAAACTGGGAAAATAGAACAGCATCTGAGGTTTCTTCAGTAAAGATTCTATCAGCATGGAGGTAAGGCTGCATCATTATTGGCAAAGCTGATGAGATAAAAAAAGCACGTTCATTTACAGGGATTACTCATAAAAATCAATATTTGAGTAAGATAGCTGCTGTTATTGTATCGATCCATCTCATTGCTGGCCTTCCTCTTTTGTGTTGACCAGAAATTCTACTTTGTCAAGCATGATGTCTTTCTATAATGATCTCTCTTCACATGTTGTGTCCAAAGTATGAAAGTCAAAGTCTTGTCATCTGAGCTTCTAAAGAAAGCTTAGGTTTCATCTCCTCTAATACTGACTGGTTTGTTCTTCAGGCAGTCCATGGTATACACAGTATTCATCACCAGCACCATAATTCAAAAGTACCAATTTTCTTCCTGCCTGTCTTTATCACTGTCCAACTTTCACATCCATATGACATTGAAAATACCATGGCTTGAACAAGTTGAATCTTTGTATGGAGAAAGACATCTCTGCACTAGAGAATCTTGTCTAGGTCCTTTATAGCCATTCTGCCAAGAGCAATGCGTCGTCAGATTTCTTGATTGCTTGTTGTTTCTTTATTGATAGTTGATCCAAGTAGGTTAAAGTTGTCCACTATTCAATTTCTTCTCCATCAACCATGAACTTATTGATTTTGCCAGCTATGGGTGCTACTCTGTCAACAATGAGCCACCTGACTGAAGACCGAACACAATTTAGGACAACTGTCTTGAGGGTCGCCATGAGTTGACACTGACTTTGCGACACTAAACAACAGTAACAGCTTCATCTTTGATACTTTACCTCAAAGATAATTTTCTAATATGAAAATCTGGTGGATAATAGTCACAATGGAGGCTATCCTAACATCCGACAGTCACCCAAGAGTACATAGTTTGGAATGATGCATCCTTGAAATATACTAGCAAAAGAAGAAAATTAGGGCATCACCACAGAGAGATTCCAATAAAGGTAAAAATAACTCAGATGCCTTTAAGTACAGAGCAGGCAGAGATTACTCCAAATTACCCCATCAATAGAGAACCAGAATGTTAATATAAATAAAACACAACCTCTGAAATGCCTGTATGCAAATTCTAAAAGTCCAAATAATAAGATGGGAGAGTTAGAATATATAGCACTAAATGAAAAGTTAGATAGAATTGGCATTTTAGAAACCTGGTGGAAGAAGGGCAACCAATGGGACATTGTAATACCTGGGTACAAACTATTACAGTGATAGGGTAGATCAAATTATGGAGGGGTTGCTTCTGTGTTAGAGAGCTCATTGAATCAAACAGGACAAACATTTTACAGGAAATAAAATATGCTGTAGAATTTCTATGGCTAGAAATTTGAAGTGAAAAGGGGAAGGCAATGGCATTGGGGGTGGACTACCGCCAGTGCCAGAATTTGCATATGGATGATGAAATGCTAAAAGTAATCAGGGAAGCTAACAAAAGTTACAACAGTAATAAGGGAAATTTCAATTACCCTGGTAAAGACTGGGTCAATGTCATAGCAGGACATGCTAGGGAAATTGTTTCTTGGAGCAGCTGGTTCATGAACCACTAAGAGGGGAAGCTATTTTAGGCCTAGACCTTTGTGGAACTCGGGATCTAGTGTAAGAGAACAGTGTTGGGGCCACTTGGTAATAGTGATCATAGCATAATCACATTTGATTTAATAAATGGAGGGAGGACATAAAGGAAATACACAGCACTAGCTTTTAACTTTCTAAAGGGGGACTATGATAAAATTAGGAAAATAGTTAAGAAAAAAATAAAAGGAGCAGCTGCAGAGGTTAAACGTTTACAACAAGCATGGGTGTTGTTTAAAAATACAAATCTTGAAAGCCCAGGCCAGGTGTATTCCATGCTTTGAGAAAGGTAGAACGACTGCCAGCATGGTTTAAAGGTGAGGTTAGAGATCTAAGAGCAAATGGAAAAAGGAGCCAAATGACAAAAACGGGAAACAATATAAACACTGGCAAGTTAGATGCAGGGCATTGATAGGGTAAGCAAAGCGAGAATTTGAAAAGAAGCTTGCCTTGGAAACAAAACACATAATAAAAATTTACATAAGAACATAAGAAATGCCATACTGGGTCAGACCAATGTCCATAAAGCCATGTATCCTGTTTCCAACAGTGGCCAATCCTACCTGTTAGTTTCCCAAAAGACACACAGGTTCCACAATGCTTGTATTGGGGCGAGCAACGGATTTCCTGGGTCCTCTTTGATAATGTTTTATGGACCTTTTCTCCAGGAACTTGTTCAAACCTTTTTTAAACCTAGCTATACTAGGTTTGCGAAGATGGGTCAATACCTCAGGGAGTCGTTAGTGGGATGGGAACAGCTGGGGGATGTAGAAAAACAGTGGGCAAATCTGAAAGGGGATATTTTAAGGGCAACCGACCTTTTTGTTAAAATGGTAAATAAAAGCAAAAGGAAAAGGAGACCGCTATGGTTTTCTAAGGAAGTAGCTGAAAAAGTGAAGAAAAAGAGGGAGGCCTTCATGAAATACAAGAGATCACAGAGAGAGGAAGACAGGCATCTGTATTTGGAAAAACTTAGAGAAGCTAGCAAAGTAGTCAAGAAGGCAAATATTTAAACGGAGGAGGAAATAGCCAATGCAATAAAATGGGGGGATAAGACATTTTTCAGATATATTAGTGAGAAGAGGAAGGGCAAAAGTGGTATTGTCAGACTCAAGGGTGCAGGGGGGGAATATGTAAAAGCTGATAAGGATAAAGCGGAATTGCTTAACAAATATTTTTGTTCTGTCTTCACAGATGAAGAACCAGGAGCAGGACCTCAGAAAACACCCACAAATAGGAACAGAAGCAAGGGACATCTTGAACAATTTTCAGAAGACTGTGTTCGTGAGAAACTAACTCAACTTAAAGTAGACAAAGCGATGGGACCGGATGGGATACACCCTAGAATACTGAGGGAACTTGGGGACGTTCTAGCAACTCCACTGACTGACCTTTTCCATGCCTCGTTGGAGTCGGGAGTGGTGCCAAAGGACTGGAGAGAGGCTCATGTGGTGCCTTTACACAAAAGCGGAAGTAAGGATGTGGTTGAAAACTACAGGCCGGTTAGTTTAACTTCGGTGGTGAGTAAATTATTGGAAACGCTGCTGAAAGAGAAAATAGTGAGGTTTCTGGAGTCCAGCGGATTACAGGATCCGAGGCAGCATGGATTCACCAGAGGCAGGTCTTGTCAGACAAATCTGATTGATTTCTTGGACTGGGTGACCAGGGAGTTGGACCGAGGGAGAGCTCTAGATGTGGTGTATTTAGATTTCAGTAAAGCCTTTGACACTGTTCCTCACAGGCGACTTATAAACAAACTGAGCACCCTAGGGATGGACCCTAAAGTTACTGCTTGGGTTAGAAATTGGTTGGGTGGGAGGCGACAAAGAGTACAAGTAAATGGAGCTCATTCTGAGGAGAAGGATGTTACCAGTGGTGTGCCCCAGGGATCTGTCCTTGGTCCGATTCTTTTTAACATCTTTGTTAGTGATATAGCGGAAGGGCTGTCGGGTAAGGTTTGCCTCTTTGCAGATGATACCAAAATCTGCAATAGAGTAGACACCTAGGAAGGTGTAGATAACATGAGGAGGGATCTAGCTAAGCTTGAAGAATGGCCTAGAATTTGGCAGCTGGGATTTAATGTTAAAAAATGTAAGGTCATGCATTTGGGCTGCAACAATCCAAGGGAGCAATACAGTATAGGAGGTGAAGTACTTTTGTCCACTAAAGAAGAGCGGGACCTAGGCGTGGTTGTGTCTGATGATCTTAATGTAGCTAAACGGGTAGAAAAGGCGATGGCAAAAGCTAGAAGGATGCTTGGGTGCATACAGAGAGGAATGGCTAGCAGAAAAAAGGAGGTGATAATGCCTCTGTATAAGTCTTTGGTGCAACCTCATTTGGAGTATAGTGTGCAATTCTGGAGACTGCACCTTCAAAAGGATGTGAACAGGATGGAGTCGGTGCAGAGGGTGGCTACTAAAATGATTAGTGGGCTTCGTTATAAAGCATATGAGGACAGACTTAAGGATCTTAATATGTACACCTTAGAGGAAAGGCGGGATAGAGGTGATATGATTGAGATGTTTAAATACCTCCATGGCATAAATGTTCAGGGAGAGAGCCTCTTTCAATTGAAAGCAAGTTCTGCTACGAGGGGACATGGGATGAGGGTGAAGGGAGATAGATTCAGGAGTGATATGCGGAAATATTTCTTTACGGAAAGAGTAGTGGATCCATGGAATAGTCTCCCAGTGGAGGTGGTAGACAGTGGAGGACAGTAACTGAATTCAAAAAAGCATGGGACCAACACAGAGGATCTCTAAAGGTAAAAAGTGGATTGTTGTAGTTGTTGATATGGAAGGACAGACTAGATAGGCCATGTGGTCTTTTTCTGTCATCATGTTTCTATGTTTCTATACTACCAGCTTTTACTTCATCCCCCGGTAACAAATTCCAGAGTTTAATTATGCTTTGAGTGAAAAAATATATTCTCTTATTAGTCTTAAACAGGTTACACTGTAGCTTCATTGCATGTCCCCTAGTCTTTCTAATTTTTGATGTCTTGAACAATTGATGTATGTTTACCCGTTCCACTCCATTCATTAATTTATAGATCTGTATCATATCTCCCCTCAGCCTTCTGTTTTCCAGGTTGAAGAACCCTAACCTTTTAAGCCTCTTCTAATAGGGGTATCCTTCCATCCCCTTTACCATTTTGGAGGCTCTTCTCTGTACCTTTTCTAATTCCGCTATATCCTATTTAAGATACAGCGACCAGAATTGCACATAATATTCAAGGTGCGCTAGCACCATGGAATGATACAGAGGCATTATAATATTCTTTGTTTTATTCTTCATTCCTGTCCTTATGATTCCTAGCATTCTATTTGTCTTCTTGGCTGCCACTGCACATGATTGGAGGGTTTCAACGTGTTATCCACGATGATGCCTATATCTTTTTCCTGGGTAGTGGTTCATAATGTGGAACCTTGTATCGTGTAACCATAGTCTGAGTTGTTCTTTCCTAGGTGTATAACTTTGCATTTGTCCACATTAAATTTCATCTGCTACTGAACATCTAGTCTTCCAGATTATCAAGGTCTACTTGCAGTTTTTCACAATCCTTTTGTGTTTTAACAGCTTTGAATAATTTTGTGTCATCTCCAAATTTGATTACCTCACTCGTTATTCCCATTTCCACGTCATTTACGAATATATTAAAAAGCAGCAGATGCAGCACAAATCCCTGAGGTACTCCACTATTCACCTTTCTCCACTGGGAAAATTGACCATTTAGCCCTACCCACTGCTTTCTATCTTTTAACCAGTTCCTGATCCACAATAGTACACTGCATCCTATTTCATGACTTTTTATTTTCATGAGGGACCTTGTTAAAGGCTTTTTGAAAATACAGATACACCATATCAATCCAGATACACTATGGTGTCTATTTTGTCCCACGAATAGCGGGGATGGATGTCCCATTGGGACATCCTTCCTCGCTGTTCATCCCCCTTGCCATCTCCAACTAAGCCTCCCCGTATGGGCCTATACACGATTCTCATCCCGCAGTGGCTTGACGTGCCCCGCAGGGTCAGAATCGCGTCTACCTCTGTACGTCCAGTTCTGACCAGACGCACAGAGGCCGGAACGTACAATACAGAATGTGCCTCTATATCAACTGACTCACCTTTGTCTACCTGTTTATTCACAACTTCAAAAAAACATGCTTGCTTTCTCCAATTAAACCATGACTACCTACATGTTCAGTAATTTTGTTCTTTATAATGATTTCTACCATTTTGCTGCCTGGTACTAATGTTAGGTTCACTGGTCTGTAGTTTCCCAGATCACCCCTGGAACCCTTTTAAAAATTGGTGTTACATTGGCATTCACCAATCTTCAGGTATTACAGATGATTTTAATGATAGTTCACAGATTACTAATAGTAGGTCTGCAATCTCAAATTTCATTTCTTTCAACACCCTGAATCTGGTCTAAGTAATTTGCTACTCTTTAGTTTATCAAATAGTTGTAATATGTCTTCCCAGTTTATTGATATTTCTGTCAATTTTTCTGATGCATCACCTTTAAATACCACTTCAGTCATGGATAACTTCCCTACATCTTCTTCAGTAAAGACTGAAACAAAGAATTCATTCAGTCTCTCCTCTATGGCTTTGTCCCCTCCTAGTACCCCTTTTACCCCTCTGTCATCTAATGGTCCAACTGACTCTCTCACAGGTTTTTTGCTATGAATGTACTTGAAAACGTTTTTATTCTGCATTTTGGCTTCCTCAGCAAGCCTTTTTCAACTTCTCTCTTTGCCTGCCTTATCAGTGCCTTCCATCTAACTTGCCAGTTCTTATGTTGTTTCCAGTTTCATGATTTGGCTCCTTTTTCCATTTCCTGAAAGATGCTTTTTTGGCTACAACAGCCTCTCTGACCTCACCTTTAAACCATGCTGGCAGTTTTTGGACTTCCTTCCACTTTTCTTAAAGTATTGAATATAGCTGGTCTGGGCTTTCAAGATAGTATTTTTAAAGAAAACCCATGCTTGATGTAAATCTTGAACCTTTGCAGCTGGTCCTTTTAGTTTTTCTTAACTATTTTCTTCATTTTATCATAATCTCCCTTTTGAAAGTTAAACATAGTACTGTGGATTTCCTTTCTGTCCTTTCATTTATTATTTATTTATTACAAATTCTTATATACCGCACTATTTAGTATCAGTGCGGTTTACATAATAACAACATTTTGCATTAGAAACAAGATCTTTTGCTTACATTGTAACAGGGATTGTAACTTGGAAGTAACAGAGTAACTATATACAGTTCAGATAAAGGAGCTTATAAATTATTTAAGTTATATTATGTATTAGAGTCGTAATGTAATCATGCTCATTGTGAATGTGCCTAATGGTGAGTTTCTTTTGTAAATCACTGGGAATTATGTTGTTGGTACGTCAGATGCTGTGTGGGTGAGATGAAGTGTTGGATGTCAATGTGTTAGGTTAGGGTGGGTAAAATAAAGGCAGAATAAGTGATGTTTAAGAGCTTTTCTGAATTGTGAGAGGTCAGCGATTGATCGTATATGAGGTGGGAGATTGTTCCAGCACTTAGGAGCATATAATGTAAATGCTCTGTTTCTAGTTGTTTGGGTACATTTAGTGGACTCAGGTGGTATAGGTAGCGTATTGCTAGTTGTTGATCTTCTTAGCCTGTTAGTAGGGGTACTGGTCAGGAGTGAAGAGAGGGATGTGGAAGATATCCGGTTAATTGCTTTAAATGATAGGATTAACGCCTTGTAGGTGATTCTGCATTGTAATGGTAGCCAGTGTAGATCCATAAGTATGGGTGTTATGTGGCCTTTTCTGGAGATGCCGCAGAGAATGCGGGCTGCTGTGTTCATCGCCATCTGAAGAGGATTGAGAGTGCTCTTGGGGAGTCCATGTAGGATGATGTTGGCATAATCAAAGTGTGGCATTACGAATGTCTGGAATATTGTTCTGAAGTCGTCTGGGGCTAGTAGAGGTCTTAGATGTCGTAGTGTCCGTATTTTGTTGTAAATGGATTTGGTGGTATTCTTTATATGCTCTTTGAAGTTGAGCTGCTGGTCTATTGTAACCCCTAGATATCGTATTACAGACTTGCATGGGAGCTCGGCGTCACAAACTTTCAATGAGGCAGGAGGAGAGAAGTTTTTGTTCCTGGTTATGAAAAGGACGTCAGTTTTCTTAAAGTTTATGCGAAGATTTTGGGACAGGAGCCAATCAGTAATTGCATTGAAGCATTCAATAAGTGGAACAAGGTTTGGGTGCTTGATTTTAATTGGAGCGAAGATCAGTACATCATCCGCATAGATCAGACTGGAGATGTTAAAAGAACGGATGATATCACAAATGGGTTGCATATAAATGTTAAAGAGTAGAGCCGAAAGGGATGATCCTTGGGGTACTCTTTGTTGCTGATGGAATGGTTCTGATGTTGAGGAACCTATCCGTACTTGTTGCCAGCGGTTCGTGAGATAGGATTTGCACCATTCCCAGGCAAGGCCATGAATTCCCTTTTCCTGGAGGCGGGAGAGGAGTTGTACATGGTTAACAGAATCAAATGCAGCCGCTATATCAAGAAATATGAGTACGAACCCATTCTCAATTTTGTCAATACCTCTGGACAATGTATTGATGAGTATAGTGAGTAGGGTCTCTACACCATGGGACTCTCGGAATCCAATTAGATCTAGTCTATCATTGCAATATAATTTGTACCCAGGTATCAGCGTTCCACTGGTTGTCCTCCTTCTACCAGGTCTCTGAGATGCCAATCATATCTAACCTCTCATTTTAGTGCTATATATTCTAACTCTCCAATCTTATTTTTTAGTCTTCTAGCATTTGTATACAAGCATTTTAAAGGCTGTATTTTATTCATATTAATCTGGTTATTGGTAGGCAGGGGTAATTTGGAATCTTTATTTTCTGTCTGTTCTGTACTTCTGGGCATTTGAATTGTTTGTCTTTATTGGAACCTCTCTGTCTTTATGCCTTAACTTCAATCTTTTGCTAGTATCCTTCAAGGATACATGGTTCCAAACCTTGTGCTTTTAGGTGATTGTCAGCTTTCCCCTATTATCTAATTTAAAAGCTTCTCTATCTCCTTTTTAAAGGTTAGTGCCAGCAGCCTGGTTCCATCCCGGTTAAGGAAAAGCCCCTCCTTTCCCCAAAATGTTGCCCAGTTCCTAACAAATCAAAACCCTCTTCCTTGCACCAGACCAGCTAATTGCCTGGAGCTTCAGAAAGATAAAACTCTACCCTGCTTTGACTGGTTATTTCTGTACAGAATCCTGCTTTATTTCTGAAAGAAAATTTTGAAGATTTTTAGATAAACATCTGCTTTATTCATAGAAGGTTCTTGATAAAATTCTGTTTTATGTTGGAAGACATTTTGGTAATAGTCTATTTTGCTTCAAAAAGCAGTTTTTGACAATCCTATAACATTAACAAAATCAGCCCATTCCTTTCTGAACACACTACTAAGACACTCATCCACTTCTTAATCATCTCCCGTTTTGACTATTGTAACATACTTAGAAACATAGAAACATAGAAATATGACGACAGAAAAAGACCACATGGCCTATCTAGTCTGTCCTTCCATATCAACAACTACAACAGTCCCCTTTTTACCTTTAGAGATCCTCTGTGTTTGTCCCATGCTTTTTTGAATTCAGTTACTGTCCTCATCTCTACCACCTCCACTGGGAGACTATTCCACGGATCCACTACTCTTTCCATAAAGAAATATTTCCGCATATCACTCCTGAATCTATCTCCCTTCACCCTCATCCCATGTCCCCTCATAGCAGAACTTGCTTTCAATTGAAAGAGACTCTCTCCCTGAACATTTATGCCATGGAGGTATTTAAACATCTCAATCATATCACCTCTATCCCGCCTTTCCTCTAAGGTGTACATATTGAGATCCTTCAGTCTGTCCTCATATGCTTTACGAGACCACTAATCATTTTAGTAGCCACCCTCTGCACCAACTCCATCCTGTTCACATCCTTTTGAAGGTGCGGTCTCCAGAATTGCACACTATACTCCAAATGAGGTCGCACCAAAGACTTATACAGAGGCATTATCACCTCCTTTTTTCTGCTAGCCATTCCTCTCCGTATGCACCCAAGCATTCTTCTAGCTTTTGCCGTCGCCTTTTCTACCTGTTTAGCTACTTTAAGATCATCAGACACAACCACGCCTAGGTCCCACTCTTCTTTACTATATTGCTCCCTTGGATTGCTGCAGCCCAAATGCATGACCTTACATTTTTTAACATTAAATCCCAGCTGCCAAATTCTAGACCATTCTTCAAGCTTAGCTAGATCCCTCCTCATGTTATCTACCCCTTCCTGGGTGTCTACTCTATTGCAGATTTTGGTATCATCCACAAGGAGGCAAACCTTACCTGAAAGCCTTTCTGCTATATCACTAACAAAGATGTTATTGCTGGTCTCCCGCTGAATCATCTCTCTCCCCTTCAATCTTTTCAATATTCTGCTGCACGGCTAATCTTCCACCAGCCTCGTCATGCTCATATTGCCCCTCTTCTCAAGTCACTTCATTGTCTCTCTATCCATTTCCGCAGGGGCGGTTCTATAATGAGGCCGAGTGAGGCGGTGGCCTCAGGCAGCAACATTTTGGGGGTATCAAAAAATGCCCCCAAAAAGGCCACCTCACTCGGCCTTCAAAATTTAAATAATAAAAAGAGCTTGACAAGCTGCTGCCACTGCTTCTTGGCAGCGGCAGAATCAGCGGCCCACGGCTCCCTCCCACCCACGCTGTTCTGGAAGAGCTCTCCGTCGCTTTACAGCAGGGGTCTCAAACTCAAATTGCTTTGAGGGCCAAATGAGGACTTGTAAAGTAACCCGAGGGCCGCATAAGACGTGGGGCCTCATTTGCATAAGGGGCCTCATTTGCATAAATATTTGCATAATGTTACCATACACTAACTTTTAGTAAACATGCCTCTTAATGAGTATGGATAAAGAAAGACTAAAAGATTTAGAAATAGGAAGACAATAATTAAACTGGGAACCCCAAAAGCCAAACTTGGAATGTACAACAACACTGTAGAAATAAAACTATAAATTAATTTCCTCTTGTACTAAACAAAGTGCAAACATTAATGATGCACATTTCCCAGAGCTGACATATTCCAGTTAATAAATTCAAAATAAAGAGATATTTTTCTACCTTTTGTGCATTTTTTTTCAGTTGCAATTGCTCCAGCCACTTCTGGTTTCTTCGTGTCTTCTGCTATCTCCATCGTCTGCTGTCCATTTGTCCTTTCTTCTCTCTTCTAGTTTTTTTCCATTCTCTCTCTCTACATCTGCTTTAACATACTAATCTTTCTCCTTTTGCTCTTTCCTCATTCCTATTTCATCCACTCAAATTTTACCCCTCCATCCTCAATCCCCACTTACTCTCCCAATACCTGGCCAATTGTAGATTTGTCTTCTCTTCCAGACAAAATATTTTTCCCCTCTCCATTTCACTTTCCCAGCTCCATCCCATTCTAATCCTCCCCCAACATCAGCTCCCTTCTAGTTCCAGCCCCACCCAGCATCTGCTCCTTTCTAGTCCCTGCATCAGTCCATTTCCAGTCCTATCCTAGCCTCACCATCAGCCCATTTCCAATCCTAGCCCCCCATCAGCCCATTTCCAATCCTAGCTCCCTCCCCTCACAGCCCATTTCCATTCCAAGCCCCCCTCCCCATCAGCCATTTGCAGTTCAAGCCCCCCTTCCACTCAGCCCATTTCCAGTCCTAGCAACCCCCCCAGCCCATTACCAGTCCTAGACCCCCCATAGCCCATTACCAGTCCTAACCTCCCCATAGCGCACTTCCAGTCTTACCCCCCCATCACCCCATTTTCAGTCTTACCCCCCCATAGCCCATTACCAGTCCTAGTCCCCCCCATAGCCCACTTGCAGTCGTATCCCCCATCACCCCATTTTCAGTCTTACCTCCCCTCATAGGCCATTACCAGTCCTAACCCCCCAATCAGCCCACCTCCAGTCCTAACCCCCATCACCCCATTTTCAGTCCTAGCCCCCACCATAGCCCATTACCAGTTATAACCCCCCCCTGCCAATAGCCCACTTCCAGTCCTAACCCCCATCTGCCCATTTCCAGTCCTAGCACCCACCATAGCCCATTACCAGTCATAACCTCCCCCCTGCCAATGGCCCACTTCCAGTCCTAACCCCCATCTGCCCATTTCCAGTCCTAGCCCCCACCATAGCCCATTACCAGTTATAACCCCCCCCTGCCAATAGCCCAATTCCAGTCGTTACCCCCTTCTGCCCTTTTCCAGTCCTCGCCCCCACCATAGCCCATTACCAGTCATAACCCCCCCCCCCTGCCAATAGCCCACTTCCAGTCCTAACCCCCATTACCCCATTTCAGTCAGCCCCTCCATAGCTCATTACCGGCCAGCGAAGGAGGGAAACAAAAAAACCCAAAACCCTGGCTTCTGCCGTTGCCGCTGTGGCAGCGGCAGACTCAATTGTCAACATTTAAAAACAAAGCCTTCTGCTGCTCCAGCAGCAAAATCAGCTGTCCTGCGGCCCCGTCCCCTGTGCCCGGAGATCCGAGTCTGCTCTAGCAGCGGCGTGCTTTTCAAGCCGCGAGGAGAGTATTCCCCTCTCGTGCGGCTTGAACCGCGCGAGAGGGGAATACTCTCCTCGCGGCTTGAAAAGCATGCCGCTGATAGAGCAGACTCGGATCTCCGGGCACAGGGGAAGGGGCCGCAGGACAGCTGATTTTGCTGCTTGAGCAGCAGAAGTCTTTTTTTTTTAAAATTTGACAATTGATTCTGCCGCTGCCACGGCGGCAACGGCAGAAGCCAGGGTTTTGTGTTTTTTTTGTTTTCCTCTGTCGCGGGCCGCACAAAGTTGTCTCGCGGGCCGCATGCGGCCCGCGGGCCGCGTGTTTGAGACCCCTGCTTTACAGGCACCCCAGCTCACCTTTGCAGAGCTGCGAGAAGGGAGAGCATTTCTCTTCTTTCCCGTGGCTCTGTTAAAGTTGAGCCTGCCGACGCTGAGTGTAAACAAGGCATTTCCTCTCTTCTTGCAGCTCTGCAAAGATGAGCCGGGGTGTCTGTAAAGTGATGGAGAGCTCTTCCCCGGGGGGGGGGGGGGGGGGGGGGGTTGGACTGGTAATTGGCTGTGGATTTCTGGGGCAGGGCTGGGCTGGGGTTAGCACTGAAAATAGACTGAGGGGGTTAGGATTTGTAATGGGCTGATGGGGGGGAGCTAGGACTGGAAATGTGCTGATGGGGGGGTTAAGTCTAGAAATGGGCTTTTCAGTGAGGTTAGGGCTTGAAATGGGCTACAGCTGGTAATGGGCTGATCAGGGGTGATCTGGGACTGGTAATGGGTAGTGGGCTGATGGAAGGGCTAGCACTGGGCTGATGGAAGGGCTAGCACTGCAAATGGGCTGATGGGGAGCTAGAACTGGAAATGGGCATTTAGGGGAGACTAGGACTGAAATAGGTTGATCGGGGGGGGGGGTGCTAGAACTGCAAGTGGATGCTTAAGGGATGCTAGGACTGGAAATGAGCTGATCGGGGATTTAGGACTGGAAATGGGCTGATTAGGGGGGCTTGGACTGGTAATGGGCTAATCAGATGGGGTTAGGACTGGAAATGACTACAATTTGAAATAGGCTGATGGGGGTTAGGACAGATAATGGGCTGATCAAGGGGGGGGGGTAGGACTGGTAGTGTGCTAATGGAAGGGCTAGCACTGGAAATGGGCTGGTGGGTGGGGCTAGAACTGGAAATGGGTGCTTAAGAGAGGCTAGGACTGGTAATGGGCTGATCAGGTGGGCTTAGGACTGGAAATGAGCTACAACTGGAAATAGGCTGATCGGGGGGGGGGGCTAGGAATGGAAATGGGCTGATTAGGGGAAGCTAGGACTGGAAATGGACTTATCGGGGGGTAGGGCTGGTAATGGGCTGATGGAGGGCTTACACTGGAAATGGGCTGATCAGGGGGCTAGTATTGGAAATAAGCTAGGATTGGTAATGGGCTGATTGGGGGGCTAGGACTGGAGTGGGCTGTTAAGGGGGATAGGACTGGAAATGGGCTGATGGGGGAGGAGAGAGCTTCTGGCACTGGAAGAAAACTAGGGGCCAGGGCTACAAATGAGCAATGTGGGGGGATGGGAGAATAGGACTGGAAGGGAGCGGATGCTGAGAGGGTCTGCCAGGGGAAGGAGGGAACAGGAAAGGAGCTGACATGGGGAAAGGAGGGGGCAGGAAGGGATCTCACATGGGGGAAGGAGGGGGCTGGAAGGGATCTGATATGGGGGTAAGGAGGGGGCTGGAAGGGAGCTGACACCTGGGGATGGTACTGAAGGGGGACAGGAAGCGAGCTGACACTTGGGATGAGACTGGTAGGTGACTGGGTAATGGGGAGGAGGATGAAAGGGAGCTGACATGTGGGGATGGCACTAGAAGGGGGATGGACAGAGAGTATGGTGACTGGAAGGGAGCTAATGGGAGGGAGGTGGCACTAAGAGTGGAAGTGAGCTGAAACCTGCGATGGTATTTGGACTAGAGGGGGTTGGACAGTGGGGAAGGAAGGGGACTGGAAGGGAATGGACACCAGAGGTACTCCTGGGAATGCAAGGCAGTTGACATTGGAAGGTACTGGGAGGGGAGGACTGGCAAGGGAGCTGATGCTGGGGAGGGTTACTGGGACTAGAAATAGACTGATGGAAGGAAGTAAAAAAAACAAAAGAAGAGATAAGAAATGGGAGATGGACCATAGACCATGGAAAGAGAGCTAAGAGAAGACAGGAAAGCAGAAACCTCAGATCGGGACTAGCATGATCAGAGAATAAAATAATCAGACGACAAAGGTGGAAAAAACAATTTAATTTTCATTTTAGTGATTGGACTTTGTGCTGTCTTTATATTTTACACAGTATGGGGAACTGCATCTCTTATTTATCTGATGTTGCACTGCATGCAGAGTCTGGCTTCTTGGGGTTTCAATTTAATTTTTGTCTACATATTTTTATTTTAGGTTGTAATCACTTATTCTGTACTTGGTGAGGGTCTGTGTTATGAATGTGTGACCAAGACCAGATGTTCTGTTAACATGGAATTTGTATGTAGGGTTCTGTACTGTAGTAATCTGAATTGTTCAGCTTTTCAAATAGGTGTGTGGATGTTCCAGGGCCCACTGTAGTATTTACAGTGATGCTTTTTTTGGATTGGCTCCTTATGTGACTTTTGGAAATTGGTGCTGATATGGTATGGTAGATTTTCTCTATAGACACTCAGTGCCTTTGTTGTAGGGTTTTGTTTTAGTTCATAATATGCCTGGTACTGGAGAATGTTTGTTGTTATTAGTGAGATGATCAGAATCAGATTTTTTTTTTAAGATATTGAGTTCTGTGGGTGAATGTCCTGGTTCTGCTCTGCACTCACTGTTGAAGGGGTTCTGTGGATGCAAAATATACGTTCAAAAAGAAAAAGAAACACGGTTTATAACAACAAAATAAAAATGAGTGTTAATTAGTTTTATAAACTGTGCTGTGCTTCTCGTTCTCTTTTAGTTCCTTAGTGTGCAAACATCTTGCATTTCCTCCATATAATCTAATTGGCTTTTTGGTTTGGTTCAGTCCTTGACTGGAGTTTTGAGAAAGCCCCCCCCCTATGGGGGGGAGGGGGCACCATCTCATCCTTCACCTCAGGCAGCAGATTGCCTTGAGCCACCCCTGCATTTCCGCATCCAGTTCAAACTTCTCCTGCTGAGCTATAAGTGCATTCACTCTGCAACTCCTGACTACCTTTCCTCTCTTATACCTTCCTACACCCCTCCCCAGAAACTCTGCTCTTTTGGCAAATTGCTTATAACTCCTAACTTAGAACCCAGCCTTTTATACCTCTAGTTAGGATTATTTTTCCTATGCGCATCACATTGCACTTGTCCACATTAAATTTCGTCTGTGATTTAGATGCCTGGTTTCCAGTTCTGACAAGATCCTTCTACAAATCCTTGCAATCCTCTGCTGTTTTAACAACTTTGAATGATCCATGTCGTTCATAAACTTGATCACCTTATTCATCACTCCTATCTCCAGATCATTTCAGAGTTGCCAAGTTACCTAGTTCCAGAAGTGAGATTTCAAGCAAGTCCCGGATTTCTGTAGTCTCATTCTGATGCATTATGGGACCTGCAGCACTGATTCCAATGGGCAAAATCATGGATTACAAATACCATATTCTACTGCAATGCACATTTAAAATTAGAACTGGCAAAATATCTTACTCCTGGAACTAGGTAACTTGGCAACTCTGTCATTTATGAATATGTTAAACAGCAGTGGTCACTATCCAGAGCATCTGGATACTCCACCACTGATCCGTTTCCATGTGGATAACTGACTATTTAGTCTTAACCTTTGTCTCCTATCTTTTAGATAGTTTGCACGCCAGAAAAAGAGCCTGGTCTCCTATCCCATGACTTTTTAACTTCCTAAGAAGTCTTTCACAAGGGACTTTGTCAAAAGCCTTCTGAAAATCCAATTAAACTATATTAGCTGATCTCTATTATCCACTTGTTTGTTTCACCTTTGAAAAATCTAATAAATTGATAAGGCAAGACTTGCCTTTGCTGAATCCATGCTAATTCCCATTAAGTAGGCCTGTCTATATAGACAAGCATGGCTTATGGGAATGCAAGTATAGCTTCAAACACTTTGTCTGGCACTGATGTTTGGCTCACAGGTCTGTAGCTTCCTGGATCATCCCTGGAGTCCTTTTTAAAAACTGGTCTTACATTTGCCACTCTCTAATGCTCAGATATCATGGCCATTTGACTAGTAGGTTATAGTAGTAATAGGTTAGCGATTTCATGTCTGAGCTCTTTCAAGATTCTGACATGAATGCCATCTGGTCCTGGCGATATTTTGCTCTTTGAGTTTATCAGTTTGACCTATTATAGCTTCTAGACTTGCAGTGATGTGCTTTAATTACTCTGAATTACCATCAAAGAAGATTTATGGTGTGGGTATGACCACAACATCCTCTTCAGTAAAGATCAAAGCAAAAAATTATTTCATTTTTTCGGCTATTACCTTATCCTTTCTGAACATTCTTTTTATCTCTTGGTCATCCAGCAGTCCAACATACTCCTTCACTGGCTTTTTATTTCCGATATACTTGAAAAAGAAAAAAAGATTTAAGTATTAGTTCTTACCTCTACAACAAACCTTTTTTCAAAGTCTGTCATGGCCTGCCTTAATACTCTTATACATCAAAATTGCTAGTGCGATTCAGCCCAGCCTGCATGTACAGGACTGTACCCGGCTAACTCAGTGAAGGCTCTTCAATGGAGCCACGGCACCATAGCATCGTGTTGCCATTGCACTGTGGCTCCATTGAAGAGCTGTGATGCCGGCTGCTGGACTTCAGGGATTCATTCCTCGCAGCCCGGCCCCTGATCCGGCCTCCTAAGGCCAGGGTCGGGCTGTAGGGAATGCCTTCAGGCCCCCCCCCTGTCCATCTGCGCCCCAGGCCGTTGAAAAAGAGACGTGCAGGAAAGTTATTCCACCTCCAAGGTGGAATAACTTCCCCACATATGTCGCCGGCCCTTGACATAGAGGGCCAACATTAGAATCAACCATTTATGTCTAGGACCGGCGACTGCCCACTGCCTGCCAGGCTTCGCCCCATGCCACCCCTTCCCCGCCCTGTCTAACTTCCCTGCACAACTGGCGGGGAAGTTAGATGCGGCGGGGGAAGGCATGAATAGTGGGGATGGAGTCCCGTTGGGACGTCCATCCCCACTATTTGTGGCACAGAATCGGGCCCTCACTGTCCATGACTGGGTAAAGGAACCCTTGGTTATGGAATGAAGGTGAAAAGCAAACCAACCATACACACGCCTTGCTTCTTCAGCTACTGCTTTAATTCTTCCTCTTCAGAAGCTGCAGTAAATTGAATCATCAGTCTAAAGATGTGCTATATACAGATTGTACAAGCAAGCTGACATGAAGGGTTATTTATTTAACTAATTTTTTATACCGTTTTTCTACTAATCAAAATGGTTTACAAAGAACTGGGTATGAAACAGAAATTTAAGTGCATCAAGGGTTACATATAACATCATTAGAGACAAGAACTGAAAATTAATAAACTTAAACTAAGGGGTATGTTTACTAAATGGCGCTAACGTCGCAGCTGCGATGTTATCGCGCGATAATGTAGCGGCGGCGTTAAGACTCACTAATGCTGTGAAATCCGGGTCTGAAGGGTGGAGTAAGGCTTCCCAGAGGGCGGAGAGAAGGGATCAATGGGCGGAGAGTGGGAGGGAAGAGGCTTCAGGCACACTAACACTGTGGAATCATGGTCTGAACACTAACGCCAGTGAAACCCTCGCGTTAAGGCACATTTGCAGGAAAGAGAAACCATTTCCGTCAGCAATGTGCAGCAAAAGCAGGAAAACCCAGAAAAGTGATAGTTGCGATACATGTGCAGGGAACAAAGAGGCAAATAAACATATAAAAGGACCAGAACCACATCTAAAAGCCCAATTACCAAGCTGGACATAAGTGATATTAATGATAAACATAAAGCAACACCATTGACAAAGCTCAAAAAATAAGATATCATGTTTGGAAGGGTCTATTCTCTGTCCTCCTACAAAGTGAATGATCCCACATTGAAATAGTGCTGATCAGGGTTTTTTCACGTCTATATTGGGCAGGTTTGTTATGGCGTGCACATGTGCAGTAACAGCAGAGTGGGCACGTAGGAAAGGGCAACTGTACTGATGCTTTAAATGGGATATAGAGAGCTGCAGGCGGCACATGCTGTGGTCCAGCTGGGGCACAGTGCGTGTTAGGCAGATGCCTAGGTGGCACATAGGAATGCCGAAACTGTAAAGCAGCAAGACATCAACTGACGAGGGTCCAACATGGGCACGAGTGTGTGTCCCACAGTGTCACAGGGGAGATTACCCACCAGGTACCCCCAAGGGCACATAACATTGGCAGGTGGTGTGGGGGGGGGGGAGCGTGCATGTCCATGTAGGCACCCCTACCTGAGAACCCACACCATAGGCAGTTGCCTACCAGCATACTGGATGACCTGGGACTGCGCACCACCAGCACCACCAGAATAATGGCATGGCAGCATGGTGGTGGAGGGGTGCTGGTGGCGGAGGGGGCAGTGGCATCTGCCCACAGCAGACCATGGCCTAGCCCCATTTAGGTGGGTGCCGTGCACTCTGTCTGACGAACAGTCATGGTATCCCCAGGGAATGAACTGTCCCTGTGGCAACAGTGTGGTGCAGAACACACAGCCAGTGTGTTCATGAGCAGAAGGTCACAACTTCAAGTCCCAGCTGTGGCTCCTGCCAACCCAGTCCCCATATTTTACCCAGTACTAAACCGTGGTAATAAAGACAGAACCTTTATTGCAGATAACATAAACATGCCTGAAACGCCTATATTTTAACTTACAGAGTTTCCCAACTGCAGTCCTGGAGGGCCAAACACCATTCAGGTTTCATGCTGTCTCAAATATGCCTGTGCTGCATTTGTATGCGCTGCCCCCATGGTATGCAAATGTATCTCATGCATATTCATTAGGGACTGCATGAAAACCCGAACAGTGTTTGACCCACCAGGACCGGAGTTGGGAACCTCTGCCCTAGAAGAGCGGCCAACAGGGGCATAAACACCCACACCCACAGGCTCCACTATCCAAAGCCTCATGGAGAGTCAAGCTGTTGTGCCCTGCATGCAGCAGCATCTTCCAATACTAGCACTTGCATGCCTTAGCAATGCCACCCTAAACCTGGGAATACGTTACACATATATCAAAAGGTTGCTATGATTAATGGTAGATAGCAATTCCAGCTCAGCATTTCCAGGCCTACTGTCTGTCTGCCATTGCCTTATGGATGCGTACAGATCTGCATTGACTGCCCTGTAGGGTGCCTGTTCCCCAGCAGGACTGGGGTTGATGGTCCTCTCTACTGCCACCATTGCAGGGATGTAGAATGTGGATCTGTTGGTGGGAGATCCTGTCCCCCACCCTGAGCCCCAGAGGGCGGGTTGGGTGGTGCTGCATAATCCGCCTATGGGTCCAAACACCCCCCTTCACTTAAATCATGTGACCATGGCACCCACACAGGATATGCACTATTCTGGGTGCATCATATTCCACAAGGGCTAGACGTGACTGGGAAATACGGATGGACACAGGTGTATCCTAGGTGTGTCTGCAAGGACTACCTATCACACACTGGCACTGATGGCGACCTGCAGCATAGCCTATCTCAGCTAAGTCAGGTGCTGCGGATCTGGTGCTGGGCGCCCCACCTCACCCTCAGGGTGAGCACAGTACCCCCACAATGTGACGGTCTGTAGCTACTCTGTGCCAGTAACACACACGGTCAGTGCCCCCTACCAGGCCGAGGTGCTGTGGGGGTGCATACCCCATCTTGTGATCATCTGTAGACTGCTGATCTGCATGTGCAGTGCATCATGGGTATGGGTGGGTTAACCCTATCCTGGTAACCACAGTAGACATAACCCCCTTAAACGCTTGTTTATCGTCTGTCTCTGACTGGATTCATGCCAATCATCTTTCTCTCTGAATCCCTCCAAATGTTCTGCAATATGGTTCACCTTTAATATCCCTCGACCCACAATATCCCCTTCTCTGTCCCACTCCCCAATCCCCCATGTTCACTTCCTCTGCTATCTTGGGGTCATTCTATATTTCTCTCTTTCATTTCACAGCTATATTTCCTCCCTTGTCCATTGGTCCCTTGCCCAATGGTCTTTCTTCTTCCTCCGCTGGATCTGTGCTCTTTGTTCTTCTCTCGACCAGCACTCCCTTACTACCGTCTTTCTCTCACTAGTAATTTCTAGAATAGATTATTGCAACAGTGCCCTTGTCGGTCTTCCAAACTACCAACTTCGTCGTTTGCAGCTTCTCCAAAATACAGCAGTCCGGATTATCACTTATGCCTCACACCAGGAAAACATCACTCCCACCCTGATCCGACTTCACTGACTTCCTATAAAATTTTGCATAGATTACAAAATTCTCATATCCGCTCACAAGGCAATCCACACAGGCATACTGCAATATTTGGCTGACCTACTTCATTTTTACTCCCCCCACCATCTCCTCAGATCCCTCCCCTCAGTTTCTCGTGCGCATTTGGAGCAAACATGTCATTCCACTTTCTTTTTCCCCTCTCCTGCCCTATGGAATTCCCTACCTGCCTCATTACGTGCAGAGACCTCCTTTCTCTGGTTCAAATCTCAGCTCAAAACACACCTGTTTCAGTTGGTTTATGACCTTCCCTTCCCTTCCTCTGAGTAGTTTCCCCCTTAGCTCGCTCCCTTCTTAGTCTAAGTTCTTCTCCTCTCCTCCCCATCTGCCCATTGCTCTCTTCTCCATTCTCTTTCTTTTCTGTCCTGTCCTATATGTGACCGGTGTTCTTTTCCTTTTCCTTATTTTTAATTTAGATCTTTGTAAACCGCTCCGATGCCTTGTTGCCTAGGGCGGTATATCAAATGACAATAAAGATAAAGATATTCCTTAGGGTGGGAGGTAGTGAGTTCCAGAATGTAGGGGCATAAAATGAGAATGCTCTGTTGCATGCTTTGTCTTCTCTTGCTAAACTGGGGAGGGTCGTCAAGGAGATTTTTTGTGTTCTGTCTTCTTGGTCTGTTAATCTTGGGTTTATTTAGTAGCATTTGTAGGTTTTCAGAGGAATGGCTGTGTAATACCTTGTGGATGTTAGTGATGATTCTGTATTTAATTCTTGAGGTGATGGGGAGCCAGTGGAGATGTTTGAGGATGGGTGTGATGTGGGTCTATCGTGAAGTTCTTTGGATGATCCTTGCTGCAGTATTTTGTGCTAGTTGCAGTGGATGAAGTGTGACCTTGGGTAATCCTTGATAGATTGAGTTGGAGGGGGTGATGATTGCTTGACAAACTGACCAGGCGTTTTCTGGATTCAGGAGGGGGCGTAGATTTTTTTTTAGAGTTCTGAGTTTGTAGTAGACAGACTTGGTGGTACTTTTGACTTGGGCTTGAAAGTTCAGGTGTTGATCCAGATAAAGCATGTATACACAAACACTGCAGCACTTGGTTTTAACAAAATGATCCAAAAAGGCATGGCACTACACTTATCTGCTTAGAGCCCCAATGCCACTGTAGACCCCTTACAGTGTTTCACAACTGCCTCATTATGGGGAGGCAAGCCTGTAATGTGCCATCAATCCATGCTGCAGATCCTGTTAAAAGGGCAAACCAGATGATACATATTATAACACCATAACCACCCTCGTGTTGGACACTAGAGGGTTTTGAGATCACTGGAGTGGCAACTTGGAGTTCATACTGTAACAACTTACTTGCGGGCAAGCTGCTTTGTCCGCCAGTAAATCTTTGCTTGCTGCTGTTGCAAAGGAGCACAGGAATGCTGACTGATTCCTTGAGGCTGGTAACTGAGACCCTGCCCTCTTGTCAGGAGATGCCACTACATCAGGCCGATGCCACCTCTACAAAGAGGTAGGCCCATGCTGAAGAGCCATGCCAAAGGACCCTTTGTGTGGACTTCAGGTGGCTAAGGGGAAGAATGAATGAGGGCCGTAATTTTTAAAATACTGTCTGGTAAACATGGTAGTGGTGATGTATGCATGGAGTTAGACTGGTGTGTTTATATCTGATCCTAGCTGCAGAATGTAATTCAACCAATATGGTAAATCCAATAGCACTTCTGTTTGGCTATGGTAGATATGACTTTTCTAATCCTTTCATAAAAGGCACTCTGCACTTAAAGTGTATACCCATTACAGACATGCTCTGTGTGGAAGTTTTAATTGTGGTAACAAATTATTCAAAACAATATTGATAAAAACTTGGTCAGTGAGAGAAAATATGTGTGATAACTGAATCAGTTATGTTTGTATTATTGAATCATAGTTTGTAGCAAATGATATAGCATTAGTAAATCAATTGGGCATGTATGATTATGATATTTTCCATCAACCACAGATGCATAGGAAAGGAGGGGAGATATTGATATTTGCTAAGAGGAATTTGGAGTTCAAGATGATTGAGCTGAAAATAAAGGCAAGTATTGAAATACTAATGATTAAGAATAAAGCAGGGTCTGTTTGATATATAGACCTCCAACTGCAGAGCCTACTGAATTAGTGTGATTGTTAAGGGCTATTATGAGCAACAAAGTGGAAGTATTCAGTCTACTTCTACTAAGAAATTTTAATTTGCCAACCATCATTTATGTCTGCTATGCAGTCTTGAGGTTATGAACAATATAGCAGATCCAACACATGAAAGTTAATATTTTAGATCTGGATTTCAATCTCGCAGCCATGGAGGTTATCCAGGTTAAATCACCATTAACAGAAATGAGTGTCCCATGGTTTTATCATTACATGTTAACCTTTTATATACCAAATGCTGTAATGAGACCAATAAGTCAGATGAAACACACCCAAGGGGCAGTAGGTCATTATAACACATTTGACAAAGATAATACTCATTATATGATATACGTATGTGATAGTATAAAGATTTTAGTACACAACTGGAATACAGCCGTAAGGAAAGTTGCTTCAAAATCCACTGGAGAAAATCAAACACGAAGGAAGAGAGCACAATGGTATTATGATGATTTGAGGGAGACAGAGGGCGTAACATAGGTTAGAAAGAAAGAGAATCCAGATGGCTGAATAGCAGCCAACTAGCAGAAGCGGACAGGGGTGCCAGGAAGGGGTTAACAAGGAGGGGAGGGGCAAGAGGATGGACCCAGACCAGCTATTTAGTAGCTGACTGGACACAGGTCCAGCCTCTTGCCTCTCCAGTTTGGATTGCATGGCCATATGTCTGGATCTTATCAGCTCATCATCTTATCATCGCCATTACAACCTACAGTCCTGAGAACAGTGATCCTCTGTCATGTTATTTGGGCTCTGGCGCTCATCCACCACGTTGCCGAGGCTATCAGAGTAGTGCTGGGATCGGGGTCATGCTGGGCCATTGGGTGCAGCAGCAAGGGTAAGTTCCCCATGGCATCGTCATCCATGGCACAGCTCCAGTCACACATTCCTGACACAGGGCTTGTCTGATCCAGGGCTGCACTGCTGCCGGCAATAGGAATTGAGGGAAGGCGGTCACAGGGGAGAGCAGAGTGTGGTCTTCGGAGTGAGCAAAGGAACCGCTATGATGCATGATATGGCATGAGTGTTGGCGTGGCAAGGCCCCCACCTCCCCAGGTTGTCTTTGAGCAGCCTCGTATTGTGTGGAGCATTTAGGGTTATTTAAAAAAAAAAAAACGGGGAGAAATAGGGGGAATGAGGAATGTGGCGCTGGGGTGGCAAGTACTTGATCGGGGTCTAATCAGGCTGTTTTAAGAAGTCCCGGAGCAGCGGCAGGCCTTTGGTGGCCATATTGGGGTTAGCAGTATGTGCTGTATCAGGCAGGCTTACTAAAGGGGACCACATAGGCATGGCAGGGCATTGCTGTGGCCATCGTGGGGTTGGCTCGACATGTTCCCTCCATGCTCAGCAGCTATGGCTGCCATCTTGAGAATGGCACTGCCAGAGATGGTATATATAAATTTAAAAAAAAAAAAGGGCGAGATATGGGATAAGATAGAGGGTTGGCCTGCAACTAGGGGAATAGGAAATGGGCAGGACAAGGAACAGGGAATGTCCAGGCATGGAGCGAGTTTTCTCTGTGTGCCTACGGCCTGGCCTGTGTAATAAAGTGTTTGTCCTTTTCCACCTTGAATAGCATTTTACCATCTCTAGACATGCCTAGGAAGAGCAATGGGCAGCAGATGACCGAGGGAAGGAAGAGGGTTCCCGCCAGGGCATCGTCCACTGCTACAGCGGGAAAGAGAAAATCAGTGAATGGGTTTGCGGTGGCACCCTCACATCGCATCAAGTGAGCAGCACCGGCTTGACAGGCAATCCCAGCAGATGAGATGGAGGAGCTCATCCGAGTACTGCAGGAGAAAGTTTGCCAGCTTGGACCGGGTGTTGTCCAGCAGCGCCTAGAAGCTATGGCACCTGCAGTGCCCACAGTTGACAAAGGGACACCACACATGCAGATGGATGCTGGGGCGAGCAATGCAGTAGCATTGCCCAGTGTAAGTGTGACAGAGCCTCTTAGGCTCAGGATATAGCTATCTCTGCATCTGAAAGTTCTGTATCTGATAATAGCGATAGCAAGCTTGCTCTGGCGAGCATGATTTTAAGAAGAACAAGGCTTGGCAAAAGAGCTTGGCATCCAGAATATGGCTGGGCAGAGTCGGGGGGGGGGGGAAGCGGTAACTCTGGTGATGGGGGCCCATACAGGAATGGGTGCCATGGAGACACTGTTGTCAGTGCCTTGCTCGCAGGCCTCGGCGAGGATGTCTGCCGCAGAGTCACCTCCTTGCAAAATCCAAGTAGATTGAAACAGAATATATGGGAGAGGGAGTTTATTGATATTTTTTTCACTGCTAATCAGGGACCATGAAGGGGAGGACAAGGATAACAAGGAGAAGGTCAGTAAACCAAAAATATTTAAGGTTCTCACAAACTGGGTCTCTGCTTTCCACATCTTTATGAGCATAGTGGTGGAATGGGAGCCAGAGTTGAGCCCCTACTTGATCTGATATCTGGACACCATAACACACGTGCATAAGCACTTTGGTGGATGGGCTTGGCTCAATTATGACATTAAATTTAGGAAAAGCATCACCAAGGACCCCACAATTATATGGCACCACAGAGTGCTCAACCTCTGGCTGGACGAAATGTTTTCTGATCCCTGACAGTGCACAATAGCCCTTTTATTTGTACACTGCACAAACCTTTGGGCAGGCGGCAGGCAAGCATTACTGTTGCCAGTACAACAATGGCCAATGTGTCTGGAACTCATGCACATTCCGGCACACCTGTTTGACCTGCGGAGCCAATCACCCAGTCATGGTGTGCAAATGACCAAGAGAGGGGAAGCTCTACAGGCTGCAGACCCAAAGTGCAGCTTATGGACTTGGCCCCATCCTCCATCAACCTTAAAATTATGCTGCCATCGCTCTGGTCATATCAACAATGGGACCAGGCCCGTAGCATCTTTAACAGTTTTTCCCAAAGTTTTCGCATCCCCTACACAGGCCCAAGGTTTTCCACAGTGCATCCTTCCCAAAATTCTCCATCCATCCTGCAACATCTTCAAGTAGCTAGAGAAAAATTAGATAAAGAAATCAGGCTGGGCAGGGTGACCAGCCCTTTTTGGGACCCCCTTTCCCGGACATGATCTTATCCCCACTAGGTATAGTCCCTAAGAAGGACCTGGGAAAGTTCCGCATGATACACAATCTGTCATATCCCGAGGGTAACTCAGTCAATGATCACATCGACCCTCACCTATTTATTTATTTATTTAATCTTATATATCGCATTTCCAAGGATCAGCACGGTTTACAAAGAACTGAACTTCAACATCACATAGAACATTTGCATGGAGTAGGTATTATAACTTACATGGAACAAATAAACAAAGAAACAAGAGTGAAAACCAGAGATAACACAGAACTGTATTAAACTATATACATTATAGCAAGAAAGCTTGTAGCAGACATAGACTCAGCAGCCTATGCTCTGTACTACTACTACTACTACTACTATTAATCATTTATAAAGCGCTACAAGGCATACAGAGTGCTGTATAAACATGTAAGAAGACAGTCCCTGCTCATGGAGCTAGTTAAGACAGACAGTGCAATACAAGAGAATTAAGAGATCAATAGGGAGAGGAGACACAAGAGAACGAGAGATTGGGATCCAAAAGCAGCCTCAAAGAGGTAAGCCTTTATCATGGATTTGAAGAGAGAGAGAGATGAGACTTGATATAAGGATAGAGGAAGCTTGTTGCTGGCATAAGAAGCAGCAAGGTAAAAGGATCAAAGTCTGAAGTTGGCATTAGAAGAAAAGGGCTTAGAGAGAAGGAAGCCAGAGGAGGAGCAAAGTTCACGAGGAGGGGTGTAGGGAGAGAGAATAGAGGAAAGATAAAGAGGGGCAGTAGAGTGAATGCATTTACAGGTTAAAAGAAGAAGTTTGAAATGCATACGGAAACGGAAGGGGAGACAGTGAAGTAATTTCAGAAGAGGGGTTATATGAGTGTATCAGGGCTGGTGGAAGATCAGCTGTGCAGCAGAGTTCTGAATAGATTGAAGAGGGGAGAGATGACTCTGAGGGAGACCAGCAAGGAGAAGGTTACAGTAGTCAAGACGGGAGGTAACTAAAGAGTGGACAAGAGTTTTAGTTGTGTGTTCAGAGAGGAAGAGGCAAATTTTGTTAATGTTATAAAGAAAAAAGCAACAGGTTTTAGCAATCTGTTGAATATGTGTGGAGAAGGAAAGAGAGGAGTCAAAAATGACCCCAAGGTTACGGGCTGAGGAAACAGGAAGAAGAAGTGTATTGTCAACAGTGATGGAGGAAGGTGGGAGGAGGGTTTAGGGGGAAAGATAAGAAGTTTGGTTTTAACCATGTTCAAATTCAGATGACGGTGAGACATCCAGGCAGCGATGTCAGATAAACAAGCAGAGATATGAGCTTGGCGTGCAAGAGAAATGTCAGGTGAAGATAGATAGATAGATCTGAGAGTCATCAACATTAAAATGATACTGAAAGCTATGGGAAGAGATGAGGGCACCAAGGAACTGGTTATAAAGAGAAAAGGAGAGGGCCTAGAACAGACCCTTGCAGTATACCAACTAAAAGAGGGATGGCGGTAGAGGAGGAACCACCAGAACAAACACTGAAAGCGCGATTGGAGAGATAAGAAGAGAACTAAGACAGCACAGAGTCTCTAAAACCAAGAGAGGATAATGTTTCGAGAAGGAGAAAGTGATTGACAGTATCAAAAGCAGTAGAAAGGTCAAGAAGAATAAGAACTGAGTAAAGACCTTTGGACTTAGCCAGGAACATGTCACTGGAGACACTGGCAAGAGCCATTTCAGTAGAATGAAAAGGATGAAAACCAGACTGGAGTGGATCAAGGAGGGCATGAGAGGAGAGAAATTTGAGACAGCAGTGGAGAACTGCATGTTCAAGAAGTTTGGAAATGAAAGGGAGAAGGGAGATGGGTCAATAATTAGAAGGACCAGTAGGGACAAGAAAAGGATTTTTGAGGAGAGGAGTGATCACAACATGCTTGAAGGCTGCAGGGAAGGTTGCAGTGGAGAGTGAAAGACTGAGAATATGTGAGATGGAAGGGATGATGGAGTTGAGAAGATGGGTGGGGATAGGATCAGAAGAATAGGTAGTGAGTTTAGAGGAGGAAAGAAGAAGGGAAGTTTCCTCCAGAGATTTTAGAAAAGGATGAAAGGGTGGAGGAAATCAAGGGGAAAGGTTAATATTGGAGAGGGGGGAAGAGGAGGTGAAGAAGAAATGGTAGGGAATTGAATAGTAATCTTATGGACTTTGTCATGGAAATAGTCGACTAGGATTTGGGCAGAGAGAGAAGGAGGGATTGGAGGTAGTGGTGCTTTAAGAAGGGAATTGAGCATAGAGAAGAGATGATGGGGTTAGAGGCAAGACAGTCAGATGGATAAAATAGTTTTGCTTAGCAAGTGCAATGGCAGATTGGAAAGAAGTAAGCATGAATTTAAAATGAAGGAAGTCAGAAAGGGAGTAGGATTTGAGCCAAATACGTTCAGCTGAGCAGGCACAGGAATGTAGATAGTGGGTAGTAGAAGACAGCCAGAGCTGAGGTGAAATACACCTCACAGGACGTGCTATGGGCAGAGCAAGAGTATCCAGAGTAGAGAAGAGAGTGGTTTTATAGGAAATTATGGCCTCATCAACAGACTTAGAGGACAAAGTGGAAGAAAGAAGAGAAGAGACAGTAGTTGATCAGTCAGTGGATCAATAGCATGAAGATTCCTAAAATGATAGGAGAAGATAGGGCAAGACTGAGGCGGGGAGTGATGAAGAGTTAAGCTTAAGAGGTGGTGGACTGTTAAAGGAAGAACTGAGGTGCTAAAATTAGAGGGTAAATAATTATAGTAGAAAACAAGGTCAAGGCAGTGACCAAGCTGATGAGTGGGGGCAGAAGAGCAAAGATGGAGGTTGAAAGAGGGGGTAAGGGAAAGGAGCTTAGATGCATAGGGGTCAGAGGGGTTATCAATATGAAAATTGAAATCACCAAGAATAAGGGATGGAAAGGAAAAATCCAGGAATAAGGAGAGCCAAGAGTCAAAATCAGTGAGGAAGGTAGAAATGGACTTATCAGGGGGTCTATAGATAACAGTGATCTGATGAGGAAGGGAATTGAAAAGATGAATGGAGTGGACTTCAAAGGAGGGAAAGCAATGGGACTGAGGTAGGAGGAGGGGTTGAAATTGGCAAGAAGGAGAAAGTAGAAATCCAACACCACCACCATGGCCATTGGCACGAGGGGTGTGGGAGGACTGGAAGCCACCAAGAGAGAGGGCAGCAACCAAAGCAGTGTCGTTAGGGAGGAGCCAGGTTTGAGTAAGAGCAAGAAGATGAAAAGCACAAGAGATAGATGTCATGGGTAAAAGGAGGTTTGTTAGAAATGGAATGAGAATTCCACAAGACACATGAGAAGGGAGAGAGAAGAGAAGGGTTATGGATGAGATTGCGGTGGTGGAGAGAGAAAGATCCAAGGGGGACCAGGATTGGGATTAATGTCACCAGAAGGAAGGAGGAGATGGAGAAGAAGAGTGCGAGGGAGAGAGGAGGCAGCATAGCGGAAACGAGGATGAGGTTGTTTTAGTGAGGAAGGAGAGGGATGAATGAGAGGAAGGAGAAAGTGAAGCTCAAGAGCTAAGGAAAGGGTGGAGAATAAGATGGGGGAGGAAATTAGGAAGGTGGAGAGAGGGTAAGAGAGAGGAAGGGTAATGGGTTTGAGGAATGAGGGAAGAAGATTAGGGAGGATCAGAAAAAGGAACATAGAATGATGTGCGGCCATAAGAATGGCAGAAGAAAGAGGGAAAATAAGTAATAAATGAATAAATATAAAATAATATAAATGAATGAAGTAAAATAAAAATTACAGATAAGTAAAAGTCTTATGACAGGGATCTAACAGATATGGAAAATAATTAATAAACATAGATTAACAGCAAGTAAACTATAAGTCAAAGATATTAAGAACATTAGAGACATCAAACAAGGGCTACATAAAGTCATGTGAGCACATTTTGTGTTAATGTTGAATGGATGTTAGCCTCGATGTTGTAGTCTATGGTAACCATCTCAGCATTAAGAATCAGTGGTACTCTTGAGTCTGAAAGACTAGTAACCTCTGACTCAGAGTCAGGGGTTATCTCGCGGTCTGTCTCAGTGTTGGTCTTCTTGGTGTCGGCCTCATTGTCAGTCAGGGATAAACTCAATGTCCATCTCAGTGTCGGTATCTGTACACTTCCATCAACCAAGCCATAGTGATGGTGCAGAAACTGGGTTCCCATGCACGACTTGCCAAAGCAGATATTGAATTGGCCTTCCGATTGCTTCCAGTACATCTGGAGTCTTTTCCCTCTCTTGGTTTCTATTTTGACGGGGGCTATTATTATGACAAATATATGCCCATGGGCTGCTCCATCTCATTTGCCTACTTTCAGCTGTTTAGCTCATTCATGCACTGGGTCGTAGAGGAAATAGCAGGAGCAGGCTTGGTCATCCATTACCTGTTCGTGTGTGTGGGATTTGAGAAATGCAAATTAATCCTAAATTCCTTCAAACCAATTGCCCATAGCTTCGGTATCCTGTTAGCGGAGAAAAACGGTGTGCTCCTCTATGACCCTCACATTCATCAGCATTGGTATCCTGATTGCCAATAGACAAGCTGGCTAAGCTAAGAGAGGCCATAAAGGGGATGAGGGGTACAAGGAAAGCAACACTGAAGCAATATCAGTCCCTGCTAGGCTTATTGTGCTTCACATCCAGGGTGATCCCCGTGGGGGATTTTTTTGTCAGTGCCTGGCCATGGCAATTAAGGAATCAGGAAGTGACACTATCGCATTAGGGTTAGTAAAGCCATATGGGAGGACCTTAGAATTTGGGAGTTCTTTTTACAGTCCTTTAATGACTTGGCATTCTGGCAGGACCCTCTGCCCCGTATCAAGCGAAGAATTGGAATTTTTCACTGATACATCAGGGGGAGGGGGTGGATTTTGGCATCTACTTCAAGGGTGTATGGTGTTCGGAGCCTTGGCCTTTAGAATGGCGTATCCTTGGCACTACAAGAGACATCACCTTCTTGAAGCTGTTTCCTATAATGACAGCAATAATCTTTTGGGCCCCACAATAAGGAATGATATTTTGAACTGACAACATGGCCGTGGTGCAGGCAGTGAACAGGATGCATGCCAGAACATCGAGGGTCATTGTACTCCTGAGGGAGGTTGTGTTGCATTGTCTGTTCCATAATATAACCTTTAAGGCCAAGCATATCCCCGGATATCGCAATACTGTAGCTGATGCCCTTTCTCATTTTAAGATTTCCCTATTCTGAGCCATCTCATCCGGGACAGACGTTGACAAGACGCCTATTCCTGTGGCAGCCTGGGCATTTGGCTTGCCGAAGTTTGGAGTCTGTTGATGGGTTCTCTAACCGAGCACACCAGAAAGATATACTTGAAGGCTTGGGAATTTCTTGGAACATTGCACGGATAATAACATCAGGGACAGCGATTGGTTTAACATTGATACCTTACTGCGCTGGATCCTAAATTGTAAGGATGGGGACATGTGCAGATCAGCGGTGCAGACACAGTTGGCTGGGTATCACCTTTTTTGTCAAGGCTTTGGGAGAGTGGAACAGGGACAGCAGTTTCGTCATTGCCAGAATAATGAAGGTTGGGTGGCTCAGTGTAACCATCCACTGTATCAGAGATGCTCCATCTCTCATGAATGCTTGAGGTCGCTAATCACAGACACAGATGGGGTAGGGTATGTTATGATACTTATGAAGCTTGCCTATTTAAATGCACCTTCTTAATTGCATTCTTTGGGGCCCTGAGAGTGGGAGGAGTTGGTGTCCTCATCAAAATGCCCCCAGAAATGCTTGGGCCTCTGGGCAGGAGATATTACACTGTGCAGTGGCTCTCTGGAGATTTGTGTGCGTAAGTCCAAAACGGAATTCTGGAAACCACACTTTCAAAAGGATGTAGACAGGATGGAATCAGTGCAAAGGGTGGCTGTTAAAATGGTTAGTGGTCTTTGTTATAAAGTATCTGAGGACAGACTTAAACATCTTAATATGTATACGCTAGAGCATAGGTGTCAAACTCTGGCCCGCGGGCCAAATTTGGCCCGCAGTGTAATTATATTTGGCCCGCGAGGCTATACCAAATGACTACTAGAGCTAGCCCGCCGGTATTATACAGCGCATTCATTCATCGCTAATACTACAAATCCCATAATGCCTTGCTGTTGTTTTGGCGTGTCAATCAGGACAGGTCCCAGAAACGCCCTCTCCTGTGTGACAGAAGTCATAGCGATCTCAAGCTACAACTGTCACTGTGGAACCCCTTCCCAAAAATGGCAAAAAGAAAGGCAGACAACAGGAACTTTCTGGACAGGTGGGAGACAGAATATTTGTTTACATATGTAAAAGACAGACCTGTTTGTCTGATTTGTGGAGTCAACGTGGCTATAACTAAGGAGTATAACATTCGACGACACTATGAAACAAAACACCATGACAAGTACAAGGACCTGGACATGACTCAAAGGAGCCAGAAAGTGGAGGAGATGAAAAGAAGTTTGGTTTCACAACAGAATATGTTCAAAAAAGCCACATCACAAAGTGAGGCTGCTGTAAAGGCTAGTTATATTGTGGCAGCAGAGATCGCAAAATCAGCCCGGCCCTTTAATGAGGGAGAGTTTGTGAAAAAGTGCATGTTGAAAGTTTGTGACATCGTGTGCCCAGAGAAAAAGCAAGCCTTTTCAAACGTGAGCCTGAGCAGAAACACAGTAGCTGATCGCACATGTGATCTTGCCACCAATCTGTATGACCAGCTTTTGGAAAAGGGAAAAGATTTCGTTGCATTCTCCCTTGCTGTGGATGAGAGCAGCGACGCATCTGATACTGCTCAGTTGTCAGTCTTCATCCGTGGAGTGGACTCAAATATGTGTGTTACGGAGGAGCTATTGGGATTCAAATCAATGCATGGCACAACCACAGGAAAGGACATTTTTGAGGAGGTTTCCAAATGCGTAACTGAAATAAAGCTGCCGTGGGATAAACTCGTGGGATTAACGACAGATGGTGCGCCAGCGATGTGCGGTAAAACAAGTGGACTGGTGGGCAGGGTCCAGGAGAAGATGCAGGAAGAGAACTGTGCAGGTGAACTAACTGTTTATCACTGCATCATACATCAGGAATCATTGTGTGGCAAAGCCCTAAAGATGGAACATGTTATGACCACAGTAACACAAGTAGTTAACTTTATAAGAGCCAAAGGTCTGAATCACCGCCAGTTTAAGTCTTTTCTGGAGGAGTGTGGTTCGGAATACGCAGACGTGCCGTATCACACAGAGGTGAGATGGTTAAGCCGAGGAAAAGTACTGAATAGATGTTTTGAGCTGCATGAGGAAATATGTCAGTTTCTGGAAAGCAAAGGGAAGGACACAGCAGAGCTTCGGGAGAAAAAGTTTCTGTGTGAGCTGGCCTTTCTGTGTGACATCTCGAGCCATCTCGATGCGCTGAACCTGCAGCTTCAGGGGCGGGGGCGCATCATCACAGACATGTACGCTGCAGTGAGGGCTTTTAAAACTAAACTGTGCCTGTGGGAGAATCAGATGCTGCAAGGAAACCTTGGCCATTTTCCCTGCTGCCAAACCATGAAAACGCAGTTCTTTACCAACTTGTTCCCATGCGCACAGTTTGCTGAAAAACTCAGTGTACTCGGCGCTGAGTTTAGCCGGCGATTTGCCGACTTTGATGTCCAGAAATGTAGGTTTGAACTGCTCAGTAATCCCTTTGCAGTTAATGTGGAAAACGCACCAACCAACCTCCAAATGGAGCTAATTGAACTCCAGTGTAATGACACGCTGAAGTCAAAGTATGATGCTGTGGGCGCCGCCCAGTTTCCACAGTTCATCCCTGACACAATGCCTCAGCTCCGCACCCAAGCTGCTCAGATGCTCTCCATGTTCGGCAGCACTTATCTATGTGAGCAACTTTTCTCCTCGATGAAGATGACCAAAACATCTCACAGGAGACGTCTGACTGATGAACACCTTCGCTCGATACTGAGGATTTCCTCAGCTCAAAGCCTGAGCCCAGACATTGATGAACTATCATCCAAGAAGAGATGCCAGGTATCTGGCTTGGGCACATCAGATTAGATCAGTGTGCAGCAAACTGAGCAATAATTAACGTTTTCTTTATGCACTTTTTCTTGCTACTCCAAGACATGGGCTTGAATGGTTGATTAATTTTATTATTATTTTATTTTAAAAATTATTATTTATTATTATTTAAATCTTATTTAATAAATGAATGTCATTGATGTTTTTTTTATTTGAAATTGGTTTTTGCATATCTGAACTATTAAGTTATAAATTGTATAGTAATAAGTGTTGCTTCATATTCAATGTTAAAGCAAATCTTGTTTGGGTCCATATTAAAAGGTTCATTTGTTCAATGCTGGCCCGCGACTTTGTTCAAGTTTTACATTTTGGCCCACTGTGTATTTGAGTTTGACACCCCTGCGCTAGAGGAAAGGTGGGATAGCGGAGATATAATAGAGAGGTTTAAATACCTCCATGGCATAAATGCACAAGAGGAGAGCCTCTTCTGATTGAAAGTAAGCTCTGCAACAAGAGGGCATAGGATGAGGATGGCAAGGGATATACTCAGGATTAATATGCGGAAATATTTCTTTTCTGAAAGAGTGGCAGATGTGTGGAATAGTCACCCAGTGGAGGTAGTAGAAACAAGAACTATATCTGAATTCAAGAAAGCATTGGACATATACAGAAGATCTCTAAAGGAAAAAAAAAGGACAGTAAGTGATATGGAAGGGCAGACTAGATAGGCCATTTGGTCTTTTTCTGCCAACATGTTTCTATGGTTTTGTCTATAGTAGGTATCTGATTAAATATGTGAGGTGTATCTTGGCCCTGATGGAGTATGTGCGGATGATATCTTGATGCATATTGTAGATCCTAGAGACTCTTTGCTCGTTCTGATAGAGTTGTTTCAGACCTGCAGGGGAAAGTCTCCCCAGGCCTCATGAATGCTTGGTGGAGGGCTCCTTCCAATATCTTGGGATTATCTTAATGACAGACACTCGGCATCTGTATAGTAGAATATAGGCCTGTTGCTGGTAGGTCTCCAGAATTGGTTGGTCCTTTGGCAATGTCTTACACTCAGTGTGAGCATGAGGATTAGTTTATTCAAGATGACTAGCTTTCCCAAGTGGCTTTGTTTGTTACAGATGGTTCTGCTGTGCCTGCTAGGCTTGTTTATTTTATTTATTTATTTAGAATTTTTTTATATCGCCTTTCACATAATCAAAGTGGTTTACAAGGCACAGTATCAAGTACATTATAACAGTAGTAAATATTGAACAGTTAACAAATAATTACCTTATAACAGTAGTAATTATTACAGTAAAACATGGCAGAAGGGCTTTGATACAATTAAGATCAATAAAATTACAAATGGTTAATTTAGGGGATAAGGCTAATGTCAGGTCAAATCCGTGGAATAAAAATCAACTTTTTACAATCTAATCATTTTGAAGACAGGAATTTATATACAGTGCCATGGTAATGGAAACATGGGAGCATAGGGTATCTTTGTCTTGGGGTTTTAATGTTAGTGTTTACTGCTGAGTGATGATTTGGATGAAATGGTGCATGAGTGCTATTTTGGGTCAATCTTGTCATTTATATTTGGATCACCAAAAGGCTCTGGGGTTATTCTGTACCATGAATAGTTTGGCTGTCCATCTCCACTATTCGTGCCTTCATCCAGCCGTGACTAACTTCCACACCAGTTGTGCGGTCCTGGCGGAGTCTGGGCGGTCGCTGGCCCTGGATGTACTGGGAATTTCAGCCCTGTACGTCCAGGGCTGGCAACATGTGCGGGGAAGTTATTCTACCTCTGAGGTGGAATAACTTCCCTAGACATTACTTTATTGTACTGCTGGGGCACGGATGGGGCAGGGGGGCCGGAGGACATTCCCTGCAGCCTGACTCTGGCCTAAGGAGGACAGATCAGGGGTCAGGCTGCAGGGAATTTGCTTTATTTTGCGGCGTCCTGCATCGTGGCTCTTCAATGGAACCACGGTGCCATGGCAACATGATGCCATGGTGCCGCAGTTCCATAGAAGAGCTTTGACTGAGTTAGCCGGGGACAGTCCTGCACATGCAGGCTGGCATGCACGTGCAGGACTGTTCGCGATTCTGATCCTGCGGGGCTAGACGTGCCCTGCGGAATCAGAATCATGATCCACTCTGTATGTCCGGTTCAGACTGGACGTACAGAGGGGATCGATGTCTGGGATGGAATCGGGCCCTCTGTGAATAAGTGTGTTTTGAAGTTTTTGAGGGAACAAATGGGCAAGGATTGCATTTGCTAAATTGTGTGGGGAATGATAACATAGTGGTTTAGATCTGTTGGATCTCCATCTATACAACTGGCTATGCTTACCAAGGCATGTGTGAGATTGGGTGTTGGGTTCATAGGATTATACTCTGGAGTATGAAGCATCCGACTTACCTTTTGTATGTGGTTTCAACTAAGTTCACAGCATATCCGAGCGTTTTTCTTAGCACCCATAAGAGTAGCATGAGATTTTTGTATTGATTGCTGGGGCAAGAATCAAAAACTTCCTCTATTTTGTCTGTACAGAGGAATGCAGATCTTATGCTGTGGGTTCAGTCTAGTGCTTTTGTTCAGTGGAATGCAAAACATTTACAGCAGTTGGGACAGCTGATAGATGAATTCAGGCTCATGTGGAAGATATATTCCCCTAATGCAGGTTGTATATTACCTTAAGTTGTTAGGTGGCTAACATTTGAAGATGCCCTTTGTGGAGGAGCTACAACAATTCTTTATGGTGGAAGGTCATGAATGGAGCAGTATCTCTCAGATTCATAGAGCGATTCAGGAACAAAAATCTCCCCATCTGTCTGAGGATTTGAGAGATAAATGGTGTGGGAAGCTGGGGCTTGAGGCCAGGAGTGTAATATTTCCTGCTGTTTTGCAGGCCTTCCTCAGGTGATGGTGAGTGCAGTCCTATGTGAAACACATTATGAGTTTCTGAACAGGGCTTTTATTCCACCAGTGAGAGTTTTCTTGGCAAAGTGTGTGGTCACAGCCGATGTCTGACATGCAAAGCTGGGGCAGTGACTCTGCAACATAGGTCTGGAGCTGCCCATTGATTCAGAGGATGATTTTAGGGCAGGTAGTTTGAGTCCCAAAGGTTTTGTGTTGGACCCTCCTGGGTCTTTAGGGGTTAGAGAGAAGTTAGTTAATTTATTCATTAGGAAGACTTACTTAGTAGGGAGGAAGAGAATTTACAGGTCTGGTTGCAGTGTGCCTCCATCCTTCAGACAGTGGCAAAATGGTCTGCATAGTTTGATATTTGAGCAGCAATATATGCAGTTTCATCACTAGGAAGGAGAGGTATCTTGATGGTTTGAGAGGACTTCATATAATTGTTGTCATTGAAAGCATGTAGTTGACTTTTAAATGCCTTTAGCCCAGCGTAAGTGGTGCTCAGAGCAGTGTGTGTGTGTCGGGGCGGGGGGGGGGCAGGGGTCTCTAGTAGGGTGGGGTAAAAGGGGTAAGCGGGGTAAGCGTTAAACTAAGGTCTATGGTCCTTCCCAGAGATGAAGATAGACCTAGGGATGAGAAGGGGGAAGGATATGTGGTCTTTCATTTTGTAAAACAGAAATCGATGCTTTGAGAGGTTTGTAGTTTGGTATTTCTGGAGTATTTGCACATTTGTCAGAATTGATGACTTGTTTGCTCTTGGACCATTAATAGAATTAAACTACAAAATAATAGGTATGATTCTTATTTATAGCGCACTTGGTTCTCTTTGACATTCATATACTCGTTGCAGAATCATTTAAAAAAATGATAAATATGGATTTCATGTGACTGTGATTATATTATTGACATGATAGTTTCATATTATATGATGCATAATATCCCATCTTCCTAGTCTCTCGGAATTGTTTTACTGTTGATTCACCGTTAATGTTTTTGCTGTCTCTATTGCCTCTATATATCTGTCACCCTTTCTGTGTAAAAATGTTCCCTTATATTATTCCAGCTGCATCTCCTTTCAGCCTTGTACCTTGAACCCACAACAAGATAGCCATAGTGAACATGGGGTGGGGGTGGGGGGGCTTAACATTCTTAATAGCTGGCCATATTGTCTACTAGTTAGTTGAAGCTTGATATTTGACATGAAATAACAGTGACTTTGGTCATTTGGAAAATAGGAGATGTAAGACTATGGGGTATGTTTACTAAACCGTCTTAATGCCACCGGCGTTAGTTGCAGCGATAATGTGAAGAATGCCATATAAGGAGTGGGCGTTCCGGTCTTAAGGGAGCAATCGTGGGTTATCGCACGATAAAGTGCGCCGTGTCCGTTATCGCGCGATAGAGGGAGCCGTGCACGTTACCGCGCGTTAACCTTAACTTTGCGTGCTGACCTGCAATCACAGCAATAGAGGTGTAGCACACTGGTTAATACAATGACTGCTGAAACAGGGGTCATGAGGTCGATCCCCCAGTGGGCTTAATGAATAAGGGTGACCAAGGCAATTCCTTTTCCTGCTCGTAACAGCCCAACAATCTGTGCTGCCAGCTAAAAATACCCGCACCCCAGTGCCATAAACTAATGCACCTTTCAGGGCCCCCAGAAGGCACATCCTAAACCACCACGTCAGCCAAGGTGGGTCATAATGTGCCCCAGAGGGCGTGTTGAAAGGTTGTCAACCCCCAAGGCACCATATTAGGCACCCCATAAGCTGGCTGAATCTAAGGTGTGGCTAAAGATGCCCCAAGGATGTATAGGGCACTCAAGAAATGTTGGCCAAGGGCAGTAAGGTTCCCCAAGTTGAAAAGCAAGAAAGGTATGGGCCAAACACTGATGTAACCCAACACTGCACAGAGCACCAAGGAAAGACAATGCACAAGTGATGGAAGGAAGTAGATCTGAGTTGAAGAATCAGACAAATCTGCGTTCAGCCCATGTGGCAGTTTGAAAAATGGACAAACATATTGGGGCAAGCTGTAGTGATGCACAGGGTGATGGTAATGTACCATGCAACAATGACAGTGTGTGGCAGAGGATGGGAAGATGTGTCCAGCAGAGGAGGTAGAGGTGGCAGGGTAGGTGCAATGACAGGAGGACAGAGGAGTAGCAGTGCCATGCACAGCACACACAGGAGAGGCAAACAGGAACAGCTGCAATGCAGAAACGTGTACCAGTGCAGGACATGGAGTAGGAACTTGCACATCAGGGCAGGACGGCACACAGCTGCCAGACACACATAGAAGGACAGAATGATGGCTGGCAACTGTGGTAAGGGTACAATGTGCTAACAGCACAGATCTGCACAGATATGACTGTTACAGGAATGAAAAGTAGCTGTGCAGGACAGGCATACAAATTAAGGAGAATAGAGAGGAATCAAACCTATGACCATTAGCACAAATGTCAGTGCACAAACCGGTAGGCTACACCACCAACGTGAGGTCAGTAGCAAAGGCTGCATACAAGAATATTACAGGGCATCACACAAGAAGCCTGCTGGCTGCCAGGATAGGCAAATCTCCAACAGTAACCATGATGGAATGCATATGCAGATCTGGTGTGTACAGCTCAAATCACAGTCTGTAATTGGGACCAGAACCACATATAACTACATGCACACACATAATGAAATGTTATGCAGTGGATACAGCATGCAAAAGAGGAAAGAACCTAAACCAAAGGGCGGCAGGGGATGCCCTGTGGAGCAGGGCAAAATATGGAACAGAACAGAAAAGGAGCATGTGAGAATTGAACCTGCAAACAGGTGTGCCACAGACCAGCTAAACCACAGCAATGCCAATCCCCCAAACAGACTACCTATGTGAACACTACAAAGAAAGAGACATATGTAACAGCTAATTTGTGATGGATAGGCAGCACAGAGGGCACACTTTGGTGTACAGTGAAGAGGTGGAAGGGTGTGTGGATAGGTGATGAACCTTGTAGTTAGCTCATGGTCAGGTTAGCATAACACAAAAAAAAAAAAAAACCCATGTGGGAATCAAACCTGCAACCTATGGTGTTACAACACATGTCCGTAACCACTATCCCAAACAACCACACCAATCACAATGCAAAGATATTATCTCAAAGGAAATGTATGTATGGGAACCTGTAACACCCAGTGATGTGGCAGACGGCTGGCAGATAGACAGCTGGCACCGTACAAGGATGTGAGTACAGGTGGGCCATGTACATGACCAGGAAATCACTAAATACGTGTGTCAGTGTGTTCAAGCAGCAGCAGAGACAAATGTATGTCCAACACATATTTTTATTTTGGTTAATCATCAGAGATAGTGTAGATACCGCCTATCATAATATCAAGGTGATTGGATCCCAGGTGAAAAGCTGAGAACACATATTGCAAGGCAGCAACCCACATGTTACAGAACTGTCACTGGCCCGTCCACAGATGATGGGCAGGAGAGATAATGTGCATCAGGTGCATGGTGTGCAGTATGCATTGGGCCCCCACATGCTGCTGCATGCCCCAAATGTGTTAGTTACATATGTGTGCATGTAGACAGTAGGCGGTGCATGATGAGGGCCCAACACATATCAATTATGATCTGTTCCCTAAAAGATATCTGTCTGCCAACACAGGAGGCACACAAATGAAACAGCATATGTTGTTAAAAGTAAGAAAGTGTAAACACACATATCAAAATATATGTTACAGCTGTCACATAATGCCTGATATAGGAATAAAAGCTGCAACAATGTAACCCTAAACAATCGTCAAATGCACAATGAGGATATGCTAACAGGTAGCAGAGGCACATGAACACAGAGAATTCAAATAAAACAAGGCAAAGAAACATGCAGAGATAACACTATGCAGAAGGTCCCCCTGCACTGGTTGGTGTGGATACGGTGTATACACATATATCATGGTACATGGAATGCACAAATGAAAGAAGAAAATAGACACTCACACTGCCACACTCCAAATATAATGGGACAATGTGAGTGTCATTACCTCAGGGGATAAATAGGACTGTACAGACATGCAATGCTAGGTTTGCAAATCAATGCAGAGCATCACGTCTGTACAGTAAACAGAGACAATAACCTGTATATGGAGATGGAAAGAAAGGTCAAACATGTTACAGTAACCCCCACAGAAGCCATATTGAAACATGCTGTGTTGCACCAACATAGTCAGTCACATGCACATGCACCGTGTAAGTTGAAACATGATACACATGCACTGTAACACCCTTGGTGATTGCAAACAGCAATCCAAGATGCTGGTGTGCGGTAAAGTGGTGTCGTGGCAAATACTGTGTCATGTTTAAATGGAGGCTAGGTGGACATGGACAAGAGGGCCTCTCCATTGCTCCCCCTGTGCCACACGCATGGCTGTATGCTTATGTTGAGACAAACAGATGAGCGTATCCTGCGTTCCATGTCACACATGGGAAAAACACAACAACACAATGTCAGAAGGATGTACAACATACAGCAACAATGTTAGTCCCTGCTGCACACGGGACCAGTACACAGTGTCCAAAGTGCAAAGGGTATCTGCAATCCAACAATTCATGTTACGACTGTCCCTGAAACCCTGGGCATGCATAGTCAAGTGTGACATCCCAATATGCCACAGTACTGGACAGGTCATGTGTGTCCCCTGCGATGAACATGACACCCAGCCAGAGCACAGCAGCAACGGTGTGTTGGACAGCCCTGTCATGCCCAAAGTAGCAGTCCAACAATAATACTGTCCATCCTAGGCATGAGTCCCACTCGCAGAGGTCAAACATCCTATGGCACCGTTTCCCAGGGATAGTTCCATGGTGGTGTTGTGTCCTCCAACAGGTGGTTGATGGTGACGCCGGATGCACTGTAGTAGATGTGCTTTGTGTGTTCACTGCCCTGTGTCAGAAGAGGATAAACAATTTATTATTTATTTATTTATTTATTTATTTACATTCTCTTATATACCGTGCTATTCTGCATCAGTGCGGTTTACATTGAACAAACTGAAATTACATTGAACAGGACATTGTAACTTGGAGATAACTATTTTACAGGGAACATGGGCTATGGAGGGTTAAGTGGCACAACACCACCATGGAACTATCCCTGGGAAACGGTGCCATAGGATGTTTGACCTCTGCGAGTGGGACACATGCCTAGGATGGACAGTATTATTGTTGGACTGCTACTTTGGGCATGATATGCTGCTTGCAACATCAGCCCAAATTGCATAGAGTCAAACATCAATATGTACGTATGGAAACGTCACACAGGCAAACATAACATGATCACAACACAGAACACACTGCATGTTGGGGACATTTTGGATTGGAACCACAGACGAGGGTGTCACATGGATATGGCCATGTCCATGCCCATGTTATACAAGCATTTCACAGCTCCATCACATGTGCATCAGCGTTCGTTTACAGAGACCCAACAGGAAATGTCTATGAGACAGACAGTAAATCATTGACATGTAAAGGCTGATGTCATTCACAAAAGACCAAAGGTGCAACCTACCGTGTGTTTGCAGCAAGTGTATGTTTGGGATCCCCTGAGGCGCTCAAAGGCCACAACACGTCACAGTGAATGGAGAAGATGTCATCGAAATGTGTAGAGTCCCCATGTCCAGCCACTGTTGATGCATGTCCACATTATGGCGATATCTGTGATACAAAAATGCTGTTGCGCAGTGGTCTGTCAGCACACAAGAGATAGGTCAGCTCACAACACACAACACATGTCCACAATGTCCACAAGGTAAACAGCAGTAAGGTAGAGATAGCAGAGTCACCACCGCTCCCTAGGTGTACAGACCCCTCACACCACATGATAGTGCAAACTGCATGCACACTGTATCATAACAGAGCCACCAACACAGTATGAGAAGGTGAGCATGGCACCAGTAACATTCGGCCTGTATGTGCACAATGGGTGAATAGTGGAGATAAAGGCCTGGCAAATGCTATGATACACTGCTGTTGGCCGATGCCACAATGTCATGGAAGAGTGAAAGTGGGGCCCACCACCGGAATACCTAGGACGTATAGACACACACAGCCCTGTTGGATGTGTCCCAGAGACAGTGCTGGAGAAGACAAACTGCGCATGATCACATGTGGATATGTGTGGCCATCATCACCATATGGGGTACCGGGGAGCCCGATAAATAGGTCACCCACAACATATGTGCAGTAGACAGATAATCTGTGACATGTGTTGCTCCTGACTGTCCACACACACAAATCACCTGTATGTCCACCTACCTCAGTGTCCTGCACGTTGAATGAGGTACACACAGCTGACACTGCACTACAGCACCTGGAACATCTCCAAGCATGTCCTGTAGATCGAGAAACACAAGGGAAACATACATATGTCATGTTGGAGCTGTGCAACAAACACACCAGCTTCACATCAACATCTATCATGACCCCTAGATCCATCACAGTCTGGCAGTTCGTCATGACATGGTACCCAATTGTCCCCACGCAAACACGTCACTGATGTGTTCCTGGCCAGGTCCAAGGGCCTGTAGCCTGTCCGTCCCCTCTGGGACCTGTCTGCTGCCCTCAAGATCATTGACCACAACCGTCACTGCGCTACCCTGTATGTGCTCGTCCCAAAGGTCTAGGTACAAACTTTCCACCACCATATGTCTCCCATAGCACCCTCAGTGTGTGTTCCTGTGGGTCCACCTCCCCTGCTAACCCGCTCCCAGGTGCTGTACGAAAGGGAGCTATGCAGGGGCTGCTACATTCCCCTGGCCCCATACCCAGTTCCCTGGTGCAGCAGGCACATCCCCTGGCTATCCCTAGCAGCTGTACGTTGATGTGACCCAGAGATATCTCACCACGCATGAGCTATGTTTGGCAGACCACACCCCGACGCAGTTTGCCCCCTGACATTGCTGGCTGCAGGTACCCCCGCTGCATGAATTGAGCATGGCCATGACCAGACATCTGGGCATCGCCCCTAAACCCTCTCCAACCCTTACAGTGTCTGTGTATAGGTTAGATACAGCTTCTGCCGACGTGGTCGTCAGGGTAGCAGGTCTCTATGTCTCCTCGCTCTTCATCCCCACACATACCCATCATGTAGCTAAGGCCTGTGGTGTCCCCCTAGATAACATCAGCAAGGTCCCTGCCGTCCACCTAGAACACACACATAAAGTGCCAATGACCCCCTTCATCACCCACCAACCTGGTCACTGTAGCCTACACCTTGCTGGTCTGCCTCGAAATCATCTATGTCCATCGCAATGTATGCAACACTGCGCTGCATGGCTAAGCTACCGACATGCACAGTATGACAATAACACCCGACCTGCCACGACACCTCACAGGCCCCAGGCGAGGTCAAGATGCACCTGCTGATCTATACATGGAGTCACACTGTGGTTGCCCTGTACCCTGACCCACATAACCCAAGTACTACAAATACTACTACTACTGAGCATGTAAACAGTGCCAACACCTGTATGCATCACCATACCGACACCTGTAACACACAGTCCCTGCTCATCAGAGCATATGACCCATTCAATCCACTCATATCCCCACACGTCAAGCCAGCTGGCCCTATCTATGGGCTGCTCACCCACTGTTAATGTAGGACCACACACCTGTCACCTTGCAGCAACTAACGCCTGGAACGAACTACCTATGGCTGTAGTGCAGCCACCCTTAACAACCATCCAAAACCGTGTGTGTCAGCTTACCACATCACCTAAGCCTAACAAACCTGCACACATTAATCACCTCCTCCCGCTGATGTCCCCTGCCCACACCGTCTGTGTTAGCAGTTGGACCACATTCTAAGCTCAGATGGCCAGGCATTGTGTCAGCAATGTCAGTGCAGTGCTGTGTATGATGGGTAGGGCGATACCAATGCTCAGTAGTAGTAGTAGTACAGATATCTATACAAAAGTGTCATTTGGAAACATCCATTACTCACATGCAAATAGCTCCTCCATCAGCTGGCGCCTGAGTGCTGCACCCTCACGTGTGTCACTATGGCCACGGACAGGAGGGCACGTTGGATCGTTTTCCAGATCCTCATTAATTTTGACATCGATATCGTGCCTGAGAGCAATGTTGTGCAGGATGCAACAGGCAATAATGATCTCTGCCACTGTCACGGGTTGGTATTGTAAGGCCCCGCCGGTCCTATCCAGATACCTGAAGAGACTTTTCAAAATGCCAGAGGTGCGCTCGATGACAGAGTGACTGGAGGCATGGGCCTCATTGTACCTCATCTCTGCACATGTCCATGGTAGACGCACAGGGGTTAGCAACCATGGCCGACACCCATATCCTGCGTCACCTGCAGAAAGAAATGTTGAATGTTAAAACAGTACCTGATGTCCGTACACATGCACACATGAATGTACGTGCAGACCCACAGCACCTACAAGTCAGACAGAAACATAAGGGAACACATGATGGGACACAACCACTATGCACCAGTGTCTGGAGGTGTGAGATACAGAGCACGGGTGAGGTAGACGGAGTGCAAACAACAGTAACCCGAACCACAGCAGACACATGGGCAGACACCAGAGGCTGAAAGGTATTTGCGGCAGGCCTGAACACATCAGAGACACACATGCAATGCACCCTGGACAAGATGCACACATGTGCAAGCATGTGACAGTCATGCTATTCCCCACAGACAGATGATGCGACAGGAACAGCCACCCCACCGTGGCAGGCAGCATGGCATAGACAACACCACACTGTTGATATTCGGGAAGCATACATGTGTGTCGTACCGAGCCAACCGAAACACAAAATGCCAAATGGCGTTATACATCAAATGTCAGTGTGCCACCAACACACAGCACCGCAGCACAGAGGACCTGGCGTCAACCCCCCCCCCCCAGCAGCTCGCACACACACAGATCACACACACACACAACTCGGGACACACGTCAAGGACAGACATGTGTGCGGATGGATAGCAGGGGTACACGATGTGCATGTCAGAGATGACAAATACCCACCCAGCAGGACACAGTCCTCAAATTGTCCTGCCTCAAATTGTCTGAACAGTGCCGAGTGACGCAGGATATAGGAGTCATGGGTGGACCCTGCAAACTGCGGGACCACATTCAGAATATGCATACCTGCATCACATACAACCTGAACATTCAGGGAGTAGTAGTGTTTGCGGTTGCGGAACACTGCCTCCCTGTCTCTGGGTGGGACCAGGGCAACATGTGTGCAATCAATAGCTCCCATCACGTGTGGTAACCCGGCAAATGCCACAAAGGCCTGGTGCAGGGTCCCCCATTGTTGCCTAGTGTTGGGAAATGCAATGTAATTCCCAACCCGGCTGATCATGGCATGCAGTACTTGGTGGAGACAGCGTGAGAAGATGGGGCGGCTGATGCCACCCACTGCGGCCACAGATGACTGGAAACAGCCAGAGGCAAAGAAATGTAGGGCACCAAGGAGCTTGACCAAACCCGGTATGGCATGTGACCGACCAGTCAGGGGTTCGAGGTCAGGTCTCAGATCCTCATAGAGCTCCCTAATAGCCCCTGTGCTCAGGCGGTAGAGGGAGATGACCTGGTCCTCACGCATGCCCTGGAGCTGGGCCCTGGGCCTGTAGAGGCGAAGCTGGTGGGCCTGCAACTCGGCATGCCTCCTGCGTCGTGCCAGCACAGCCCCTGCCTGGCCTGCCCCCACAGCTGCAGGTCGGTGTTGGAGCGGGCCTGTACCCCCGCCCCATGCCCCAGCCCCATGGACACCATCTCCCCGTCAGGCAACCGCAAGCCACCCACATCCCCCAGTGTAACTGAAGCAACCACAAAGGCCGCCATAGCAGACACTGTTAACCCAAACCCCCTTACCACCCCACCTGATGCTAGCCCTGCCACTCACCTCCACCCCAAACACTGACCAAGCCACACAGCACACCCACCACCCACCAACTGTACCACCCACCAACTGTGTCACCTACCTCACCCACCACCCACCAACCGTGTCACCTACCTCCCCAGCACACACCAACCCAGCCACACACCTCCCCCAGCACTCACCAGGGCTGCCGCTCTCCTCTCCCACCACTCACCACCCTTGTCACTCACCTCCCCCACCACACATCAACACAGCTACCTACCTCCCTCACCGCTCACCAACCCTGCCACAGTCCACGCCTAACCTACCTCTGATCCTCCTTCTGCCTCAACACCAATAACGCACACCTCCAACCTTGCTCGCCAGCACTAACCCCTCAGCGTGTACCATGTGTGGGCGTTGATTTATGGACCTTCGGACATCTGCGAGCGTTGCGCATGCGCACAGGTGATGCGTAGCATGCGTACGCAGAGCCGTGTGCCACACATGCGCAAGACATGTATGTGTCTTGCGCATATGTGGTATATGGCTCTGTGTCCATCCCATAGGCAACAGGGGTACGCGGCGCTGTGTGCCGCAATGCACAGACACGTACACGTCATGCGCATGTGTGGCGCATGGCTCCATGTACCCCTGGCGCCAATGGGACGGCTGCGGAGCCATGCGCAGACATGTACATGTCTTGCGCATGTGCAGTGCACGGCTCCATGTACGCATGCTATGCATTGTATGTGTACATGTACGTGTCTTGTGCATATGTGGTTCACGGCTCTGCGTCCATCCCGTAGGCACCAGGGGTTCGCGGAGCCATGCGCCGCACATGCGCAGACACATACACGTCATGTGCATGTGTGGCGCATGGCTCCTTGTACCCCTGGCACCAATGGGACAGCTGCGGAGCCGTGTGCCGCACATGTGCAGACACGTACACGTCATGCGCATGTGCGGCGCACGGCTCTGTGTATCCCTGGCACCAATTGGATGGCCGCAGAGTCGTGCGCCACACATGCGCAGACACGTACACGTCATGCACGTGTGTGGTGCATGGCTCCGTGTACCCCTGGTGCCAGTGGGATGGCTGCGGAGCCGTGCGCCACACATGCACAGACATGTACATGTCTTGCGCATGTGCAGTACATGGCTCCGTGTACGCATGCTATGCATCGCCTGTGCACATGCGCAATGCGCACACACACGCGCAGACGTCCAAAGGTCCATAAATAAATGCCCACACATGGTACATGCTGAGGGGTTTGTGCTGGCGAGCGAGGTTAGAGGTGTGCGTTATAGGTGTTGAAGCAAAAGGGGGTCAGAGACAGGTTAGGCGTGGAGTGTGGCAGGGGTGGTGAGGGAGGTAGGTAGCTGGGCTGGTGTGTGGTGGGGGAGGTGAGTGGCAAGGGTGGTCGGCGGTGGTGAGTGGCTGGGTAGGTGCGTGGCAGAGGTAACAGCAGGCAGGGCTGGTGAGTGGCTAAGGTGTTGAGGGCTGGTGAAGGCGACGGGGGAGGGGCAGGGCCACACACAAGGTAAGATAGGTCCGGGATGCAGAGGGGGAGGACAGGGAGAGCAGGGGCATGCTGCGGCAGGACACGATAGGTGGGGTGTCTGGAGAAACGGCAGGGCTGCAGTCCCCAGAGACGGGAGGGTTGGAAAACCCTGCGTCTGAGGTTGCTGGCCCATCGAGTATGGCTGGCACCACCCAGGAGTGGCCTGAAGAGCATACCACAGGCAAGCGTAGGCGGATGCCTATGCCGGATGGGGAGAGGAAGAGGGCAATACGGTTTAGCCAGCAGGAAAGCCACAACCTGCTTGCAAGTGTCCTTGAACACTATGAAGAGCTGTATGGGCACATGAGCTCACGCACAACAGTTGGTGTACAGACCCAGGTGTGGGTGAAGGTGCAGGGGGCCGTTGCACAGGCTGTGGGGCCACCAAGGGACCTTGACAGCCTCCGTAAAAGGTTTAATGATATCAGGAGGGGGGTCCATGCACACATGACTGTGGAATGCCGACATGCTAGCGGCACTGGTGGGGGCGGTTCATTCATCCCCCAGCCTCACACCCCTGGAGCAGCAGCTGGCTGAGCGCCTAGGTACCATCTATATCCATGGCCTCTCACCAGCGCTGGACACAACTGATCCCCAAGCAGGTATGTTTGGGACATGCAGCACACATACATCTATCTACCACGCACACGCTAGGCATGCCACGGGGGTAGTGGGCCCATGTCCTAGGAGCAGGTGTGTCCGACCCAGGGAAACATATACCTGAATCAACATTCCCCGTTAGTGTTTACACATGGACATTATAGGGGATAGAGTCAAACCTCCTTCCCAAAACCTTCCACATATCTGTCTGATAGAATGAGCTCCCTCCCATCACCCCTTCTTTCCCTGGGCAGATGTAGGTGGGGATATAGGCAGTGGCAGTGAGAGGCAGTGAGGACATCCAAGGTCGGTGTGTAACCCACACATGCGTACTCCACGCTCCAAGTCAGACTTGGATGTCCGCACCCCAGATGTGGGTTAGAAAATGGGGCATCCCCATCAAAAGCGTTAGTTATGTGCATACAATGCATGGTGGAGGGGGTACAGGGGCTGGAGAAGGAACAAGCAGGAAAGTTCCTGTCCCCATGGTTGACCAGATAAGAGAGACAGAGGAACGCAAGGGCTACATACACAAATATGTGTCTACGTTACAATGTGCTCTACATCTCTGTCTGTGACACCCCATATCTACTGTGTACCTTGTTCCCCACCCACCCAGGTAACATCCAGGCCATCTAGGTGGCTGAGGAGGACAGTGGCAGTGAGCCAGAGTCTGCGGAGGTTGATGAGGCACCACATGCAGAGGTTGAAATCAGCGACACCCCATGGGCCGAGGTGCTGTCTGAGAAGGTGGCCACCCAGGAGGATGAAGGGTCAACCCAGCAGATCAGGGAGACAGGCACCACAGTGGCTGGGGAGGAGCCCGAGGTTGCGGGGGTGAGCCCCACATTGCCACCGCCAGGTCCATCCACTGCAACAGGCGCAGTGCCTGTTGTCCTCGGGGAGCTGCGGGCACATACGGCATCCGCACACAGGGATGCTGCAGGTAGGCAACTGGCAGGATGGTTGCATGTGCTGTTGTGGCACACCAACACCCAGCCACAGCGGTGGGGCCACACACGCACACGATGACAATGGGCCTCCACACATACATATGCCCTCCTAGCAATGCCTGGGGTGGTTGGTGTAGCTCAGTGGGAAACAGGCAGGTCATATACGTTGGGGTCTGGGCAACAGATGTCTCACAGGTCACCTTGTTCCACTCCCACAGGCACACGCCAGGCGCTGATTGGTATGCGGATGGAGATGCATGGCCAGCAGCAGCACCAGTGTGCCCAAATCCAGGCGATGCGGGCCCTCACGTGGGTGGTGTGTGGGCTCTGCAGGGACACCAGGGAGTACACCCAGGAGACACAGCAGCTGCGAGGGACTGCCGTGGATATCGCAGCTGGCATAGGCCAGGTGGTGGATGCCCTCGAGGCCATGGGACATATCATGCGGCACCAGAGGCAGCGGCGGCAGCAGCAGCAGCAGCAAGGGGTGTGGGGAGATGTGGGAGGGGGCAGGGGCATGGGCATGGGCAGTCACGCAGGCCATAGGTGTGTGAATGCAATTTGGACTGTAAACCACATTAAATGACACATTACCTTTGTTCACCGATGTGCACGTGTCCTTCCTTTTTGTTGGAGGTTCCCTGAGTGGGCTGTCCCAATTGGGGTTAGCATGGTCACCTGTGCTCTACCATGTCACAGGCTGGTGGGGTGTCTGCACCAACATCAGTCATTACAGAGTGGTGCACACATGCCCTGTGTCCCATGGACCGTGCCATGTGTTCACGGCCATACATATGCCTGGTGTTACACCCTCACTCCTCTTGCCACCTGCTGTACATGTCTGAATGTTCAGTCCACATTGTGGGGTATGTCCCCCCTCTGTCCCCGCATATCATCCACATCAGGCTATCTACATGGGTGACCCATCTGTCGGACACACACCAGAGACACGGTGGCATACTGAACGCACATGCTTGGCGGGCAGACATGACATACAGATATACCTAGCTACTGTCAGTTGTTTACCCCCCTCCAGCGCTTGTACTGTGCCGCTGCTCCTTCACCCCACCAAACCCCATCTTAGTGTGTCCTACCGACTAACGCACTGACTGACACATGGGTCCCTGCATACATCACATATACGCTGCATCATGGGTATCACACCCGCACCTCCTCACCATCCTATCATGCGCTGCACCCCTGCTACAGACTGACTATCTGTGACAACGTGCCTGTGTCCATGTCTGGTGGACGTGCAGCGCATGTTTACATCACGGTGTTAGTAGGGGATATGTCAGTCAGTGCACATGGCGCTCAACACAGCCTGTTGTGGGACAGGGACAATGTATGTATCACAAATACACACTGAGACATGCACACAGGTGGCACACTCACCGCTACTGCATGTATGTACAGAGGACACATGACCATTGCAGAATTTGGCTGCCTACACAGTGTTTTAATAAGGGTATGTGTTGGTAGGTGCCATACAAACATTAACAATTGGAACACAGAAACACTCTCCCACAGGCGGATCAACTCTATAAACTGTTTCACATTGGGTGTTATCCCAGCATGGACATCTGTCTCTAATGTTAGGGGGGGCACAGTTTGCTTTTGGGGTTGCCACTGGGAGATGGCCACAGCTATAACTGTGGGTCACACACCCGGGGGCCCGCCATGGGGGTATGGCTGGGGGTGTGCCGTGAACATGCCATGGTAATGCTGGCGGTGCATCACCTCAGCCATACCCTGCACAGCAGCTGTCAGCTGCCTGATGGCATGGCCATGTTCGCCCAGGGTCCGCATAACGGTGCCCATCGCCACACACAGGAGACCCACACATTTGCCACCATATCCACACCATGTGGCTGTGGTCTGGGTGGTGGTATCTGTGTGGGCCCTGTGCGTGGAGATGTGTGGGGGGCCCACACCATGGTCATGCACATGAGTCAGGTGGCAGGGGCCCCCAGTGCCGTGTGGTGGTGTGCGACCGCCCTCAGGCACAGGATCCACCTCCCCACCCTCCATGCCCCACCCGCCCTCCCCATCCTGGCCGCTCCCCTCACTATTCCCACCACCCTCCTCGCCCTCCAACTCCACCTCCCCAGTACCCTCCCACACCCCCTCCTCCCACCCCTCCCCACCATCCATGTCATCCTCCACCGCTGAAGGACTGTCCTCCGCCTTGGGACCTCTAGTGGTCGCGGGGGGGGCTGCCACCAGGTTGTGTGCCTGCAGAGGTCCCTCCCCAGCATCTGCAGCCTCTGTGGAGAAGGCAGAAATGAACAGGGCATCATGCGTTTGTTATGGCACAGATACATTGTGTGTGGCATCACAGGTTGCCATGCCACATGGTGTGGCACAGTGCATAGGCTGGGACACTCACTGTCACCCATGGCTATTGCCTCCCGCTGCATGCGGCGGAGGTACCCTGGGCAGTGTAGCCACATCTCTCTGCCCTTCTTCCATAGGTCCTCTACCTGGGTGGATAAGCAATGTTGCAAACATTAGTGCCCTGTATCCCTGCCCATGGCGAACCACATGACACACATGTCTGCGTGCAATGGTGGCCGCTCCTGCTATGGGCAGCGGGTCCCATACCTGCTGTTGGCAGCGCCACCTGCATGTGTGGGCGTGAGGCTGGGCATTTGTGTTGCAACACCTACGTGTCCTGTGTACCACCTCACAGCCACCCCATCCCATGTCCCTGCCATCTCCTGGCATGACATGTGGGCAACATAGCATGTGGGGCGTGCAATTGTGGTCTACAGGGGGTGTGACTCCATACACTCAGCAGTCCAGCACAGACCTCGGTGTTAGGCAGGCCATCCCACATCAACAGGACCCATCACCATGACACATGGATGCTGATGTAGCCTCTGTGGTGCATGCTCAGACACCTGGGGGGGGGGTGGGGGGCTGGGTACCTTCACTAGCATCAGCTACCATTACACCGGGCTGCTTGTTGGACAACTGGAATCCTGTGTGCTGCCTCCTGGGGATGTGGCGGAACTGGGAACCTGCAACACAAACACCCACCATAGCACCAGGATGTAGAATGGACCTGTGTCAGCTGGTCTGATGCCTCCTGGGGTTAGGGTAGAGCTGGGAACCTGAAACACAAACAACCACCATAACACCAGGATGAAGAATAGACCTGTGTCTGCTGGTCTGATGCTGCCTGGGGTTAGGGCAGAGCTGGGAACTTGCAACAACAGCGCCCACCATAACACCAGGATGTAGAATGGACCTGTGTCTGCTGGTCTGATGCCTCCTGGGGTTAGGGCAGAGCTGGGAAACTGCAACAACAGCACCCACCATAACACCAGGATGTAGAATAGACCTGTGTCTGCTGGTCTGATGCCTCCTGGGATTAGGGCAGAGCTGGGAACCTGCAACAACACCATCATCCATAACACCAGGATGTTTGATACGCCCCTATGCGCAGGTCTGCGAGCATTCGGGGCCAACGGTGATGTTCCACACATCAACAGCACATCAGATCTGATGCCTCCTGGGGATGGGGCAGGCCTGTGTTACTCCGACTGCAGCAGCTACCAGTGCACCATGATGACTACTTGGCCTCTGTGATCAGGTCAGATCTCTCCTGGAGACTGGTCATAGCTGGTAATGTGTCATAGCATCATCCACCATGTCACAGGGATGCCTAATGTAGCTCTGTCATGGGGGCTGCAACTCCTGGAGGTTGGGCAGAGGTGTGCACTGCAACAGGAGCAGCTTACATCACAGCGCGCTACCCTCTGCACCTCTGCTTTCATGTCTATGCCTCCTGGGTATTGGCATACGTGCACACAGCAACATACACAGATAGCTTGATCACAGGTTTGCCCACATACACGTGTCTCACACATGTGGTGCATATCTTATGTGTTTTGATTGCTGGATATTGTGTTGCACACCTTCCATTTAGTGACCTGTCTCCATACACTTGCTTCACATGGGTAGTCTGCTGCACGATTAAAGTCCTTGTGATGCGCACCCACGCCCTCCATACGCATTCCAGATCCTGGCATTTTGAGGCGCCTGGGAAGAGGCGCGGCTGCCTAGTGCATATTAGGGCTGCCAACTGTCATAGATCGTGGCGGCTAAAGGCTGGCTTGCGGGATCGCGTCGCCATTTTGAGGAATGCCAATGTGTTGGTGATGCACGCTGCGCATGCGCAGTATCGTGCAAATGCTGTACCACGCACTACTACACCACACACATGTGCACGTGTTATGGACGCCACATGGAAAAGTATCTCTGGGGCTGCATTACTACACGTTGGATACTGAGATTGGCGGCTATGGTGGCTGGCTTTGGTTTACAGCATCGCATTACTTATGCCATTTGGCCTGGGCTGCATCTGCTGTGCCTCAGCTGTGGACGCCTTCTGCTGCGCTTTTGGAGATGCAACGCTACGCCAGGCGTCATTGTGGATAACATGTTAAAACCCTCGGCCCAGTGTGCAGCAGCAGCCAAGAGAGCAAATAGAATGCTAGGTATCATAAGGAAAGGAATGGAAAATAAAACAAAAGATATTATAATGCCTCTATACCGTTCCATGGTGAGACCGCACCTTGAATTTTGTGTGTAATTCTGGTCGCCGTATCTTAAAAAGGATATAGCATTATTAGAAAAAGTTCAGAGAAGAGCCACCAAAATGGTAAAGGGGATGGAAAGATACTCCTATGAAGAAAGGCTAAAAAGGTTAGGGCTCTTTAACCTGTAAAAGAGACGGCTGAGGGGAGATATGATAGAAGTCTATAAATTAATGAACGGAGTGGAACGGGTAAACGTATATCGATTGTTTACGTTATCAGAATATAGAAAGACTAGGGGACATGCAATGAAGCTACAGGGTAAACTATTTAAGACTAATAAAAGAAGGGAGAGAGATCTACCTGGAGGGGGAGTAACCGCGGTGGTCTTCTCTGCCGCGGAGTGAGCTGCTGGTCGGAGCCCGGTGCCTGCTGAGCCTGCTGCAGGCACTGAGAGGCCGCCTCTGGAGCGGAGGACCCCCCCACGAGCCCTACAAAACACAGCCGGCGTTTTGTTACAACGGAGAGAGATCTACCTGGAGGGGGGGGAGTAACCGCGGTGGTCTTCTCTGCCGCGGAGTGAGCTGCTGGTCGGAGCCCGGTGCCTGCTGAGCCTGCTGCAGGCACTGAGAGGCCGCCTCTGGAGCGGAGGACCCCCCCACGAGCCCTACAAAACACAGCCGGCGTTTTGTTACAACGGAGAGAGATCTACCTGGAGGGGGAGTAACCGCGGTGGTCTTCTCTGCCGCAGAGTGAGCGGCTGGTCGGAGCCCGGTGCCTGCTGAGCCTGCTGCAGGCACTGAGAGGCCGCCTCTGGAGTGGAGGACCCCCCCACGAGCCCTACAAAACCCAGCTGGCGTTTTGTTACAACGGAGAGAGATCTACCTGGAGGGGGAGTAACCGTGGTGGTCTTCTCTGCCGCGGAGTGAGCTGCTGGTCGGAGCCCGGTGCCTGCTGAGCCTGCTGCAGGCACTGAGAGGCCGCCTCTGGAGCGGAGGACCCCCCCACGAGCCCTACAAAACCCAGCCGGCGTTTTGTTACAACGGAGAGAGATCTACCTGGAGGGGGAGTAACCGCGGTGGTCTTCTCTGCCGCGGAGTGAGCTGCTGGTCGGAGCCCGGTGCCTGCTGAGCCTGCTGCAGGCACTGAGAGGCCGCCTCTGGAGCGGAGGACCCCCCCACGAGCCCTACAAAACACAGCCGGCGTTTTGTTACAATGGAGAGAGATCTACCTGGATGGGGGAGTAACCGCGGTGGTCTTCTCTGCCGCGGAGTGAGCTGCTGGTCGGAGCCCGGTGCCTGCTGAGCCTGCTGCAGGCACTGAGAGGCCGCCTCTGGAGCGGAGGACCCCCCCACGAGCCCTACAAAACCCAGCCGGCGTTTTGTTACAACGGAGAGAGATCTACCTGGAGGGGGAGTAACCGCGGTGGTCTTCTCTGCCACGGAGTGAGCTGCTGGTCGGAGCCCGGTGCCTGCTGAGCCTGCTGCAGGCACTGAGAGGCCGCCTCTGGAGCGGAGGACCCCCCCACGAGCCCTACAAAACACAGCCGGCATACACATGGCTGCGTGTTCGCGGCCTGCGGGGTCGCGTTCTAAGGGGCGTGTTACAAGGGGCATGTTCTGCTCCTTGTATGCTCCTTTGGTGCTCCTTTGGTGATATAGGAGTACCAGCAGTCCGGTTCGTCAATGGGAAAACAGAAGGCAAAACTAGCAGCCAAGGCATCGTCAGGAGAGGGAGGTAAGGTGTCTGGTCCCATGGACAAACATGTGACTGCCCTTCCGCTTGCTAGCCAGTCTCTGGATGGGGCTTCTCTTAGCCCAGTTATCCGGACACCACCTCCTTTCCCTCAGCCTACTTTGTCATCCACTCCTGTTAAGTTACTGTCGTCAGTTACACTACCGGTGTTAGTTCCAGTGGCCTCTCCTGCGTCTGATTGTGATTCTTCATCACTTAAAAGTGAGGTGACTCTCTCAGACATTTGGTCAATGCTTCAGAAAATTGATACACGTCTATCTACTACTGTTACTTCTTTGTGTAATTTTTCGCATGATGTTGTTGACAGGGTTAAAATTATTGATGATCAAATGACTAATTTTGCTGGTTCCTTGACTCTGGTGGATTCTCAACTTCAATTATACCAAGACTCCCATCTTGGCTATCTTAAAGATATTTCTTCTGTTTCTTATAGATTGGAGTTACTTGAAAATCACCAGCGTGTTAGGAACCTACGATTTCTAAATTTTCCATCTACACATTTATTATCTTCAGAGATTTTGTTAAAAAAATACCTTTCTGAAATTTTGCACTTGGATGATCCTGTGGATATTGTGCACGTGTATTCCTTTTTTCCTAAGGTTGGGACCTCCGAGCAGGCCAAGGGTGATTTCCCCCTGGCTGACTCGGTTGGCTCTAACCTTACAGAGTTTCTACAAGATTCATTAGATATCATCCCCAAACGGTGCACTTTAGTGGTGACTTTTGGGTCAGAATTGCTTAAATTGAAGGTTATTCGTGCTTATTTTAAGTGTAAAGATCAGTTGTTCTGTGGCTATAAACTGCAGGTATTTCCAGACGTGGGTAAAGTCACTCAAACTCGTCGGAAGCAGTTTCTTGAGCTTAGACCTAGAGTGATTGCGCTGGGAGCTTCTTTTTTCTTGAAGTTCCCTTGTCGCTGTTTAGTCACCTATAAAGATCAGGATTATGTTTATACTGATGTGGTTTCATTGTCTCAGTTTCTTGTGGATAAGGAGGGTGATGGTGGGCAGGAGGGTGTATAGGTGGGAAGGCTTGAATGTTTGACTCCCTGCTTGGAGTTTATACTCCTTTTTCTTCAATTATATTGATTGTATAGTAGGTTTCTCTCCCTTGATGTGTTTTTGTATGTGGGTATGACATTTAGCTCTTGAATGTATTATTTAGTATGGTATTTTGTCTTTTGTAATGTTTCTTGCATTTGAGAAAATTTAAAATAAACAATAAGTAGTAAGACTAATAAAAGAAAATATTTTTTCACTCAACGTGTAATCAAACTCTGGAATTTGTTACCAGAGGATGTAGTAAAGGCTGTTAGTGTAGCTGGGTTTAAAAAATGTTTGGACAAGTTCCTGGAGGAAAGGTCCATAAACCATTATTAAGAAGGGACCCAGGATATCAATGCTTGACCCAGTACAAGCATTGCGGAACCTGTGTCTTTTGGGGAAACTGCTAGGTACGTATGACCTAGATTGGCCACTGTTGGAAATGGGATGCTGGGCTTGATGGACCTTGGTCTGACCCAGTATGGCATATCTTATGTTCTTATGTTCTTTGCGGCATGGGACAAAGGTTATAGTGTATTTGGCTTGTGTCACTGTTTGTGGGGATGTGTCTGACTGTTACTAACACTCATCTTACTGTTGGTGCAGTGGGTATTCGAACCCATGAGCAGTGACTCTGAGGGCATCGTATTAACCAGTGTGCTATGCCTCTTCACATAGCACAGGCTGAGTACACAGCAACTGCAGGTCAACCCAGTAAATGTCAGCTGTGCTTACCGGGATGGGATAGACCCACAGCTATGGCACTTTACAGGTACCTTAGGTTTCCCAGCTGCGGTGATGGTTTTGTTTTGGGGGACACACTGCTATTTGCTATGGGGTATGTGTGCACCCTCCTAATATTAGCAGCAAAACCCCAAGCCATGACGTGAGCAATGCCATATAGGGAGGTCAGTGTGCCGGTGTCCATGTAGCATGCACTGTGTATCGCACAATAGGGGCGCATTGGCTGCTTACGCGCGGTAACCTTAACTTCATGGCAGTGCTATGAGAAGATGTATAGAGCTGTAGCCTACTGGTTAATACAATGACCAACAACCCAGAGCTCATGGGTTCGATCCCTCAGGGGTCTCATCTGCTATGGCTGTCTGAGGCAATCTCTTTTGCTGCATGTAACAGTGTGACACATCTCTACAATCTGTGCTGCCAGCAGAAACACCCTCACCTCATTGCCATCACCTATTGTGCCCTATAGGGCAGGGGGAGTGTCTGGATCCACATGTAGATTGGGGGCAGCGCCTACAGACCCGCCCTCTTGGGGCCAGGGTGGGGGGACAGGATCTGCCTCCAACAGCCCCATACTCTACATCTTTGCAATGGCGGCAGTGCAGTGACATGATGAAGGGCTGTGGGACCAGCTACCCCAGTCCTGCAGGGGAGAGGGCACCCTCGAAAGCACTGGATGCAGATCTGTTTGTATCACACAGGGCACTGGCAGACAGGCAGTGGGCATGTATACGCTCAGATGCCCCCCACCACCATCTGACATTGACCAGCAGTGGGCACTGTCAGTCTTCACCCTGCAAGGTGCTCCAGCCATACACACGCTAACTGCAAACGGTCTTCTAGCTAGTACATAGTGCATGTTCCTGGAGGAACTGTGTGCACCCAAAATGGGATGTGAGCACACACACCAAGCAGGTATGTCAGTGATTGGACCCCAGAACAGGGAACCCATAGATATCACCTAAAAGACATACTGTATGGCACTATGGGGTAACTTAGCCATGCCATGGTCACTGCTCAGTCAGGGTGAGAGTGACCTCCCAGCATGACATGCTGTGACCACCCTGTCCTTGCAGGTGGTGGTTGGGCACTACAATGTCCCAGTCATTGCCCTATGCCCTGTGCAGAAGCATCCTGTCCAGGCCGCCCTGTCCGGGCCATACCCACGGTACCTTGATCCTCATTATGCACATTGGCAGGCTAACACGAAACAGTGCAAGCATTGTGGGCTCAGTAAGTTGTAGGCAGCCACAGCACTCTGGGTAGACATACACACACTCCCACACCTATTTCAGCATTGTGCAAGGATAGAGGTGGTTTGCAGCCCTGGCCGCCACACCAGTACTGGGCACAGTGCAGGCATTGCTATGGTACGCAATACTGTTGGGGGTCACTCCCCGGGGTGGTAAACACTGTCTGGAGCATACACTGAACCACACTCTACAGATATCAGAAAGGTTGCTATGATGAATCTCTGTCAAGAAATTGTGTTTAACATAGGATGTGTTATCTGACATTGAACATAGCGACCTTTTGATATATGTGGAATGTGTTCCCAAGTTTAGAGCAGCATTGCTGAAGTATGCAGTTAGAAACATAGAAACATGATGACAGAAAAAGACCACATGGCCTATCTAGTCTGTCCTTCCATATCAACAACTACAATAGTCCACTTTTTACCTTTAGAGATTCTCTGTGTTGGTCCCATGCTTTTTTGAATTCAGTTACTGTCCTCATCTCTACCACCTCCACTGGGAGACTATTCCATGGATCCACTACTCTTTCCATAAAGAAATATTTCCGCATATCACTCCTGAATCTATCTCCCTTCACCCTCATCCCATGTCCCCTCGTAGCAGAACTTGCTTTCAATTGAAAGAGGCTCTCTCCCTGAACATTTATGCCACGGAGGTATTTAAACATCTCAATCATATCACCTCTATCCCGCCTTTCCTCTAAGGTGTACATATTAAGATCCTTAAGTCTGTCCTCATATGCTTTATAATGAAGCCCACTAATCATTTTAGTAGCCACCCTCTGCACCGACTCCATCCTGTTCACATCCTTTTGAAGGTGCGGTCTCCAGAACTACACACTATACTCCAAATGAGGTCGCACCAAAGACTTATACAGAGGCATTATCACCTCCTTTTTTCTGCTAGCCATTCCTCTCTGTATGCACCCAAGCATCCTTCTAGCTTTTGCCGTCGCCTTTTCTACCTGTTTAGCTACTTTAAGATCATCAGACACAACCACGCCTAGGTCCCGCTTTTCTTTAGTGGACAAAAGTACTTCACCTCCTATACTGTATTGCTCCCTTGGATTGCTGCAGCCCAAATGCATGACCTTACATTTTTTAACATTAAATCCCAGCTGCCAAATTCTAGACCATTCTTCAAGCTTAGCTAGATCCCTCCTCATGTTATCTACACCTTCCTGGGTGTCTATTGCAGATTTTGGTATCATCTGCAAAGAGGCAAACCTTACCCGACAGCCCTTCCGCTATATCACTAAGATGTTAAAAAGAATCGGACCAAGGACAGATCCCTGGGGCACACCACTGGTAACATCCTTCTCCTCAGAGTGAGCTCCATTTACTTGTACTCTTTGTCGCCTCCCACCCAACCTATTTCTAACCCAAGCAGTAACTTTAGGTTCCATCCCTAGGGTGCTCAGTTTGTTTATAAGTCGCCTGTGAGGAACAGTGTCAAAGGCTTTACTGAAATCTAAATACACCACATCTAGAGCTCTCCCTCGGTCCAAATCCTTGGTCACCCAGTCAAAGAAATCAGATTTGTCTGACAAGACCTGGCTCTGGTGAATCCATGCTGCCTCAGATCCTGTAATCCGCTGGACTCCAGAAACCTCACTATTTTCTCTTTCAGCAGCGTTTCCAATAATTTACTCACCACCGAAGTTAAACTAACCGGCCTGTAGTTTTCAACCATATCCTTACTTCCGCTTTTGTGTAAAGGTACCACATGAGCCTCTCTCCAGTCCTTTGGCACCACTCCCGAGTCCAACGAGGCATTGAAAAGGTCAGTCAGTGGAGTTGCTAGAACGTACCCAAGTTCCCTCAGTATTCTAGGGTGTATCCCATCCGGTCCCATCGCTTTGTCTACTTTAAGTTGAGCTAGTTTCTCACGAACACAGTCTTCTGAAAATTGTTCAAGATGTCCCTCGCTTCTGTTCCTGTTTGTGGGTGTTTTCTGAGGTCCTGCTCCTGGTTCTTCATCTGTGAACACAGAACAAAAATATTTGTTAAGCAATTCCGCTTTATCCTTATCAGCTTCTACATATTCCCCCCCTGCACCCTTGAGTCTGACAATACCACTTTTTCTCTTTCTCTTCTCACTAATATATCTGAAAAATGTCTTATCCCCCCATTTTATTGCATTGGCTATTTCCTCCTCCTTTTGAATCTTTGCCTTCTTGACTACTTTGCTAGCTTCTCTAAGTTTTTCCAAATACAGATGCCTGTCTTCCTCTCTCTGTGATCTCTTGTATTTCATGAAGGCCTCCCTCTTTTTCTTCACTTTTTCAGCTACTTCCTTCGAAAACCATAGCGGTCTCCTTTTCCTTTTGCCTTTATTTACCATTTTAACAAAAAGGTTGGTTGCCCTTAAAATACCCCCTTTCAGTTTTGCCCACTGTTTTTCTACATCCCCCAGCTGTTCCCATCCCACTAACGACTCCCTGAGGTATTGGCCCATTTTCGCAAAGTTAGTCTTCCTAAAGTCTAAGATCCTCACCTTGGAATGGATTCTAAAAGCCCTAGTCCTAATACTGAACCACACCATCTGGTGATCACTGGATGCAAAATGATCTCCCACTACAACATCAGAAACACTTTCACCATTGATAAGCACCAAGTCCAGTATGGCCCCTTCACGTGTGGGATCTGTTACCAATTGCCTGAATAGTTCTCCCTGTAGAGAATCCAGGATCTCCTTACTTCTAGATGATACTGCAGCAGGAATGTGCCAATCAACATCTGGCATATTGAAATCTCCTATCAGTAGCACTTCCCCTTTCCTAGGAATGCCCCTTTCCTAGCAATTAACTCTCTGTCCACCTCTTCCTCTTGTGAGGGAGGTCTGTATATCACACCAATGCAAATAGATTTCTCTTTCCCTCTTTCTAGTTTAACCCACAATGCCTCCTCTCTCCCTTTTAAGCTCTGTAATTCCAAAGCTTTAATAGTAGTTTTTACATATAGTGCCACTCCTCCTCCCCTTCTTCCTATCCTGTCCTTTCTGAATAAATTATAGCCAGGTATAGTTACATCCCAATCATGGTTTTCTGTGAACCATGTTTCTGTAACAGCCACTAAATCTAAGTCAGCCACTCCCACCAAAGCTTCAACATCAGGGATCTTATTTCCCATGCTACGGGCATTTATACACACTGCTTTCCATATGTTACTCCTGTTATCCATTTCCATAAAGGTATTTAATGTATCACCTACCTGGGGGCTTTCACTTACCTTTCTTCACCCATCCCCAACGAATCTAGTTTAAAGCCCTCTTCAGTAGATTAGCCAGTCTACTACCGAAGATGCGTTGACCTCTCTTGGACAGATGGATGCCATCTCTGCTCTGCAACCCTTGGAACAGCATCCCATGGTCTAGGAAACAAAAACGCTCTTGATGACACCATCCACGCAGCCATGCATTCATCTCCAGGATGCGAGCCTCTCTGCCTTGGCCTTTACCTTCAACAGGGAGGATTGAAGAGAACACCACCTGTGCACCTAACTGCTTTACCCTCTGTCCCAGAGCCATGAAGTCACTTTTGATACGTTCCGAGGTATACCTGGCAGTATCATTTGTTCCAACATGGATTAGCAACATTGGGTAATAGTCAGTGGGCTTGATGAGTCTCGGCAAACTCTCCGTAACATCTTGGATTTTGGCACCAGGCAGTTGCTAGTATTGAGAGATGCTAGTCTGCGTAGGGCCCAACGGCCTGACTCTCCATGAGGCATTGGATAGTGGAGCCTGTGGGTGTGGGTGTTTGTGCCGCTGCTCTAGGGCAGAGGTTCCCAACTCCGGTCCGGGTGGGCCAAACATGGTTCAGGTCTTCATGCTATCCCTACTGAATATGCATGGATACATGTGCATACAGTGGGGGTGGTGTATGTAAATACATCTCATGCATATTTATTAGGGACATCCTGACAACCTGAATGGTGTTTGGCCTTCCAGGACTGCAGGTGGGACACTCTTCTCTAGGGATTGCACATGTTTATGGTGTCTGTGATGTCTAGGGTGACATATAGGCGTTTCTGGCATGTTTCATTTCTCTGCATGAAAGGCTCTGTCTTTATTACCATGGTTTACTACTGCATAAAATATGGGGACATGGTTTGTAGGGGCCACAGCTGGGACTTGAACCTGTGACCCTCTTCCCCTGAACACACTGTCTGTGTGTACTGCACCACACTGTTGCCACAGAGCCAGATCATTCCCTGGGGATACCATGACTGTACGTCAGACAGATCTTTTCTGTTGCAGTGCATGGCACACGCCTAAATGGGGCTTGGCCATGGTCTGCTGTGGGCAGCTGCCACTGCCCCCTCCACCACCAGCACCCCTCCGCCACCATGCTGACATGCCCTTATGCCGGTGGTGCTGGTGGTGTGCAGTTCCAGGCCAGTCAGTATGCCGGTAGGCAGCTGCCTATGGTGTGGGTTCTTGGGTGGAGGTGCCTCCATTGGACATGCGCGCTTCCCCCCTGCACCACCTGCCAATGTTCTGTGCCCTTGGGGGTACCTGCTGGGTAATATCCCCTGGGACACTGTCGGGAACACACTCGTGCCCATGTTGGACCCTCATCAGTTGCTGTCTTGCTGCTTTACAGTTTTGGCATTCCTATGTGCCACCTAGGCATCTGCCTAGTCCGCAATGTGCCCCAGCGGGACCACAGCATGTGCCGCCTGCAGCCCTCTGTATCTCATTTCCAGCATCAGTACAGTTGCCCTGTCCTACGTGCCCACTCTGCTGTTGCTGCACGTTTGCACACCATAACAAACCTGCCCAATATAAATGACAAACACCCTGATCAGCGGTATTTCAATGTGGGATCATTCACTTTGTAGGGGGACTGAGAATAGACCCTTCCAGACATGATATCTTCTTTTTTATGCTTTGTCAGTAGTGTTGCTTTATGTTTCTCATTAATATCACTATCGGCCAGCTTAGTTATTGGGATTTCAAATGTGGTTCTGGTCATTTTATCTGTTTCTTTGCTTTTTTGGCTCCTGCACATGTATCACTACTATCACGTTTTTGGGTTTCTTTGCCTTTGCTGTACATTGCTGACTAAAATGGTTTCTCTTTCCTGCAAATGTGCCTAGCGTGAGGGTTTCACTCGCGCTAATTTTCTGAGCTTCATTTCACGGCGTTAGTGTGCAAGGAGCCACTCCACGCCCACTCTCCGCCCATTGACCCCTTCTCTCCGCCCCTGGGGAGCCTTCCTCCGCCCTATTGGGGGGCCTTGCTCCACCCTAGGCGCACCTTACCGCTGCAGCAGACGTTATCGCGCGATACGTGACGTTCTCGCACGGTAATGCGACATTATCGCACGATAACTTCGCAGCTGTGACGTTAGCACCGTTTAGTAAACATACCCCTATGAGACTTACTACTATGGAAGCCTGTCGATTTTTGCTTTTTATACCTTCTGGCTATAACCAGCTCATGAATAACACTCAGGAACTACTGAAACCTATTTGTTAAAGACTGAAATAGTGTGTAGCAGGCATAAGCTGAGGCAAATACAGTAAGTCCAACTATCTAGGAAAAATCGAAATGCTGCTTTGAGAATCTAGATCACCAATTTAGCATCCCATGAGCAGAGGTTCAACTGCAGTGAGCCCAATACAATACAGGTTACACAACAATGTGCTATTAAGTGATAATATCCTAATAAACCTTTAAAGAATAAAGGTTAATGCATTGAATTGCATATAAAAATAAACAAACCTCTGAGAGATAAAGGTTAATAACTTGAGCTATGTGAATAGGACAGAGAGAAAAATAAAATGGAAATGTGCCATTTGTGAGCCATTTTTTCCCTGTGCAATGGGTAACTTTAGCATGCACAGGGGAAATATGCTTTGCACTACAGCACTGGTGTGCATGCTAAGCAGGACTTAGAGGATGCTGTTATGTCTACACTAAAATGAGTGAGTGCACACATGTAAATGAAGAAGTCTCTGATGCAAATGAGGCTTTTACATGTCTGATATATTCCCCTCCACCTACTATTTTGTGCATGGTTTCTAAGGCCGTGATTTTAATGACTGCCATGGACTAACTGTTAACTTTGTAGCATGCATGCTATATAAGAACATAAGATATGCCATACTGGGTCAGACCAAGGTCCATCAAGCCCAGTATCCTGTTTCCAACAGTGGCCAATCTAGGTCATACGTACCTAGCAGTTTCCCCAAAAGACACAGGTTCCACAATGCTTGTACTGGGTCGAGCATTGATATATCCTGGGTCCCTTCTTAATAATGGTTTATGGACCTTTCCTCCAGGAACTTGTCCAAACCTTTTTTAAACCCAGCTACACTAACAGCCTTTACTACATCCTCCGGTACCAAATTCCAGAGTTTGATTACACGTTGAGTGAAAAAATATTTTCTTTTATTAGTCTTAAATAGTTTACCCTGTAGCTTCATTGCATGTCCCCTAGTCTTTCTGTATTCTGATAACATAAACAATCAATCTACGTTTACCCGTTCCACTCCGTTCATTAATTTATAGACTTCTATCATATCTCCCCTCAGCTGTCTCTTTTCCAGATTAAAGAGCCCTAACCTTTTTAGCCTTTCTTCATAGGAGTATCCTTCCATCCTCTTTACCATTTTGGTGGCTCTTCTCTGAACCTTTTATATAAAGTACTGAGAAATCAGCAAGCACGATAGATGGCACTTAAAAAGCTTACTTGAAATCCTTTGATCAATAATATTTTCCTACATGTCTATTTAGAAAAAACAAGCTGAAAAGTTCACACTTATAGTGTGGCAAAATGGCACGCTTCCCCTTCCTCCGTTTGCAAACTCAAGTGCTCTACAAGGATGTGTGTAGAGACGTGGTAAAGTGTGCCTCGTTATGGTGGCGGGGCTCTGGGGCTGTATGTGGCATCTCTGAGTGATGCTATATATTGTGATAAGGTGAGCTATGTAGATGAGATGGAATGGGAGAGAAGTGAGGAATGTACCTTTAAAGACAGATGTAAACAGGGTTCCCATAGAAACCACAAGCCACCGGAGCCTGCAGTAGCTAGAGCTAAGCCCTGCCCAAGCAGTGATGTAAGAGCTAGTTTGAGCCCTAACAGCTCTCACGTGTGCAGAGAGGAGGGTGTGGCTGAAAAGAAGCACCATTTTAAAACTGCTTCAGAGTTTGAGGAAGAGGGAAGCAGGAGTCAGGCAAGCGAGAGTCAGGAGGAGAAAAGAAGCCACGGGAAAAGGGAGCACGAGGAGCGAAGGAGTGGAGAAGGAAGGACAGCTGATTCTTACTCTCAGAAAGCAGTGGAACCAAGGTTGGAACCTGTCCTAAAGCACCCCAGAGAAAAGAAGCTGGAGAGGTTTGTTTCCACGTGGGGAAGCAGCTCAGAGAGCCAGTCAAGTAAGAGAGGTGGGGAAGACAAGTTTGCTACAGTTCCTAACAGAAGCTTTTCTGAAGATGTGGTCAGAGAGCTGAGGAAAAGCGCTGAACGCTGTGCTAGACAAAAGGCAGTGAGAGCAGCTCCAGGCAGGAACAGGAACAGTTCAAGTAAGTGCCGTGAATCAGCTTTAGAGGCTGTTGATAAGCTATTCTATGAGAGAGAAACTTCTTTAACCTATGCTGGTGCAGAGCAGAAAGAACACTTTTTAGGAAAGCTGAAAGAGTTTCTGCAGAGTGTAAAATTCAGACCTTCTGATATAAGCTCCCAGGAAGATGACTCAAGTGAAGCTGTTGAAGAAATGCAGATAGAAACGTATGAAAGTCCTTGTGATAGTGACGTAACAGAAATGGAATGCTCATTCTGTAAGACAAACAAACTAAACATGTGCTAGGCTCAGGCTATGAGAAGAAGTTTGTTTAACCTGGTTTTTGTCAAGCTGAGTGAGAAAGAAAACTCTTGCTAGAAGTTTTAAGTTTGCCTGATGTGATTAACAGCCATAGCAGTGAAAGGCATTTATCTGAAGAAAGCTGAATGTAGTTGCTGTGGAAAGAATATTCCTGACTTTGATGTTTAAGCCTGTTTTGTTCCTCTTCTTCATTTACTTTGGAGAATTTATCCTTGCCTTGTTTTGGCGCTATGAATTTTGATGCGAGGGGGAAACCCTGAAATAAATTTCTTTGTTTTGCCTAACAAACTGTGTGGTCACACTACTTTGCTTGGAGAGTATCTGAAACTACAAGTCCCAGCATTCAGTGCTGGCAGCCAAAGACTTGGGACAGTACTCAAAAGGGCAAATAAGGCAGCCCTTTTGCTTATTGGCCTAGGCAGGGGGTCACGACAATATATATGTGTTAAATTCTATTTAACTGACAAGCCGCACAGTTATACAGAGTATGCTGTGTAGAGATTGGTGTCTGTTAAGAGAATGTGTGGTGAAGGTGGTGTGAATTTACCTGTGCCTGTTGTGCAGGGGTGGTGTGGGAGTGGGGTATGTGCATTTGGCACATGTATGTGGTATAGGGTTGGGGGTATGCATGCATGTGGGGTGGGTATTGGCATGGACATGTTTGGTACGAGGGTGTATGTGCATGTGTGGTGCAGGGTTGGGGTGGCTGTATGCATGCATGTGTATATGTGGTACAAGGGTGGCATGTAGAGGTAGGGTCTGTGTGAGTGGTGCAGGGGTGGGGATGTGCCTCTTGGTATAAACATTATTAACCCTTGCCCTGTGCACTCATCTCAACCTTCCACCTCTTGCACTCTTCTTCTCCTTCGAGCACCTCTCCTGCTGCTTGTCTTCAGTCACACTCTTCCCCCATCCTATGGTTCCCCTTTCCAGACTCTCTCCCTTGTTCCATCCCTCATGTGTTCTCGCACCCTCTACTTCCTTTACTCCCCTTCAGGATCTCCCTCTTTCCTTTCCTTCCCCCCCCCCTACACATTTGTCTACTCCCCTCCTCCTCTGTTCTTCCTTTTCTTTCCCTACATCCCCTTTAGCTTTCCTCCCTGATCCTCCTCCATCTTCTAACAAAATGATGATGATATTATGACTATGTTTATTAATTATATACCCTGTTATCCGAGTTATATTCTCCTGTTTTCTGTAAACACAAAGTACTGTTGAATTGTGTATCTCACTGTTTTTTGTGAACCGCGCTGATGCCTAATAGTGCGGTATATAAGAGTCTATAAATAAATAAATAAAATAAATAAAAGGTACTGGCCAACTTGCCTCTTCCTGGCCATGACAATGGCCATGTGATGTCATAAGTACTTAGCAGGGTCCCAAGAGGTAGGTCCATTCCTTTTTGATTGTGATAAGCATAGGCCCCCCCAAAGCTTGCATGGCTAAAAATAGGGGACCATGAATGTATATTCAGCTATGCCAAATGGCTTGACTACATCTTGCAGCAACATTCCAGTGCTTAATTGCAGAGGTATAAGGTGACTGCTTAAGTTGGTGGTGCACCATAACTGAATCCATTTAACAGGGTTTTTATATCACTTTATCATTTCAGTCAAAGCATTTTACATTGTAACTTGACTTGTTAGTGTACATTAAACAGGGACATTGATAACTTGGAATTTTCTGAGGCAGTGAAGGTTTAAGCGACCTGTCCAAGGCCACAAGGAGTGCTAGTGGGAATTGAACGCTGGTCTTTTGGTTCCCAAGCCAGTGCTGTAACCATTAGGCTACATCTATACATATATGTATTACGTCAAAGACGATGCTTTCCCCAACTACTCAGCTGCCAATTCTCTCCCTCTCTTCTTCCTCCTTTCTCCCACCTCTTACCTTTCTATCTTACTTGGAATGCTTTCTCCCCTCTCTCCTCGCCTCACCCCCACCCCGATTCTCTGTCTCTATCCCTCCTTCTTTCCCTTCCTTCTGATAGCACACTCTTCCCCTCCATCACTCTCTCCCCCTTTCACTTTCCCATCCTTCCTAGTACACTCTCTTCTCCCCCTGACTCTTCCCTCACTGAGTATTCTTTCCCTCCCTTTCTTTTCCTCTCCCATCCAGAACGCTCTCTCTGTTCCCAGTCCCTTCTTTTCCTCCCTCGGTGTGCACTCCCTTTCCTTTCTGCCCCCTCACCTCTGAAGCCCCACAGCACACCTCTTTCAGCAGCACAGATACATCAGAGTGTTTTCTTCATCACCCGGGTTGAAGAAGTATTTCAGAGTGGCCCTGAGGCAGGGGCAGCGTATACCTTTTTTGGTTGGAAGGGCCCAAGCTCCCCCCTTAGCTCCTGCCCATTTCTCACTTTATATTTATACTTAATCATTCTTTTGCACATTTTTTATGTAAATCATATTAGAGTATAATTATTCCCAGATTAACCAATAAAATTCTCCTGACAGCAGTTACGGAGCAGGAGTAGGATGTTTCACTTTACAACTCAACATACAAAAGAGTTCTAGTCAGATTCTGATGTCACATGAGAAACAGCAACCAAACTCATAAGAACATAAGATATGCCATACTGGGTCAGACCAAGGTCCATCAAGCCCGGTATTCTGTTTCCAACAGTGACCAATCTAGGTCATATGTACCTAGCAGTTTCCCCAAGGGACACAGGTTCCACAATGCTTGTATTGGTTCAAGCATTGATATCCTGGGTCCCTTCTTAATAATGGTTTATGGACCTTTCCTCCAGGAACTTGTCCAAACCTTTTCTAAACCCAGCTACACTAACAGCCTTTACTACATCCTCCGGTAACAAATTCCAGAGTTTGATTACACGTTGAGTGAAAAAATATTTTCTTTTATTAGTCTTAAATAGTTTACCCTGTAGCTTCATTGCATGTCCCCTAGTCTTTCTATATTCTGATAAGGTAAACAATCGATCTACGTTTACCCGTTCCACTCCGTTCATTAATTTATAGACTTCTATCATATCTCCCCTCAGCCGTCTCTTTTCCAGGTTAAAGAGCCCTAACCTTTTTAGCCTTTCTTCATAGGAGTATCCTTCCATCCCCTTTACCATTTTGGTGGCTCTTCTCTGAACCTTTTCTAAAATCGCTATATCCTTTTTAAGATACGGCGATCAGAATTGCACACAATATTCAAGGTGCGGTCTCACCATGGAACGATATAGAGGCATTATAATATCTTTTGTTTTATTTTCCATTCCTCCACAATTGGACACTGTGTGAAGTAACAGAAAACCCTGCAAATGGATACTCAGAAATTTTCCAACCATTCTATGCTATACCAAGCCAGGCCATACCATACCATACCAGCACCAAGTCCAAGAACTCAAACAGCAGCATCCTTGTCTATGAAGTCAACACAACTGTGAATATTCTCCAACATCAGTACGCCTCCATTTGGAAAAAGAGAATTAGACAAACTTTTTATGGATTCCTACATAAAATCTATATATTAAGACTCCCTCACTGGGATGCACATATAAAGCACAGACCATCACCTAATAAAAACAAAGGGGGGGGGGATATTCAGCAGCGGCAGCTAGCACTTGTAAAGCAGCCAGCCATTGCCACTGAACTGTAATGCTGGGGCCATATCCGGCCTCCGGCATTGAATATCCAGGTTGGCCGCAGAACCCGGAAGCTATCCAGACAACAGTGATATTGAGCCACTGTGCAAGTTAGCTTCAGTGGCTAAAGTAAGTCCAGCATTTGCTGCTCCTTACTTTACCCGCATGTCGCTAACCAAGCAGCTGCTTAATATTGCCACTGCCCCCTTAGTGGCAGGTGCCACCTCTGCTCCTCCCTGGAATCCCCCAGTGCTAAGCAGTGAGTATCGGGGGGGTGTAGTAGCGGCACCTGCAGATATTCGGTGGCACTAGCAGCGCCATTGAATATCCAGCTGTGCGGCATCTACATGGTTTGCAGGTCTGAAACCATGTAAATGCCTTGGAATATCCCACCCCAATAGCCTACAAATTAGTAACAAAGGGGGGGGGGAGTATTCATCAGTGGCTAGGTTATTTAAAGCGCCTAGCCCAGCGATGGCGAACCTATGGCACGCGTGCCAGCTGTGGCACGCGAAGGCCTTGCAGCTGGCATGCGGGTAGGTCCGCAAAAAAGAAAAAGCTGGCTCTGGCTGCTGCCGCGGACGCGGCAGCGGCAGAGTGCAGTGTCCCGCGGGGCCCCCTCCGCCCGCTAAGCCCCTCTGCAAGGGCTTTCAGATTCGCGAGGGAGAGCGTCTCCCTCGCGTCTCTGTTAAGCCCGCAGGGGCTAATGGGAAATTTCCCATCAGCCCCTTTAGACGCGAGGGACTGATGGGAAATTTCCCATTAGCCCCTGCGGGCTTAACAGAGATGCGAGGGAGAAGCTCTCCCTCGCGAATCTGAAAGCCCTTGCAGAGGGGCTTAGCGGGCGGAGGGGGCCCCGCGGGACATTGCATTCTGCCGCTGCCGCGGCAGTGGCAGCAGCCAAAGCCAGCTTTTTTTTTTTTTTTTTTAAATATGCCATGGGGGGGGGGGGGTTAGGACTGCTAATGGGCTAGTGGGGGGGGCGTAGGACTGCTAATGGGCTAGGGGGGGGTAGGACTGCTAATGGGCTGGGGGGGGGTAGCGGGTAGGACTGCTAATGGGCTGGGGGGGGTAGGACTGCTAATGGGCTAAGGGGGGTAGGACTGCTAATGGGCTGTGGGCTGATGGGGGCTGTCTGGAAATGGGGTGATGGGGGTTAGGACTGATAATGGGCTATGGGGGGGCTAGGACAGGAAATGGGCTGATGGGGAGGGGTTAGGACTGGATGGGCTGTGGGCTGTTCGGGGGGTTAGGACTAGTAATGGGCTATGGGGGGGTTAAGACTGCTAATGGGCTGTGGGCTGATGGGGGCTGTCTGGAAATGGGGTGATGGGGGTTAGGACTGATAATGGGCTATGGGGGGGGGCTAGGACAGGAAATGGGCTGATGGGGAGGGGTTAGGACTGGATGGGCTGTGGGCTGTTGGGGGGTTAGGACTAGTAATGGGCTATGGGGGGGTTAAGACTGGTAATGGGCTGTGGGCTGATGGGGGGCTGTCTGGAAATGAGGTGATGGGGGGTTAGAACTGCTAATGGGCTATGGGGGGGGGGTTAGGACTGATAATGGGCTAAGGGGGGGGCTAGGACAGGAAATGGACTGATGGGGAGGGGTTAGGACTTGAGGTGGGCTGATGTGGTTAGGACTGGTAATGGGCTGTGGGCTGATGGGGGGGTTTAGGACTGGCAATGGGCTGTGGGGGGCTGACTGGAAATGGGCTGATGGGGTTAAGACTGGAAGTGGGCTGATGGGGGGTTAGGACTGGTAATGGGCTATGGGGGGGTTAGGACTGATAATGGGCTATGGGGGGGTTAAGACTGGTAATGGGCTTTGGGCTGATGGGGGATGTCTGGAAATGGGGTGATGGGGGGTTAGGACTGGTAATGGGTTATAGGGGGGGCTTAAACTGAAAATGGGGTGATGGGGGTTTAGGACTGGAAGTGGGTTGATGGGGGGCTAGGACTGGTAATGGGTTGGGGGGTTGCTATGACTGGAAATGGGCTGAGTGGAAGGGGAGGCTTGAACTGCAAATAGCTGATGGGGAGGGAGCTTGGAATGGAAATGGGCTGTGAGGGAAGGGAGCTAGGACTGAAAATGGGCTGATGGAGCAGCTAGGATAGGACTGGAAATGGGCTGTTGGGGGGAGCTAAGATTGGAAATGGGCTGTGGTGGGGGCTTGAATTGAAATGGACTCATGGAGGGGCTAGAACTGGAAGTAGGCTCATGGGGGGGGCTTGGACTGGAATTGTACTGAGTGGAGGGGAGCTATGATTTGACATGGGCTGATGATGGGGCTAGGAAATGACTAGAAATGGGCTGATGGGGGGCTAGGATTGGAAATGAGCTGATGAAGGGACTCAGACTGAAAATGGATGGGGGAGCTAGGACTGGAAATGGGTTGATGGGGGGCTAGGACTGGAAATGGGCTGATGCAGGGACTAGAAAGGAATGGATGCTGGGTGAGACTGGAACTAGAAGGGAGCTGATGTTGGGGGAGGATTAGAATGGGATGGGGCTGGGAGAGTAAAATGGAGAGGGGAAAAATATTTTGTGTGGGAGGAATGAAAAATCTACAATTGGCCTGGTATTGGGAGAGTAAGTGGGGATTGAGGATGGAGCGGTAAAATTTGTGTGGATGAAATAGGAATGAGGAAAGAGCAAAAGGAGAAAGATTAGTATGTTAAAGCAGATGTAGAGAGAGAGAATGGAAAAAAAGACTAGAAGAGAGAAGAAAGAACAAATGGACAGCAGACGATGGAGAGTTAGCAGAAAACATGAAGAAACCAGAAGAAAGTGGCTGGAGCAATTGCAACTGAAAAAAAATGCACAAAAGGTAGAAAGATATCTCTTTATTTTGAATTTATTAACTGGAATATGAAACCTCTGGGAAATGTGCATCATTAACGTCTGTGCTTTGTTTGGTACAAGAGGAAATTAATTTATAGTTTTATTTCTACAGTGTTGTACATTCCAAGTTTGGCTTTTGGGGTTCCCAGTTTAATTATTGCCTTCCTGTTTCTAAATTGTGATTCCTTGTTTGGTGATGGTCTATGTTCTGCATGTGTAACTGAGCTGAGGTTTAATTGACGTGCTGGCACTTTGAGGAAATTCTTTGGTTTTGTGCGGCAGTTTGGGCACTCGGGCTCAAAAAGGTTAGCCATCACTGGCCTAGCCACTGCTGCTTTAATTAAATCCAGATATTCAGACTTGAAATTTATCCGCCATCCAGTGCTGAATATCCGGATTCACTGTTCAGGGTGTTGATATCCGGTTAGTGACGATATTGAGCCGCTAATCAGATAGCGATAACCAGTTAAAGTTGAGACAGCCATTCAACTATCCTAACTTTAACTGATTAGTCTGTTGGGTTAGTGGCTGAATATTACTGCTAAACAGAAAGCAACCGGTACCGCCCCCAATCTGCCAGTTTTAATCGAGTGTTTTTTACGCAGTCTGTAAGAATATTCGGCGGCTCTAGCTGGACTCAGTGAGCAGTGGAACACTGAAGGAAAGAGAAACCGAAATGCATTTTCTCCCCCATACAAGATACACATTTTCAGAGCTGGCATATTTCATTCTCAAAAATCCGAAAATACATTTTTTGCACCTTTGTTACTGCAAGGAATTGACTCTCAGCTCTTTTTTTACCTCAGTGATAAACAAGTTCTCAGTAGAGACATCAGCATTCAATATTAGGATTCTGAAAGAGAAGGTACTGGAAGTGACTCGCAGGATGAAACTGCACCTACAAAAGGAACACCACCCCCCTCCCCCACACCACTATTTACTATTGAAGTATAATATGTCCACTATCTGTAAGGAGTAGAGGTCTTGAAAGTCAAATTGCAAATGTACTGAGTCAGACCAATTTGAAAAAAATATGACTGACTTGGTAGCAGTGTTGCACTCTGCTTTGCAGGGGATCCAGATTCGAGTCGCACACTTACCATAGTACTTTTCACAATGGATACCTTTAATCTTAAAAGGCCACCCTCACTGGTTTTCTTTCCCTGTGGCTGGTAGAAGAGGCTTCAACTTGTCAGTAGGGACTAAAACTCACACTGCTTCACAATTCTCACTTCTACAGCACTGGAAGAAACGCCGAGATGGTGGGGTTGAGAACTAGTATAGATGAAATCTTCTGCTGCTCACATGGTTTTACTTGATGATTTTTCTCCCGGAGAAACTAAGAGTACTTTGAAATCTTTATCTGCTGAGGCCAGTCATTTCTTGAAATCTGCTGACAGTTCTCAGTTTACAAATTCTATTACTATGGAGGTTCCTACTAAACAAAGATGTTCTGCTATTTCTCAGGATGAGTCCGTTAAATTAATTTTGCAGGCTTTTGCATGATTGGAGTCCGTAGTTCTTACTAAAATATAATTTGCAACATAATACTGTGATAACGTTTGAAGAATGGATACATTATGAGCACTCTGTAGAGTTTGTTGCAAAGAAAATTATGCCGCTTGGTCCTTCTGTTTCTCAGATTCAGGCTAATTGTCTATAGTTGGTTAAGGCTGAGGCTCCAATGACTCATCGAATGGAAAATGTTATGCGAAGGAAGACTCTTAGGTTACCTAATTTTCCTAAGTTGTCTACTATTACTCCTAAAGATGTTTCGTAAATATTTGAAAGAGATATTGTCGCTATCTGAATCGGTCCTGACACCTGATGTTTGTGCATATTATTTGCCTTCACATGACATTTATGGGACGGGCTTTGGGCATTCTGTCAAGCTTAAGAGTTGGAGATCAGATACTTTGCTGTTAGATGATTCTTTATTACCTGAAACCCTAGAATCTGTTACCTTATCTTTTTTGATTGAGACTCTTTTTTTTTTTTTTCTCTAAGTGTAATCATAAGTTCCTTGGTCATATTATTAGGATATGCACTGATCTCGCCCGGGAGACTCAAAATCATCAAAAGAAATTCTTAGTTTTCTCGAATTGTGGGCTTTGTTTCTACTCTAATACCTCTTGCCTTATTATCAGATATTTACATGGGTATCTTTTCTCCAACTGTCTAAATTCTTGCCTGCTCAGACGCAATCTCAGCCACTTACGCTAGTTTTTTATGAAGACACATAGGTGCCTATGTATCTTTATAAAATAGGTGCCACCTCATCCTCTTATCTTTTTTCTTTTTAAATCACCCTCCACATACAGTATGTAAAGGACTATTGTTAAAAGATTACTTTGTGCAGATAAACAACTTGTTGGTTGCAAAGAATATCCGAGAAAGAGAATTGTTTGTAATAGACATTTAATCCTTTTGATCAGTTGGGTTTTCTGACTTAACATTATTTATTTTATGTGTTTATTTATTTATTTAACCAGTTTTATATACCACCATATCCTTCAATCAAAGTGGTTTACATCATAACTCAGCTGATTACATTAAACAAGGGTGAGGTACAGTTGGAGAAAGACATAGGGTGAGCTGTCATGTCCATTGTCCTGTATGAGCTTCCTTGAATGTTAATTTATTTTTCTGAAGCGTGTTTGTCTAAGATATTCAGAGTAAGTATAGTGGGGGGAGGGGGCATATTCAGCGGAGGTGGCCAGAGAAATTATCTCCCAGGTAGCAAGGGATAAATTATGCCCGGATATTCAGTACCAGGCCATGTCCAGTCAGCGGCATTGAATATCCAAGTCGCCCGCATAGCGAATTAACTATCCAGTCGGTGGTGATATTCAGCCACTGGCTGGATAGCTAAGCCGGCTAACGTTAGGCCATTTTTTTGGACTAAATTTAGCCAGTTAAGGTTAACCAGCCAGTGATTCAATATCACTGCTGTCTGTCTAACCCTCAGTGCAGCCCCCAATCCCCTCCAGGGAACACCCCAATGCTAAAGGGGGTATTTTGGAAACCCTGTTCATTAGTAAGATGTCTGAAAATGGGTACTTAGACATGCAAAGCATGGAGACATCCCTGGTACCTGGATCAGTGGATGGCCAGTTTGAGGACATCCACATTTGTGAAATGGCCTACACTTGTGCATATACCCAGCCTAGCTGTGTGTGTGTGTGTGTTGCTTCTCCAGAACAAACTACCTGGGTGTTCATTTTTCGGGGTGGAGATGAAGTGATATCAGAAAGCAAGTATATGTGCATTTCTTAACTGCTGCCACTCTTCTGAATTTTGGAGGTTCTACTTTGGACATCCCTGATTTAGATATCCCTTCTAAAATGCTACTTTACGCATTAAGCAGTGGGGTGTTCAACGGCACTAAGAGGATATTCAGCAGCATGAGCAGAGCATGTGCCACTGAATATCCCACTCAGCAGGAGCTATCATTTCTGCTAATCATGTTACTCCCTTTGAATATGCTCCCCATTATGTCTTGAAAGGCTTCCAAAAGGGACTGCTACTGCTGGAAAGAAATTTGCACTTTAAGTATTTATTTCTGTGATATTCTCTAAATCTTGGGGAAAAGGGAATTCTTTGGGTTAAAGCTGATAAATCTGTGTATTTTAGAATCCACTATATTTGTCAACTAAGGGCCTAGTAGCAGCAGAGAGCTTTTTTAATTTAAATCTAACCTCAGTCAGGGCATAGTACCAGCAGATAAATTTTTAATTTAAATCAAATCAGGGTATAGCATAGGATAGAAGGGAGAATAGTGTAAATATTCTTTGAGTAGAAAGAAAGAAATTGTTTCTAAAGACCTTTACAAAGAGGCCTTTCAGTTAGGAGACAAGAGACCTGTGAAATTGTTTTAAAAAGATATTAAAGACAAGTGACAGATCAAAGGGGCAATTTGAACGACTCCCTCTATCAACTAAGGGCTGTGTGAATCACCCAGGAAATTAGGAGATTATCTTAGAAACACAGGTCAGGGACCTTTATAGCAAGCCAGCTTTTACTACGTTTTCTTTCCCTCGCACCCACCCCAATTGCCACCCACCTGAGGCATAATCTTAGCTTTAAAGGCCCTTAAACTTATTAAAGGAGAAGAGGTGGTCAAATTCACTTTTAAGTTTAGTTGGTTATCCTCACCAGGAATAGATTAATTAAGGCCCTGAAATTAAATTAATTAATCTTGAGGTGAACAAAGTCCCTTAAAGATATTAGGTATAGTCGTATCAGTACACATCTCCCTAGCAACGTTAAGTAAATAATCAACTTAAACAGCTAAACAAAACCTTAAAACTAAGATGCAGACAGTTGTCCATCAGCGAGACGAGGCTATCCAATCTTTTGCATTGAGTGACACATGTACAATTTTCTCCCAGTTGGTGGGGAGTCGTATGTGTGCACTAGGTGCAAGGCTCTTTGCTCTCAGGAAATGAGTCCAACCTGTGAAGGCTAGAGTAGCAGACTTGGAGGAATAAGGAAGACATAGAGGTATATAGATGAGACCTACAGGGATGTAGTACTGAAGTCCCACCTCCAGCCAAACAGTCTCTCAGTTACCATGGAGGAGAGAGGTCACATGAAAGGAGAGCATCACCTTCGTGTGCTCCAGGTGATGTAAAACACTCTCGTACTGAGGAGGTTTCTCTAGGGACATGTGCCTGTGAGCGAAGAGTTAGGATCATCGTTATAGTTGGCGATTCGATCATTAGGCATGTAGATACAGTATATGGATGACTGGTGGACATGAGGATCACCTGGTAACATGCCTGAATGGTGCAGAGATAGTGGACCTCATGCACCACTTAGACAAGGTTTTAGATAGTGCTTGGGAGGAGCTTGCTGTCTTGGTACATGTTGGTACCAAAGACATAGGAAAGTGTGGGAAAGAGGTTCTGGGGCCAAATTTAGGATTTTATTTGGAAGTTGAAATCCAGATCTTCTAGGGTAGCCTTCTCTGAAATGCTTCCTGTTCCATGCTCAGGACCCAAAAGGCAGGCAGAGCTGCAACGCATGGATGAGATGATGGTGCAAGGAAGGGAGTTTTGGATTTGTTAGGAACTGTGTAACATTCTGCAGAATGGAGGGGCTTTTCCAAAAGGACAAGCTCCACCTTATCCAGGATGGAACCAGGCTGCTGGTGTTAACCTTTAAAAAGGAGGTAGAGCAGCTTTTAAACCAGATAATAGGGGAAAGCCAACAGTCACCCAAGAGCACATGGTTCAGAAGGATGTATCCTCAAAGGATACTAGTAAAAGAGGGAAGTTAGGGCATCCCGAAAGAAAGGTTCCAATAAAGATAAAAGTATCCCAGAATCCCTTAAATACAGAGCAGATGGAGCTGAAAGATTTTATTTGTTTATTTAAAAAGTCTTCTATACCAACTTTTCCTACAATCAAAGCAGTTTACATGGAACTACAAGGATGTACAAAGGCAACAAGGGTGGGGGAGAAATTGTGGGGTGTTCAGGAAGGATGGTTTACATTTTGTCTACATACAATACGTACAGCAGGTAATGTTGAGTATAAGATGGTTGGAGGTGCCTTAGGTGATTTTCTCAAGGCTTTCCTTGTAGAGTAGGGTCTTTAGTTGCTTTCAAAAGTCTTTTATGTCTGAGATGGTTCTTAGTTCATGTGGTAGACTGTTCCAAGGGTTAGATGTTGCTAGGGAGAACACCCTTGCAGAAGTAGCTTGGATGGTCTTGAGTGTTTGTAAAGTGGCGATCGCGCTGCGTCTCTTAGGTCTTGTACTAGTATTATCCATGATGAGGTTCTGGAGGCTGTAAGCTGATAAGTTATTCCTTAGTTTGAATATGTTTAGTATGGCTTTGTAGCAGATGCGAGATGTGATTGGTAGCCAGTGTAGTTGATCAAAAAGAGGGGTGACATGGTCATATCTAGTGGAGCCCAGGATTATGCGAGCAGCAATGTTTTGCCCCATCTGCAGGGGTCAGATGGATTGCTTGGTAAGGCCGAGCTAGATGGAGCTACTGTAGTCCAGTATGGGTGTTATGACAACTTTGGAAGACTTTCCGGAAGTGATCGTGACTGAGGAGAGGTTTAAGTCTTCTCATTATAGCCATTTTGTAGTAAGCGTTTCTGGTGGTCCGGTTGATGTGTGGTTGGAAATTAAGGTAGCAGCTCAGGGTAACTCCAAGGTAGTGTATATTTTTCTTTATAGGTATGGTGTAATTAGGGAGGCTAATTGTTTGGGGGGGGGTGAAGGTATTATTGCGTGTTATGATGAGGGCTACCGTCTTGTTATAGTTGATGCGGAGGTTGTTTTGTGAGAACCAGCTTGTCATGGGCCGCACGACAAGATCTATAAAAAACCAGAATTGGTGAACATGCGTCTCGCCTACAGCAGCAGGTTTTGTCAGCTCCTATAGTATCTCACTGTGTTGAGCAGGGGCACACTTTTGATGGTTTACGGTGGACCGTGATCGACTATATTCCGGGGGACCCTAGAGGAGGTGATAGGACACTTCGACTTCAACGCTGTGAACAACGGTGGATTTATGATCTGGCCAGTGTACATCCAGGTGGTTTAAATCACGAAATTGAGTGGTTGAGTGTTCTTTAATCAAGCTCAGGGATCGAGGGTTTCCCTGGTGTGGTGGGAATTCCCTTCATCCTGAGCTGTTCTTTGGTATTTGTTGAATTGAGTGATGAGCGATGTGGTGACACACATTTTTCTGCGTTCATCTAATAGGTTAGGGGATCATTGCAGGGAATCCCTTACCTATCTTTGGTTCCCTTGAAGAATGACATTTTGACCGACCAATAGTTGTAGGATTGATTCCTTTTTATGATTGGTTGCCCGGTGTGAACCGGGGGTTTTTAAATGGAGTGAGAATACCATTTTGGATCTGCATAAGAGAAGAACCAAACCTTTCCGACTTGTGTGAGAGCACTTGATACAGGGGCTGCTTCGCCCCGAAACGTGCACGTCGTGATTTTGAACTGCGATTTTGAATTTGGACATTCTACAGAATTTGAGCTTCTTCTCTTCACGTTTTAAGATAAGTTTTCACTTTCCTTATATGATTCACTAAAGAACTGTTTGGTGATTAAAATGGTCCGCAGTAGTCTGGTGTGGTTTTGAAGTTCATCTAAACCTCCCTCACTGCGGCCCGACAAAAAGATATCTCAAGGTTTCATTAGGGAGTCTTTGGGAGATTTTTTGGGAGGGCATTCACTTATATCTCTCACATGGGGATTTTTTTCTGAGTGTCATTTCTTGTAGGCAGGTAGTTATTGTGGCATAGTCTGGCATTTCCAAGTTGATCGGTGTGTAAATCATTATGTCATCAGCATAGATGACATATAGGATATTATGTTTCTTGATTTCATAGATGGGGCACAAGTAGAGGTTGAAGAGTAGGGCTGACAGCGAAGATCTTTGCGGTACTCCTTGTGTTAATGGGAAAGGGGATGAGGAAACGGTGCCAGCTCTGACTTGTTGTTGCCTGTCTGAGAAGTAAGAGTTAAACCACTTGAGGGTAGTGTTCCTTAGACCGATGTCATTAAGTCTTCGCAAAAGGATGATATGGGACATGGTGTCAAAGGCTGCGGAAATACCTATAAAGATTAGAAGGAAGCCTGTTTTCAGGCTATCTATCCCTCATATGAGGTTGTCAAGGAGTACCATTAGCAGGGATTCCACGCTATGGTTACAGCGGAACCCTTGTTGGTGAGGATCCAGTGGGGGTGTGAGTGTCAACGTGGTCCAGGACCTGAAGGTAGACTGTTTTCTCAAGTATCTTGTTGAGGAATGGAAGGCTTGAGATTGGACATTAAGCTGAAGTGTCCTCTTTGGTGTGGATCGCAGTCTTGGGGATTGGGCAGATGGTTGCTTGTTTAAGAGATAGGGGCACATAGCTCAGCAGTAGTGAGGAATGAACTACTTTGTGGATATATTTGGACAGCACATTCTTTGTGGCTTTTATCCATGGGACCAGGTACTACTACTACTACTACTGAGCATTTATATAGTGCTACAAGTTGTACGCAGCGCTGCACAGACATGTAGGAGACAGTCCCTGCTCATCAGAGCTTACAATCTAGTCAAGAGAAACACAGAAGGTGTAGGCAGGGAGAAAGCAAGGGAAAGAAAAAGGAGATCAGGTGAGTCAAGATCCAAAAGCAGCAGCGAAGAGGTGAGTTTCAGCCTGGATTTGAAGAGGATTAGAGAAGGTGCCTGGTGTACAGACACAGGTAATTTGTTCCAGGCGTAAGGCGCAGCAAGTTAAAAGGAGCGAAGTCTGGAGTTAGCAGTAGAAGAGAAGGGCACAGATAGAAACAGTTTGCTAGAAGAGCGGAGTTCCCGAGGGGGGTTGTAAGGAGAGATAAGAGAAGAAAGGTAATGAGGAGCCGAAGAGTGAATGCATTTATAGGTCAGCAGGAGAAGTTTGAACTGGATGCGGAAATGGATAGGGAGCCAATGAAGTGACTTGAGAAGAGGAGTAATATGGGCATGATGAGGTTGGCGGAAGATTAGCCGCGCAGCAGAGTGTTGAACAGATTGAAGGGGAGAGAGATGATTCAAAGGGAGACCAGGAAGGAGCAGGTTACAGTATTCAAGACGGGAGGTGATTAAGGAGTGGATAAGCATTTTAGTAGTGTGTTTAGAAAGGAAAGGGTGGATTTTGCTGATGTTATAGAGAAAGAAACGGCAGGTCTTAGCTATCAGATGGATATGTGAAGAGAAAGAGAGAGAGGAGTCAAAGACAACCCCCAGATTGCAGGCTGAGGAAACAGGAAGGAGTACAGAGTTATCCACAGAGACTGAGAAAGGAGGAAGAGGAGGGGAGGTTTTAGGGGAAAAGAGAAGAAGTTCAGTCTTGGCCATGTTCGGTTTCAAGCGGCGGTGAGACATCCAGGCAGCAATGTTGGAAAGGCAGGCAGAGATCCGGGTCTGGATTGCCAGAGAGATTTCAGGCGTAAAGAGGTAGATCTGGGAGTCATCAGCATACAGATGGTACTGAAAGCCATGGGAAGAGATAAGTGCACCAAGGGACTGGGTGTAGAGAGAGAAAAGGAGCGGACCCAAGACAGATCCTTGAGGTACACCAACTGGGAGCGGGGTAGCAGAGGAGGAGGAGCAGTCACCAGAACACACACTGAAAGAGCGATGGGAGAGAAATGAGGAGAACGAGGATAGTACAGAGCCCCTAAAACCAAGCGAGGACAGGGTATCAAGGAGAAGGTTGTGGTCAACAGAGTCAAAAGCAGCAGAGAGGTCAAAAAGGATGAGGACAGAGTAAAGGCCCTTGGATTTTGCCAGGAACAAGGTAGGAGTCCATTGGTGGGGTGCTGGTGTTTAGTCCAGTTATTGTGTGCGTGATCTGATCAATTGTAGGTATGCTTAACTCACCCTATGTATGTTCTGGGTGCGTGGTCTCAGTGGCTGGGGCAGAGGCAGGAATGGCATAGATGTGTGGGGTGTTGTGTCTAGTGATTAGAGAATTTGCATGTGCTTGGGGGTCAATGTTTTCGATACCGTGGGGGGTTGGGCTCTTTAGTGAGAGTCCATGTAGTAACATTGTAAGCGATGAGAAAGACCAACATAGTCCATCTAGTCTGCCCAGTAAAGTGGCTAGAGTGGCAGAGTTGGACCTGATGCTCTGTGCTGGTTAATCCTGCTCTATACCTTTGTTTAAAGTTGTACCTATCACTCCATGCAGGTTACCTTCTCTTTGTGTCCCATGCCTTTTTGAACTCCACCATTGTTTATGCTCCCATCATCTCCATCAGGAGAGCATTCCAGGCATCCACCACTCTTTCCATGGAAATTTATTTCCTGTTGTTGCTTTTAAGTTTGCCTCCTTCCAGCTTTAGCTCCAATACTGTGTCTGTCTCTTCTCCTAGGAATAATTTAGTGGGTTCATTGAATGGAACCAGAATACACTGAAAGGCCTTGGCACTTAAAATTCCACTCACTCCTTCTTCCTTCCTGTAGATATCAGAGTCCAGACAAAAGCAACAAAGTATCTGTAGAAAACACAGGAGCAAGGAAACAGATACAAAGACTGGCAGTGATTCAGGTTTGAAGAAACCCCTTTATTGATGACCCCTATGCGTTTCGGCCACCAGCCTTCTTCAGGGGGATATCATATAAGGAAACAAACCTTCAGATAAACCTTTTGTATAAATAAGGACATTGACCACGCTTGTACATGGTAAATCTTGTAGGGGTCATCAATAAAGGGGTTTCTTCAAACCTGAATCACTGCCAGTCTTTGTATCTGTTTCCTTGCTCCTTCCGATATCAGAGTCCAGGCCAGAGTGTTCTGTTCTGAACTAAAGGGTTTACTCAAAGAACTTGAGGGTCACTGACAATAATAGCAAAAGTACAAAACTGACAGAGGAAAAAAATTAACTATATTACAAGCAGTTAAACTCCTTTCTTCTGACTCTAAACTATATTACATACAATGATACTGCTCTCTTCCTCTCTCTAAGCTGGAAATGCGGTTCCAGACTTGTTCCACTTTCTCTCTGAACTCCTTACTCTGGTGCAAGAGATAAGGGTGTCGTTAATTCCTTTCAGCAGCCCTGGCACATCGGTTCCTGGAAAATTAATGTGTGACCAAATGAATATATTCTACAAGGTATCTGAAGCAGCAGTTTATTTAAATCCAAAGAATAGAGGTTTCCTTTGAATCGTGGTTTAGATTTAGATTTAATTACCTGCCTTTCCAAATCTCAGCCTAAGTCAAGTAACAGTTCAGGTACAGTTGCTATTTTCCCTGCTCCAGAGAGTTTATAATCTAACTCGATGTTGTCTGCCTTCACTAATAGGTTTCCTGTGTTCAGAGTCACGTCAGTGCTGATATGAGGACTGCAGTGCATTTCATTCTTTATTTCTATCCACAACTTATTCACACATTATTATTACAGCTAAAATATGTTTTAAAAAAAAATCTCCAAAAACCATCATGGCTCAAGCTTCACCATTTCACCAATAAAAAAAATCGGGCTGATATTCAAAGCCCTTAAACGGACTGCCAAACAGGAGACTATCCAGTTAAGTGGCCCCAACATCTTGTTGGAGAACCCTTTCTCCTGCATTATGAGGAATCAAATTGTTAGAAGCTTGTTTTATCTCTATTAAATGGGTAAGTGGCAATTACTGATAGGAGCTTCAAGTAACTGCAAGGCTTGCATAAACACATGCTAGAAAGAGAGGAAGAGCTAAATAGAAAGGAAACATGTCTGTTAGACCATGATGGGCCTTGCTGAAGATTAAAAAAATAGGGAGCACAAGCATTCAGATCCTGACTTCCATTCTCATCTTACCCCTTCCCCCATTAACGTTTATGACCTTACCCCCGTTAACATTTATGACCAAACTATAGACCAACTGTACCAAACTACACCACACCATACTGCAGAACTGACTAGTGCTCTGTACTTTTCTAACTAGATTGTAAGCTCCAATGAGCATGACTCTGACAGGCAGAGACTCTGACGGGCAGGGACCGTCCCTTGTATGTTAGCTATCTTTTATAGGTTGCTGTGCAGCGCTGCGTGCATGGCGCTCTACAAGTGCTAAATAGTAGTAGTAGTAGGATTCAACATTGGTCAAGATAGAGAACAGTTTGCTTGGTCAGGGAAATGTGGCTAAAGCTCTGTCACCTGAGCAATAGGAATAAGGGCAGAGATGTTGATAGCCAGAAAAATAGGAACGTTGCACTTAATTTCTTGTCTGTTTTAGAAATATACTGTTATAAGGATCTAGCGCCTGCTTTTGGCATCTTTTACAGTAGTTCTGCCTTCTCAGCTTCTGTACTTCTGTAATCTTACGTTTTAATCTTGTGAAGTTCTGCTTTTTTTATCAAATATGTACCTGATCAATATTAGTTAGAAACTTGTATTTCATGCTAGAATCCTTGCACGTCTGTGAACTCTGTTGTGCAATTTATATAATAAAGGCTCATTCCAATTATCCAAAGAGTACTTCTTTATTTAAAACTTTTACAACTATAACGAATTCAGCGTACCTCTGAACTGTGGCATCTGTAGTTGCAGGTCCCCAGTAGTATACTGCCTTGTTTTCTGATTGCAGTGTCACTGGGTTAGAGTTGTTTTCCTGGTTCCTTTCCTCTTCTTGGGAGTAGCTGGCTCCCCACTGTAGATTCCTGGACTCCTCCTTTCAAATGGTGGAACTGCTCTCCTTCTGAGCTAGCAGGGGTGCTGGAAGGGTTTTCACAGTCACAAGGAAACTTGGTGTAGGCTTGAGCCCAAGACACCTTCCAAGGCCTCTGCTCTTTCCTCTGCTAATTCCTAACCCTGTGGCTCCATTCTGGTGGTATGAGGCCTTGGGGATAGCCACAACCTTCTGCCCTAATGGCAGACTGTCTTATTCGATGCCTCTTGGAGCAATGGCAATGAGCAAAAGGCCTGTTTGTGCCTTTGGGTGCAGTTTTTATATTGGTTGAATTTCCTCCCTAAGGAGCCTCCTTCCAGGATTGCTACTGGTAAAAAGGACCTCCCCCTGTTTTGGAAAATTTCTAATTCATTTCCAGGTTACATTGTAGCAGTTTAGTAGCACTACTGGAAATCTCTACTCTTCAAAGTAGCAGAACTTAAGGGGTCTCTACCCTCTCCCCTTTCCTTTTGAAAAAAATGTTGAATCATACAGTGGAACCATTTTTTCATATACTTCCATATTGCTTCATTATTAGGACAGTATTAAGAGCCCATCTTAGCAGGCTTGCTTCCCTGAGGAGGAAACATACTACACACATTCCTCTTCTCAAATACCTTAGAGACTTTTGACTTACAATAAGTACAAATGAGTAGGGTTACTGTGAGGAACAAGTTACCTACAAAGGATGCCACAAATGCAAAGTTGGTACAGAAATTATTTTTGTTTCCTTGCATGTTGGGATGGAAACACAAGCAATGTGAGAGAAAGTTGTTTTTGCGGGGTGTTGCGAACAAAAAAACACAATGCTCTTCAAAATCATTGGAGTGGACAATCTACATCCATTTACCACCTCATCGTTAACGGCCCTCACTTGGTTTGCAACGTATCATGCTGTGAGGATTTGTCTGCATCAGTGATGCTGAGAGCTAAGCTATTGGTAGCTTAACTACTGGCAGGATCTCTCAAGATGGACAGGTCTCAGCTATGGTGCCAGACTAACCATCCATCCATCTGGGCAGCAGCAGAATGGTATGTTGGTGTTGGTGGAGAATCGTATTTCTGTGACAACGGCAACAACACTAGAATTACCTGCAGAGAAGGCAGGCCAAGCAGTCTACTTCTGTACCTTGCCACGAAAACAAATTGCACTATAGTGCTGGAAGACCCCCAGATTGTAAGATGAGACCCCCAGATTGGAAGGCACTCAACTGGCTACTGGGGATGAGCTGAAGACTTTTCAGAGTAAAGTCAGCATTTATGATTTGGCTGGATCAAAGCTCTTGGGACGTCTGACTGCTGATGTAGCTTGTGATGAAGCTGAAGCCATTGAAGCTATAGACTTAGAAAAAAACACTGTTTATTATAAAGCAACTGACTCACAGAAGGTGCAGTTACCTAAAAGTGCAGCTAGAGGGAGCAGGCACGAGGCTGCAGAAGCTAAGCTGACACACCCAGGTTTTGAGAATGCAGGAGCTAATCAGGTACACCTGAGTAGAGAGCCAGGAAGCTCAGTGGAGAAACGGCTTTATAAACAGTGCTCAGAAGGAAGAAAGCAGAGAGGACCTCAAGCTGAGAGAGGAACTGAGAGAGGACTACGAGCTGAGAGAGGAGCTGAGAGAGGACCTCAAGCTCAGAGAGGACCACAAGTTTGGAGAGGAACACAAGTTCAGAGAGGAACTGAGAGGGGCCCTGAGAGAGGAACCTCACATACTGAAAGGCAGAGGAGCTTGGAGTACCTACAAGGAAGAGCTAAGTTCCAGGGAGGACAAGGTCATTCCAGAAAGCACCAGGAGCCAGTCTTCAGGGAAGACAATGATAGAAGGAGACTGCCAGGTAGAGCAAATACCAGCAGAGCACGTCTCAAAGATCCAAGGTACAGTTATATTTCCTTTCGAAGATGTGAGCCAGCTCCTAGAAAAGCTTATAACCCAGAGAGCCGTACTGATAGGAAACAAGGGGAAAGGCTTGTGAAACCTTTACAGAGAGGCATAGTAAAAAGCCATAACAGTTATTTGCCAAATCAAGACCAGCAAGGCTGGGGAATATGGGAGAGATCTATTGAACTACAACCTGCCTTATCCAGGGAAAGCTCAGGACTAGCTGACAACACGGCTGAACAGGAACCTATGCAATAGAGGTGATAGAAACAGAGCCATTGCAGTTAGAGCACCCGATGGACTGCTCACTCTGTGTTTCCAAGAGTCTAGAGTCTCTCACAGAATTGTAACCGGCAGGGCATGCTTTAACATATCTTTTTGCTTTTGCTAAGCTGAAAGAAGTTTTTGTATTTGTTTTTCCTCTTGGTATTGAAAACCTGTTTGAACGCAAAGAACTGCGAAGCGCCTGTAACAGTTACTGACTTTGTAAATAGTTTTCGTAGGTTGCGGCATTATATTAAGCTATTTTTATTTTATTTTTTAGAGTTGGATCCCCTTGAAACAGCTGTAGCGAAACGCTAACATAAGATGTCTTGAAAAGGCGTCGGGGGCACTCAATTTCATCCTGACTCACAATTTGTGAATTTGGTGATATCTTAAAAGTTTAGAGCCGTGATGGTATACTGTGTGTTTAATGGATAATTGTGTATGATATATAATATAATATCGTGAATCTGGATGAGGGTGTATAGCGAGTGAGAACCGTTGATGTTATTATAACTCCTGATTTGGTTTTATCAGTGAGTTTATTCTGAGGCTCTCACTCGCTGGCTATGTTTAAAATGTTTGCAATGTGTGCAATGTGTGTCTTTTATTTAAATTTATGAGGTATCATTTGTAGGCTTTGATATAGGCTTTATAGTTTTGTAAATATTTTGGCATAAACCCTGAAGTAAGGTACATTCTGTTTTTGTCTTCCTGGAGAACCTTTGCGCAACAAAGGGAATAAAAACCATTTAAGTTTAACCCTGCACAAGGCTCTCAACTATTTCTTTATGAAGTGGGACTACAAAGACCATGATGCAACTGGTCTAGAAAAGCTTTTCCTTCTTCAACCAACAATAAATGTCCGCCCTCTTCTTTCTGCACGCTGCCAATAGGAGGGGCTGTGACAAGTTGCGCATGAAATGAGAGTCAGAACCTGCAAATATGTCTTACATATTCGGATATGGAACATATGACACATGAAACAAGGGAAGTTGGAGGTGGTCAAGAATGAAATGGAACGTGTACAACTCGATCTGTTGGGTATCAGTGAACTGACTGGAATCGGCACTTTGCATCTGATGATCACATGATCTACTAAGCTGGAAATGAAAGACAAAGAGGAAATGATGTTGCATTTATAATCAAGAAAAAACGTGCAAGAAATGTAATGAAATACAATGCAATCAGTGAACGCTTTGTCTACGAGGAATGCCCATCAACACAACTATAATTCAGATATGTGCCCCATCAACAACTGCAGAAGAGGAGGAAGTTGATGAGTTCTATGAACAAGTACAAGCTGAAATTGACAGAACATGCAAACAGGATATCTTGATAGTCATGGGTGACTGGAATGCAAAGGTTGGCAACAAAGAAGAAGGCAAACTGATTGGGAAATATGGACTTGGCAACAGACATGAAGGCAAACTGATTGGGAAATATGGACTTGGCAACAGACATGAAGCTGGAGAAAGACTGATAGAATTGTGCGAGACCAACAATCTATTCATCTCAAACACCTTCTTCCAGCAACACAAGCGCCGATTGTATACATGGACTTCACACAATGGATTGTACAAAAATCAAATTGACTGTATCTGTGGAACTCAATGATGGAAAAACTCTATAACATTTATTTTTTATTTATTTATTTAACAGTATTTCTAAACCGCCTTATCATAATAATCAAGGTGGTATCACAGCAAACAATCTGGTAGTGTGAGTGTTGATACATGCAGTGAGGGTGGAAAGTTCGTTGGGTGTGTGTTGTCTTGTGTGCTAGATTGGTGTGAGCTATGTACAATGTGGGCTATTTACAGTGGTGCTAAAATCATTTTATATACATCTAGTGTTAGGCGGTAACGTGTGCTGCTATACAGTTCCTTAGTTTATGTGATGTGTCCAAAGTGTTCTATGAACAGCATGGTTTTCAGCTGTTTTCTGAAGTCCTTGAGCTCTGTAGTTGCCCTCAAATCGTCCGGTAGTTTGTTCCATATTGTTGGAGCAGCCATGGAGAGTGCTCTGTCTGTTGTGTCCTTGCGTGTGTGTTTGTATTCACTTGGGGTGCTGACTCGGTTGTGTGTTTGTTTTCTTCTAGGACGTGTGCTGGTGTCTGGTTGTATGAGGGTGTGCAGGCTGTTGGCTGATGTTTGCTGTTTTATCTTAAATAGGTTTATGATAGTTTTGTATCTGATGCGTGCATCGATTGGTAGCCAGTGTAAGTCCTTTAAGGTGGGTGTGATGTGCTCCTGTCTTGCAGTTCCGGATATGATTCGTGCTGCGGTGTTTTGTGCCAGTTGGAGTGGTTTGATGGCTTGTTTCGGTAGTCCAAGGTATATCGGATTGCAGAAGTCCAGTAGAGGGGTTATCAGTGCTTGACAGACGGTACGGAAGTGTTCTGTGGCGAGGAGTGGTTTCAGTCTCCTGATGATTCGCATCTTGTAGTAGGCTTTTTGTATTGTTTTGTCTATGTGTGGCTTGAGATTGAGTTTATTGTCCAGCGTAACCCCGAGGTATCTTACTTCTGACCTTATTGGTATAGTAATGTTTTGTATCTTTATATTTGGTGGGTGTATGAAGCTTTGGTTCCGAGTGATGATTAAAGCTTCAGTCTTGTTGTAGTTTATGGCGAGGTTGTTGTTTTGACACCAACTGGTCATTTGTGTAAGGCAGTCTGTTATCTTAGAGAAGTCCGGGTTGTCGATTGATATCGGGGTGTATATCATGATGTCGTCCGCATAGATCGTGTATTGAATGTTGTTCTCTTTCATGATGTTGCAGATTGGTTGGATGTAGATGTTAAATAGGAGTGCTGAGAGCGCAGAACCTTGAGGTACACCTTGACGGACTTTGATGGGTCGGGAGGTGATGTGTCCCACCTTGACCTGTAGCTGTCTTTCGGTTAGGTACGAGTGGAACCATTTCAGTGTGATACCGTGTATACCAGTGTTCTGTAGTCTTTCTAGGAGCGTGTTGTGGTCCACTGTGTCGAAGGCTGAGGAGATGTCGATGAATATCATTATTATTCCATTCCTGGTGTTGTCAATTATTCTTAGGATGCTGTCGAAGAGGTAGATCAGTAGCGTTTCGACACCGTGGTTAGGACGAAATCCGTGTTGGTTGTCGTCGAGTGTTTCGTGTTTGTCGATGTGATCCTGAAGTTGTAGTTGAACTGTTTTTTCGATGACTTTTGCGAGGAAGGGTATGCTGGATATTGGTCGGTATGCTGCTGGATCTTTTCTGTCGAGAGTTGTTTTCTTTGTGATTGGTCTCACTGAGGCAAGTTTTAGTTGCTTTGGCATGAGGCCTTGAGTGAGTGAGTTGTGTACCATTTTATGTATGGTGGTGATGAGGCTTGATTTGGTGGCTTTGACCCACGACACTGGGCATGGGTCTGTAGGAGCGGTGCTTGTGTTGATTGTAGAGATGATGTGGGATATCTGTTCTGTTGAGGGTGAGGAGAATGTGCCCCAGGTTTTGGAGTGTACATCTGTCCTTGAGATTCTACTAGGCCACAAAGACAAAACCTGGAGCTTACTGAAGTACTACAATGATGCATGTAAGGAAATAGAATTAGAAACTATTAGAGGAATGATAAGATCGGCTTTCCTAAAGCTGCGAAAGTTAAAGAAAAAATTCCAAATAAAGATGTGTTATTCTATGGGGCTAATGCTCAGCTATTTCCTGATGTCTCTAGAGCCACGCAGTTATGCAGAAGGTCCTTTTTAGCTTTGAAGCCCAGGGTCGTGGCCCTTGGGGCTTCTTTCTTTTTGTATTTCCCTTCTAAGGGGCTTGTTTACACTTCAGGGTACTAGATTTGTTTTCTTAGACTCCATACACTGAGAGGCTTTCCTGTCAGAAAGGGAGAGGCAGAGTAATGTTGAGAGAGGTTTTGATGGTGGGTTTAATTAATTGGGCTGCAAATATGGTGGTTTCCTCTTTGATTTTCCTTTGTAAGGTTTGTGACCTTTTCTTTTGTTTGTTTATTTCCTTGTGATGAGATTTAAAGGATATTGCTTGTGACCTGGCTGGCTGAGGCATCAGCTTTGATATGTAAGTATTGTTTCCTGAGGCATTTTATTTGTATTTTAATTATTGCTGCCAGCAAACACACCCTCACGTGCCATAACCTAAGGTGCCGCATAAGGCACCCTATAAGGCACTCCATAGGGCACATTATAAAGTGCACTGTCCACCACGGCACCCTATAGTGTCCCCTATAGGGCACCCTATAAGGTGCTCCATAGGACACCTTATAAGGCACCTTATACGGACTGGCACCCTATCTGTCGCTCCATAGCATACTGTATAGTGCACCTTATATGGACAGTAACCATAAGGTGCCCTATAGGGCGCCCTCTGAGGCACCTTATGGGTACAGTACGCTGAGGGTGTTATTGCTGGCAGCACTAATGTACTTTAAAAATAGATAATGCTTTGGACAGCCCTATTAAATAACCCCACTGTGGGTTTGAACCCATGACCTCTGGCTCCACTGGTAGTGAAGTAACCAGTGGACTACAGCTCTATAGCTGCTAGCAAACCCCTGGCTGGCTGCAGAAGGTCTGCAAGTCACCACACAAACAATCTGCTGTGGTCACCAGGATAGGGTTAACCCACCCATACCCATGATGCACTGCACATGCAAATCAGCAGTCTACAGATGATCACAAGATGGGGTATGCACCCCCACAGCACCTCGGCCTGGTAGGGGGAACTTGACCGTGTGTGGTACTGGCACAGAGTAGCTACACACCGTCACATTGTGCAGGTACTGCACTCACCCTGAGGGTGAGGTGGGGCGCCCAGCACCAGGTCCACAGCAGAGATAGGCCATGCTGCAGGTCCCCAGCAGTGCTAATGTGTGAGATAGGTAGTTTCTGCAGACACACCTTGGATATATCTGTAAGTCTCAGTCAGATGTAGCCCCTATGGACCCCTAGGAGGATTATGTACCACCACCCTCCTCCTCCTCCAGGGCTGAGGGTGGTAAACAGGGTCTCCTACCAACAGAGCCACATTCTACCTCCCTGCAATGGTGGCAGTAGAGGGGACCATCAACCCCAGTCCTGCTGGGGAACAGACACCCCAACACTCAGGCACGAACCCACGTCAAAGAAGACCAAACCAGTACAAAGACGTGGATAATTCAGGAGGAAAACAATTTTATTAAGAACCAATTGCCACTTGCCCGACACAGGCCGTGTTTCGCTACCTTCCTCAGGGGCTAATAGTGGACATAAAGCTGCTTTAAATCTTGAAAGTGCATATAGTTAATGCTAGACCTTCATCTTTTAAATTTCCAATGCGTGTGAAATAGGAACCCAATCATATACACCATGCAGCTAATTGGAAATTCAGTAAAGGACCAACGTCTGTATGTTTTTACACCTTCAAAAGGATGTAGCTGCTACTCAATCAAACTTCCAAAAAACGCCAGACACCCTACAGGGCAGTCAATGCAGCTCTGTGCACATCCATAACGCAATAGCAGACAGACATTAGGCCTGGATATGCTAAGCTGCACCCCACCACTATCTGATATTCTCCTGCAGCAAGCCTTCAGCCGCTGCACCCTGCAAGGCACTCCATCAGGACACATACCAGCTGCAGACAGTCTGCTAGCTAGTCCATAGTGCATGTTCCTGGTGGAAATGCGTGCACCCAGAACTGGGATGTCAGCATACACACCAAGCAGATAAGTCAGTGACTGGGCCCCAAAAGGAAACCCATAAATATCACATGAGAGAAATACTATATAGCACTATGGGGGTCCCTAGCCATGCTGTGGTCACTGCACAGTCAGGGTGAGAGTGATCTCCCAGCAGAACATGCTGTGGCCACCCTGTCTGTGCAGGTGGTGGCCGGGCACTACAATGTCCCAGCCAGTGCCCTATGCCCTGTGCAGATGCATCCTGGCCAGGCCACCCTGTCTGGGCTATACCCATGGTACCTTGCTCTTCATTATGCACATTGGCAGGCCAATACTGGCAACAGTGCTGGCAGTGTGGGCTGTGGAGGGTGTTTGCAGCCACCACACACTGGATAGACAGACACACACTCCCACACCTATGCCAGCATTGTGCAACTATAGAGGAGTTTAGCAGCCCTGGCCACCACACCAGTCCTGGGCACAGTGCAGGCATGGATATGGTACGCAATACTGTTGGGGGTCACTCCCCAGGGTGGTAAACACTGTCGGAGACCAGACCTGAAGCACACTCCACAGACAGCAGAAAGGTTGCTATGATGGAGCTCAATCAGCAAACTGTGCTTAACGTAGGAATTGGTATCTGCCAGTAATCATAGCAAACGTTTGATAGCTGTGTACCATATTCCCAGGTGTAGGGTGGCATTGCTAAGGTATGCAAGGGCTAGTATTGGGAGATGCACGCAGGGCCCAATGTCCTGCCTCTCCAGGAGGCATTGGCTAATGGAGCCTGTGGGTGTGGGTGTGGGTGTGTCTGCCCCTGTTGGCTGCTGCTTTACGGCAGAGGTTCCCAACTCCAGTCCTGGTGTGCCAAACACTGTTCGGGTTTTCATGCTGTCCCTCATGAATATGTATGAGATACATCTGCCTACCATGGGGGTGGTGCATAGATATGCAGCACAGGCATCTTTATTAGAGGCAGCATGGAACCTGAATGGTGTTTGGCCCTCCAGGACTGCATTTGGGAGACTCTGCTCTAGGTAATGCGCCTGTTTATGGTGTCTTTGCTCTGTAGGGTAAAATGTAGGTGTTTTGAGCATGTTTATGTCATCTGCAATAAAGGTTCTGTCTGTATGAGCACGTTGTAGTGGTGGGTAAAATATGGGGACTGGGTTGGCAGGCACCATAGCTGGGACTTGAACCTGTGACCTTCTGCCTCCAAACACACTGGTTGTGTGCACTGCACCACCGTGTTGCCACAGAGACAGTGCATTCCCTGGTGATACCATGACTGTTTGTCCGGCAGGGCCTGTCTGTTGCAGTGCATGGCACCCACCTACACAGGGCTAGGCCATGGTCTGCTCTGGGCAGCTGCCACTGCCCCCTCCACCAACAGTACCCCTCCGCCACCATGCTGACATGGCCTTATATTGGAGACAGCATAAAACCTGAATGATTTGTGGGCCTCCAGGACTGAATTTGGGGGACTCTGCTCTAGGTAGTGCGCATGTTTCTGGTGTCTGTGCTCGGTGGGGTAAAATATAGGCGTTTGAACCATGCGTATGTTCTCTGCAATAAAGGTTTGTCCTTACTATCACGGTTTGGTAGCGGGTAAAATATGGGGACTGGATTGGCAGTAGCCCCAGCTGGGACTTGAACTTGTAACCTTCTGCTCCTGAACACACTGGCTGTGCTCACCGCACCACACTGTGCTCACAGAGACAGTGCAGTCCCTGGAGATACCATGGTTGTTTGTCAGACACAGCCTGTCTGTTGCAGTGCGTGGCACCCACCTACACAGGGCTAGGCCAAGGTCGGCTCTGGGCAGCTGCCACTGCCCCCCTCCACCACCAGTACCCCTCTGCCATCATGCTGACATGCCCTTCTGCTGGTGGTGCTGGTGGTGTGCAGTCTCAAACCATCCAGTGTGCAGGTAGGCGGCTGCCTATGGTGCGTGTTCTGAGGTAGGGGTGCCTGCATAGGCGTCCACACTTCCCCCCAACACCGCCTGCCAATGTTCTTTGCCCTTGGGGGTACCTGCTGGGTACTATCCCCTGTGACACTGTGATAAACACTCTCGTGCCCATGTTGGGCCCTCATCAGTTGCTGTCTGGCTGCTGTTCAGTTTCAGCATTCCTAAGTGCCATCTAGGCATCTGCCTAGTCCGTACTGTGCCCCAGCTGCACCACAGCATGTGCCGCCTGCAGCCCTCGGTATCCCCTTTCCCAGCATCTGTCCAGTTGCCCATTCCGACATGCCCGCCCTGCTGTTGTGGAACATGTGCATGCCAGAGGTAACCTGTCCAATGGAGAGGGAAACTCTGATCAGTGCTATTTCACTGTGGGATCATTGACCTTGTATGGGGACGGAGCGTAGACCCTTCCAAAATTCATTTTTATTTTTTGGGGCTTTCTTGAGAGTGTTTTTTGATGTTTCCCATTACTATCACTATTGCCCAGCTTGATTATAATTTTGTTAAAATTTTATTGGGGTCCTTTTCAATGTTTATTTGTACTTTTGTTCTGTGCACATGTATCACACTTATCACTTTTTTGTAGGTTTCCCTGGTTTTGCTGTACATTGCTGACAGAAATGGTTTCTCTTCCCTTTAAATCGGCTCTAACGTGAGGTTTTCACTCGCGTTATTTTTAGCCTCAAATTTCACCTCGCTAGTGTGCGGGGAGCCTCTCCCCTCCCACTCTCCACCCATTGACCCCTTCTCTCCGCCCCTGGGGAGCCTTTCTCCGCCCTCTGGGAGCCTTTCCCCGCCTTCAGCGCTCGTGTGCGCCGCTGCGCTGCATGAGCACGCACTAAAGCGCATTTTTGCCCCGTAAAGCATCATTAGCGCGCGCCACACACGTTAAGAACCTTTAGTAAACATACCCCATAGTCATTGTACCAAAAAGATCAAGCGGACCAATAGCCGTTTCAGACTGTACCTTATGATCAGGAACCATTAGTGATGAAAGAAGAAGTCAAAGAGCATTGAAAGCCTTATCAAAGAATAAAGCACCGGGCATTGATGGCATTCCCATGCAGCTGTTACCATACATACAAGGCTCTGCCAGGAAATTTGGAAGAGAACATCATGGCCATCTGACTGGGAAAGATCTGTATTTATACCAATACTGAAGAAAGGTGATTCGACTGATTGTGGAAATTATTGCAAAATCACTCTGATCCCATATGCCAGTAAGATTCTACTCAAGATCATTCAGCAGAGACTACAACCATGCCTGGAAGAAGAATTATCTGAAGTGCAAGCAGGATTCAGGAAAGGGTGAGGAACGAGAGACATCATCGCGGATGTGAAGAGATCATTGAAAAGACAAAAGAATACCAAAAGGATATTTATATTTTATTGACTACAGAAAGGCTTTTGATTATGTAAACCATGAGAAACTCTGGGCCACATTAAGAAACATAGGTATACAGAACACCTGATAGTTCTTTTTCACAACCTTTATATTGATCAAGAAACAAGTTTGAACAAGTTATCGCAGAGGACTTGAGAAACAGAATGGTGTAAAATTAGGATGTATGACAAGGCTGCAAACATTCTCCCTACTTGTTTAATTTATATGCAGAATAAATCATCAGAGAAACAGGACTGTATAAAGACAACTGAGGTGTGAAGATTGGTGGAAGACCCAACAACAAACCTCGCTATGCTGATAATAACCATTACTGGCTGAAGACTTTCTGAAACATTTGCTTCTCAAGATCAAGGAACATAGTCTTAAAATGGGCCTGTACCTTAATGTAACGAAGACAAAGATCCTGACAACTGGCAAAATCAATAAGTAAATTGTTGATGGAAAAGAAATTCAAATAGTTGACAATTTAACCTTCTTGGATCAACAATCAATAAAGAAACAAGCAGTCAAGAAATCTGATAACACATTGCTTTGGGCAGAATGGCTATGAAGGACCTAGACAAGATTCTCAAGAGCAGAGATGTTTCTCTCCATACAAAGATTCAACTTCTCCAAGCCATGGCATTTTCAATAATATAATATGGATTCAAAAGTTGGACAGTGAAAAAGATAGGAAGAAAATCAATGCCTATGAATTATGGTGCTGAAAATGAATACTGTGTATAACATGGACAGCCCGAAGAACAAACCGGTCAGTACTAGAGATCAAACCTAGGCTTCCTCTAGAACTCAGATGACAAGACTTTGACTTTAATACTTTGGACACATCATGTGAAGAGAGAGTTCATTAGAGAAAAACATCATGCTTGGCAAGGTAGAAGGTCAACACAAAAGAGGAAGGCTAGCAATGTGGTAGATCGATATAACAACAGCAGCTATGGGTGCCAGTTTATCAACAATGAGGTGCCTGACTGTAGAGCAAACACAGTTTAGGACAACTATCCAGAGAGTTGGCAGGAGTCAACACCGACTCGATGGCACTTAACAACAACACATCATTAATGGAGCACCCATTAAGGGGTGACAACCCTTAAATCGATTCTTAATATCATCACTTTCAAATAGCAGTGAGATGCCCATTATATTCATTGCTTCTTTAGATTGGGAGTTTGGGACGTTATAGCAGAGGACTGGAGAAAGGCGCATGTGGCCCCTTTACACAAAAGCGTAAGTAAGGATGCGGTTGAGAACTACAGGCCGATTAGTCTGACATCTATGGTGAGTAAAGTAATGGAATTGCTACTAAAACAGAGGATAGTGACGTTTCTGGAGTCCAATGGATTGCAGGATCTGAGGCTACATTGTTTTACTAGAGGCAGGTCTTGTCAGACAAATACAATTAATTTCTTTGGGCAATCAGAGAGTTGGACTGAGGAAGAACCCTAGATGTGGTGTATTTACTGAAATCTAAAGCATTTGACTCCATTCTGCATAGGTGACTTATAAATAAATTAAGCACCCTAGGAATGGACTCTGAAGTGACTGACTGAGTTAGAAATTGTTTGAGTGGGAAGTAACAAAGGGTACAGGTAAATGGAGCTCACTGTGAGGAGAAGGATCTTACCAGTGGTTTGCTGCAGGGATCTGTCCTGCTTCCGAGACTTTTTAACATTTTTGTTAGTGAGAAGCGGTGGAGTAGCCTAGTGGTTAGAGCAGCTGCCTGGTAATCCGAGAGACAGGGCATCAAATCCCACTGGCACTCCTTGTGGCCTTGGGCAAGTCAGTTATAAGAACATAAGAACATAAGATATGCCATACTGGGTCAGACCAAGGTCCATCAAGCCCAGTATTCTGTTTCCAACAGTGGCCAATCTAGGTCATATGTACCTAGCAGTTTCCCCAAGAGACACAAGTTCCACAATGCTTGTACTGGGTCAAGCATTGATATCTTCGGTCACTTCTTAATAATGGTTTATGGACCTTTCCTCCAGGAACTTGTCCAAACCTTTTTTAAACCCAGCTACACTAACAGCCTTTACTACATCCTCCGGTAACAAATTCCAGAGTTTGATTACATGTTGAGTGAAAAAATATTTTCTTTTATTAGTCTTAAATAGTTTACCCTGTAGCTTCATTGCATGTCCCCTAGTCTTTCTATATTCTGATAAGGTAAACAATCGATCTACGTTTACCCGTTCCACTCCATTCATTAATTTATAGACTTCTATCATATCTCCCCTCAGCCGTCTCTTTTCCAGGTAAAAGAGCCCTAACCTTTTTAGCCTTTCTTCATAGGAGTATCCTTCCATCCCCTTTACCATTTTGGTGGCTCTTCTCTGTACCTTTTCTAAAATCGCTATGTCCTTTTTAAGATACGGCGACCAGAATTGCACACAGTATTCAAGGTGCGGTCTCACCATGGAACGATATAGAGGCATTATAATATCTTTTGTTTTATTTTCCATTCCTTTCCTTATGATACCTAGCATTCTATTTGCTCTCTTGGCTGCTGCTGCACACTGGGCCAAGGGTTTTAACATGGTATCCACAATGACGCCTAAATCTTTTTCCTGGGTGGTGGTTCCTAATGTGGAACCTTGCGTCGTGTAACCATAGTTTGTCCACATTAAATTTCATCTGCCATTTTGATGCCCAGTCTTCCAATTTATCAAGATCCTCTTGCAATTTTTCACAATCCTCTTGGGTTTTAACAACTTTAAATAGTTTTGTGTCATCTGCAAATTTGATAACCTCACTCGTTATTCCACTTTCCAGGTCATTTATGAATATGTCAAAAAGCAGCGGACCCAGCACAGATCCCTGGGGTACACCACTATTCACCTTTCTCCATTGGGAAAATTGGTCATTTAGCCCTCTATTGCCTCAGGTGCAAACTTAAATTGTGTAAGCCCACTGGGGACAGGGAAATACCTATATACCTGAATGTAACTTGCCTTGAACTACCATTGGAAAGGCATGAGCTAAATAAAAAATATTGCAGAAGGGCAATTTTGCAGAAATAAGGTTTGCCTCTTTGCAGATGTTACCAAAATCTGCAATAGAGAAGACATTCAGAAAGGAGTAGATAGCATGAGGAGGGATCTAGCTAAGTTTGAAGAGTGGTCGAGAATTTGGCAGCTGAGATGTAATGCTAAAAAATGCAGGGTCATGTATTTAGGATTCAAAAATCCAGGGATGTGATATATTATAGGTGTCAAAGTACTTCTGTCCATGAAAGGAGAGAGGAATCTGGGTGTGATGGTTTCTGATGATCTTAAGGTAACTAAACAGGTAGAAAAGGTGACGGCGAAAACCAGAAGGATGTTTGGGTGCATAGGAAGAGGAATGGGAGGAAGAAGGATGGAATAGTGAATCTGTATAAGTCTTTGGTGAGACCTCATTTGGAGTATCGTGTGTAATTTTGGAGACCACACCTTCAAAAGGATATGATGGACATTGTAAGATCTTGTAAATTAAGTAATGCCCTGTACTATCATTTTTATAAAGAGTAGATATTATGCATTATAATGAGGTATTACTCTGTTATGTTACTTTTTATTATTATGTATGTAATTTGTAACCTGCCCTGAGCAATTTGAAAAGACAAGATAAATATCAAATAAATAAATGAGTCGGTACAAAGGATGGCTACCAAAATCTTCAGTGGGCTTCATCATAAAGTATATCGGGACAGCTCTATAATGAGGCAGGGTGAGGTGGCCGTCTTAGGCAAACTTTTGGGGGTGGCAAAAAAATGCTTCTAAACAGCTACCTCACTCCGCCTTCAAATTTAAAAAAAAAAAGAAAAGGGTGGATAAACTGCTGCTGCTTCGCGGCAGCAGCAGAATCAACCCCTCAGCCCTCTCCCCCCCCCTCTCCTGGCTCACCTCTGCAGAGCCATGAGAAAGAACAGTGTTTCCCTTCTTTCGCATGGTTCTTTTAAAGTTGAGCCTGCCAGCACACGAGGGCATTTCCTTTCTCACGCAAAACAGGAAATGCTCCCAACATGCATCGTGCTGGCAGGCTCAACTTTAACAGAGCTGCAGGAAAGAAGGGAAATGCTATTCTTTCTCGCAGCTCTGCAGAGGTGAGCCAGGGTGCTGGATTTTGGGCTTGCCCGGCTCCTTCTGAAGCCAGTCAGACAGGCACAGGGCTCCTGGGGGGGGGGGGGGGGCTAGGACTAGAAATGGGCTGTTTGGGGTGCTTAGGACTGGTAATGGGCTGAGGGGGACTAGCACTGGAAATGGGCTGATTGGGGGGCTTGGATTGGAAATGGCCTAGGACTAGAAATGGTCTGATTGGGGGGGTTAGGACTAGTAATGGGCTGATGGGGGCTAGCAGTAGAAATGGGCTGATCAGGGAGGGGGTTAGGACTGGTAATGGGCTGATCGGGGGGGGGTTAGTATGGTAATGGGCTGATGGGAGGACTGGAACTGGAAATGGGCTGATGGGGGGCTAGGACTGGAAATGGGCTGATTAGGGGAGGCTAGAACTGGTAATGGTCTGATCAGGAGGTTTAAAACTGCTAATGGCTGATTGGGAGGGGGGCTAGCACTGGAAATGAGCTAGGACTGGTAATGGGCTGATCAGGGGGATTAGGACTGGAAATGGAGTGATGGGTGGGGCTAGGACTGGAATGGGCTGATGGGGGGAGGGGAGGAGAGAGCTGCTGGCCCTAGAAGAAAACTGAAAGGGCTACACATGGACTGATGCGGGGGGATGGGAGAATGGGACTAGAAGGGAGCGGATGCTGAGAGGTGCTGCCAGGGGAAGGAGGGGGCAGGAAAGGAGCTGACATGGGGGGGGGGAGGAAGTGGCCACTGGAAGGAAGCTGACACGGGGAAAAGGAGGGGGCTGGAAGGGTGCTGATATGGAGGGGGAAGGTGGGGGCTGGAAGGGAGCTGATACCTGAGGATGGTACCCGAGGGGGATTAGAAGGGTGATAACAGTAGGGAAGGGAGGAGGGGGATGGAAGGAAGCTGACAACTGGGGATGGTACTGGAGGGGGACTGGAAGGGAGCCGACACCTGGGGATGGGACTGGAGGGAGCTGACACTGGGGGATGGGACTGGTAGGTGGCTGGGTAATGGGGAGGAGACTGGAAGGAAGGTTGGCACGTGGGGATGGTACTAGAAGGGGATGGACAGAGGGTAGGGTGATTTGAAGGAAACTGATGGGGGTGGGGGGGCAGTGGCACTGGGAGTGGAAGTGAGCTGATACCTGCAATGGTATTTGGACTAGAAGGGGGCTGGACAGTGGGAAAGGAGGGGGTGATCTCTGGAGGCTAGAGTAAGAGACTTGGAAGACATAAGGAAGACTGAGAAGTATATAGATGAGACCTACATGGAGGACAGAGGTCACGTGACAGGAGAGCAACATCCTGGTATGGCAGGAAGTGATCCGGTAGCTAGGACCTGTCCTCCAGATGATGTAAAACCCTCTCACACCAAGGAGGGTTCTCCAGGGCCATATACCCATGGGGGGGGGGAGGAGGTGTTAGAATGGCCATTATAGTTGATGATTCGATCATTAGGAATGTAGATAGATGGGTGGCTGGTAGACATGAGGATCACTTGGTAACATGCCTGCCTGGTGCAAAGGTAGCAGACCTCACGCACCACCTAGATAAGGTGTTATATAGCGCTGGGGAAGAGTCTGCTGTCTTGGTACATGTTAGTATCACTATCATAGTAAAGTGTGGTAGGGAGGTTCTGGAAGCCAAATATAGGCTTTTAGGTAGGAAGTTAAAATCTAGAACTTCCAGGGTAGCATTCTCAGAAACGCTTCCCGTTCCACACGCAGGATCCAAAAGACAGGCAGAGCTCTGGAATCTCAATGCGTGTATGAGACGATGGTACAAAGAAGAGGGTTTTGGATTTGTTAGGAACTCGGGAACATTCTGGAGGGGCTTTTCCGAAGGGATGTGCTCCAGCTTAACTGGGATGGAACCAGGCTGCTAGCATTAACCTTTAAAAAGGAGAAAGAACAGCATTTAATCTAGATAATAGGGATAAGCTGACAGATACTAGCAAAAGATTGAAGTTAGGGCATATCAACAGAGAGGTTCCGATAAAGACAAAAATAACCCAAAAGCCCTTAAGTACAGAGCAGACAGAGCTTACGGATTCCAAATTACCCCTGCCTACCAATAACCAGATTAATATGAATAAAATACGACCTCTAAAATGCTTGTATGCAGATACTAGAAGACTATAAAATAAGATGGGAGAGTTAGAATATATAGCACTAAATGAGAGATTAGATATGATTTGTATCTTGGAAACCTGGTGGAAGGAGGACACTGTGATACCTGGGTACAAATTATATCAGAATGATAGAGCAGATCAAATTGCTGGAGGGGCTGAATCACACAGGATTAGACACAAAATACATGATAGAATCTCTATGGACTGAAAGTCCATGTAAAAAGGGGAAGGCAATGGCAGTGGTGGTGTACTACCAACTGCCTGGCCAAAATGCATAAATGGATGACGAAATGCTCAAAGAAATCAGGGAAGCTAACAAAAGTTAAAATACAGTATTAATAATGGGTGATTTCAGTTACCCCATTATCAACTGGGTCAGTGTCACGGCAGGACATGTTAGGGAGATAAAGTTTCTAGATTAAATAAATAACTGCTTCTTGAACCGAGACCATGATAAAATGAGGAAAATAGTTTTTTCTTAACTAAGAGGAGCAGCTGCAAAGGTTAAAGATTTACATCAAGCATGGGTGTTGTTTAAAAATACTATCTTGGAAGCCCAGACCATGCTTTAATAAAGGTGGAAGGAAGTCCAAAAAACTGCCAGCATGGTTTAAAGGTGAGGTCAGAGAGGCTGCTGTAGCTATAAAAGCATCTTTCAGGAAATGGAAAAAGGAGTCAAATGATGAAAACTGGAAACAACATAAGCACTGGCAAGTTAGATGCAAGGCATTGATAAGGCAGGCAAAGAGATAATTTGAGAAGAAGCTTACTGTGGAAGCAAAAACACATAATAAAACCTTTTTCAAGTACAAAACCCGTGAGAGAGTATCAGACGGCTGCCTGGGTGAGAATGTTCACAGTCTTGGCAAAAGCATATATCAATATGATTTGCAAGGGATTGTGGGAAATGCAGTCCATTCACACCAGACACAGCTGCTCACAATAATTAGTTGTGCTTGAGTGTAAAGCCAATAAGATATTTATTTATGGGGTTATTTCTCCCAACACAGATATGCTTGGTAGCACATAAAACAGGATACTTGCTTTCAGTGTTAAACTTAGAAAAACAAAATCAGGAAAACAACAGTTGAACTTGTCAGGCAATCAAAGCAAAAGAATAAAGACCTGGTTGGTAACAAACTGGTCTTTTCTGTAGGTTCTAGCTAATATTTTCTTAGCAAGGCTGCAAACAACAAGCAAAACCCACAAAGAAAGGAAAAACTGTTCTTTTCAGGTTAACTTCTTATATCTTCACACATAGATTCAGAAGTGATTCCCTCAGAGCTCACAAGCAATTAGGTAAGGCTCAATTGCTAGCAGTTACCCAGCTGAAACCCCTTAGCTGGCTTGCTTTCTACTGCGTGGCTCAAATCCTACTTCAGGAGCTTTTCTGAGTAGATTAAAGAACAAGTTTTTATTTCTTTGTGATGGTTGTTGTACTTTGTAACAGAAAATTACCAAAGGAGTTTAGACAGAGAGCAATCCATATATTCACAGCCTGTATCTAAGACCGCTCCCCCTTCTTCAACAATCATGGGTTCAATATCATGGATTGGCACAGAGGAATTTCTCAATGTAGCACTCTCAGGAGAATACTTGTTTCCCTGCTGTCTTTCAAGGTTATAGCTAGGGCATAGATCAGTGTTCATACCTGAGCTTCCATTGCTGTTAGAGTTCCTCTCTAAATAGCCTGGCCAGTATGTAGTCCAGTTCTTATGTCCAGCCTTCCAATCCAGATCCCTGGACACTGGATCTCTCTTCACATACCTTCTGGCACGGGTCCTAGGGTCCCTTCCAAGTGCAGCCGTCTCCCTCACAGGTACCCTCTGGAGATTCCTAGCTATGCAGCACCATTCCTCTGGCTTTCCCCAGTCCAATGGTGTATGCTGGCCTTTTGAATGTCTCCCAGTATACGTACTGCTCTGGACTCCTTTAGACCTCCCAAATGCTTTTCTCTTCTTTCTTCCAAAGGGTTTCTTGCCCTTTCTGTCCGTTCGCTCTGGCTTCTGCTTCTGATGATCCTCCAGATGATGAAGATGTCCAAGATGAGGATATCCAAGCTGATCCTGAGGATAAGGATTCTGAGGATAATTCTCTGTAGAATAAACTCTACCTTTATTCTGCCTAGATGAGTGCTCCACCCTAGCACAGCGTAGCTGTGCTGAATCAGGCCCTGCCCTTTGAGATGAGTGCTTAGGGATTACCTCATAGCCCTCCTGATTGAACACACGTTTCCCCACTTCAGCTCCTCTAATGGCTGTTGGAAACCTGGTGCATTCTGGGACTGGTAGTCTTTTATGGGAAAATTCTGTTTTCTTATTTCTACCAGAACTGACAGGTTGCTTGTTCAGAGTCACTTCACCTTTACTATAGCTCCTTCCTGAGCTATGATAAGCTTCCTTATCACAAGAGTCAGTTGGACCATTAGAGGAGTAAAAGGGGCACTAAGAGGGGACAAGGCCAAATGAATTCTTTGCTTCAGTTTTTACTGAAGATGATGTAGGAAGTTACCCATCACAGAAATGGTATTTAAAGGTGATGCATCAGAAGAATTGAAAGAAATATCGATAAACCGGGAAGATATATTACAGCTATTTTATAAACTAAACAATAGCAAATCATCTGGACCGGATGTTATACACCCAAGGTTGTTGAAAGAACTGAAATATGAGATTGCAGACCTACTATTAGTAATCTGTGAACTATCATTAAAATCATCTGTAGTACCTGAAGATTGGCGAATGGCCAATGTAATGCCAGTTTTTAAAAAGGCTTCCTGGGGTAATCTGGGAAACAACAGGCCGGTGAGCCTGACATCAGTTCTGGGTAAAATGGTAGAAACTATTATAAAGAACAAAATTACTGAACATGTAGATAGTCATGGTTTAATGGGAGAAAGCCAACATGACTTTAGCCAAGGAAGGACTTGTCTTACTAATCTGTTATATTTTTTTGAAGGTGTGAATAAACAGGTAGACAAAAGTGAGCCGGTTGATATAGTGTATCTCGATTTTCAGAAAGCCTTTGACAATGTCCCTCATAAGAGACTCTTAACGAAATTAAAAAGTCATGGGATAGGAGGCAGTTTACTATTGTGGATCAGGAACTGGTTCAAAGAAAGAAAGCAGAAGATAGGGCTGAATGGATAATTTTTCCAATGGAGAAAGATGAATAGTGGAGTACCCCAGGGATCTGTGCTGGGTCCGCTGCTTTTTAACACATTTATTAATGACCTGAAAATGGGAATAACAAGTAAGGTAGTCAAATTTGAAGATGACACAAAATTATTCAGGCTCCCTTGATAATTTGGAAGACTGGACATTCAAACGGCAGATGAAATTTAATGTGGACAAGTGCAAAGTTATGCATCTAGGATAGAAAAACCCAAAGTATGGTTACACATTAGGAACCACCACCCAGGAAAAAGATTTAGGCTTCATCGTGGATAACACATTAATACCCTCCGCCCAGTGTGCAGCGGCGGCCAAGAAGGTAAATAAAATGCTAGGCATCGTAAGGAAAGGAATGGATGATAAAACAAAGGATATTATAATGCCTCTGTATCATTCAATGGTGCGACCACACTTTGAATATTGTGTGCTATTCTGGTCACCATATCTTAAAAAGATAGAGTGGAATTAGAAAAGGTACAAAGAATGGAAGGATACCCCTATGAAACCTGGAAAAGAGATGGCTGAGGGGAGATATGATAGACGTCTATAAATTAATGAATGGAGTGGAACGGTTCTTTACACCATCAAAAAGTAGAAAGACTAGGGGACATGCAATGAAGCTACAGTGTAACCTGTTTAAGGCTAATAAGAGAAAATATTTTTTCATTCAACGTGTAATCAAACTCTGGAATTTGTTACCAGAAGATGTAGTAAAAGCTGCTAGTGTAATTGGGTTTAAAAAAGGTTTGGACAAGTTCCTGGGGGAAAGATCAATAAACCATTACTAAAGAGGACCCACTGAACTCAATATATATTAAAAAAATCGGATTCTGATCATCTTACTAACAAACCATATGAACATAAGAAATGCCATACTGTGTTAGACTAAGGTCCATCAAGCCCAGTATCCTCTTTCCAACAGAGGCCAATCCAGGTCACAGGTTCCACAATGCTTATCCCAGAGCAAGCAGTGGATTTCCCAGATCCTCTTTAATAATAGTTTATGGATTTTTCCTCCAGGAACTCGTCAAATCCTTTTTTAAACCCAGCACTAACAGCTTTTACTGCAACCTCTGGTAACTAATTCCAGAGTTTGATTGTGCAAGGCCATAGGCCAACTGCGGGGAGGCAGTTACATCCCTCTGCAGTTACCGCATTTCGGCGTGGCAAAACAGCTGCCGGTGTAACTAAAGCCACCCACTGAAGTGGCATTAGTTGCACTCATGCTACTTGCGCTGAGCCATTATGTTAGTTCCTGTCAACAATGCAGATGTCTGTGTGTGAGAGTTTTTTCTGCAGTAAAGTATAATTTTGGGAAAGAAATCTTTTAAACCTAACAGTAATGGGTAAAAGCATTCTTTGGACTACATATGTCTATTTTTAGTTTGTACTAATATATTCCATACTTGGTAAAGAGCTGTCTCTGTTCTGCATATGTGTGACTGAAGCTACATGTTCTGTTAGCATGGAGTGTCTATGTAGGGAGCTGTAGTAATCTGCCCTGTTCAGTTTTCTGAATAGGAATATGGATGTTCTAGGGCCCACTGCAATATTTATGGTGCTGCCCTTTCTGGGTACGCTCCATGTTGTGTGAGTTTTGGAAGTTAGTGCTGTTACGGAATTATAGATTTGTTCTATTGGTCCTGTATTCTGGGTTCTTGGGTGAGGTCCAACTGTAGGATGTTGGTTGGGGGGGGGGAGGGGTTACTGGAATATGTATTGTTTTTGAGATTTGCAGTTTTGTGTTCTTTATGCTGCCAGACTGAAATTTTAAATATTTTGTCAGTTCAGATTCAAGGAATTTTCAAATTTTAAAGGAACGCTTCAGTTTAATTTTGTTTAGTAGCCTGATAGCTTCATCACATCAGTTCTGGACTTTTCCAGCTCTAGCACATCCAAGCCAGTGTTTGAATTTCATGGCCACCAGGATTAGTTTCTCGTTTTATATCTTCCCTCCTCATCAATAATCTGGTCATAGCAAAATAAATCTGATGTGTAGATACTTACAATGGCTTCATAAGGGGGGGGGGATAGTGTGTAAGTGGCTTTTCATTAATCTAATTTAATGTTTTATTATTATGTTTGTTTTATTGTAACATCTGTTATACTAAATTGCATGTGTATGTTTAGAAGCCACCTAGTATTTTAGATGGGTGGCATATACATTTAAAAATAAAGTATACTAAATTTATGCACGTGATACTGCAATGAGTCTCCGCACATGGCCCTGCATCGCTGTGAGATAGAGGAAAGCAGAAACCTCAGATTGGGGCCTACATGATCAGGGAATAAAATGGTCAGACAACAAGGTTCAAAGAGAATTTTATTTTCAATGTAATTATCTGACTTGGTGCTATCTTTATATTTTATACAGTACATGGAAATGCTTCTCTTTCTTTTTCTCTGGTATTGCACTGTATGCAGAATCTGGCTTCTTGGGGTTGTAGTTTAATTTTTATCTATATCGCGGGGTTATTCTGAGACATGAATAGTTGGGACATCCATCCCCGCTATTCGTGCTGGTGGCAGCCCCCGACTAACTTCCCCACCAGTTGTGCGCAGGGGCGGGGAATGGACGGCCCGAAGGTGGAGAGTGGGCGGGCAGTGGGCGGTCGCCAGCTCTGGATGTACAAGACCAATTCTAATGTCGGTCCTGTATGTCCAGGACTGGCAAAATGTCCGAGGAAATTATTCTACCCCCGGGGGTGGAATAACTTCCCTGGATGTTTCTTTTTAGTGATGCCGGGGCGCGGATGGGGCTTGGGGGTCAGGGATTATTCCCTGCAGCCCGACCCTAGCCTTAGGAGGTTGGATCAGGGGTCGGGCTGCAGGGAATAATCACTTTAACCCTGCGGCCAGCATTGCGGCTTTTAAGTGGAACTGCGGTGCCATGGCAATATAATGCCATGGCTCCGTGGCTCCATTTAACAGCCCTGACTGAGTTAACTGGACTGTGGCTGTACGTGCAGGCCAGGACTGAATTGCAGTCCCGGCCTGCACGTACATGCTTAGTCGCGATTCTCATCCCGCGGAGCTAGACGTGCCCTGTAGGATCAAAATCGTGTTCCCCTTTGTACATCCGGCTCAGACCAGACATACAAAGGGGATGTACGTGTGGGTCAGAATCGGGCCCTATGTGTTTATTTTTAGGTTATGGTCACTTATTCTGTACTTGATGAGGATCTGTGTTATGAGTGTGTGACCAAGACCAGGTGTTCTGTTAACATGGTGTTTGTATGTAGGGATTTGTACTGTCATAATCTGAATTTTCAGCTTTCAAATAGATGTTTAGATGTTCCATGGCCTACTGTAGTATTTATAGTGATGCTTTTTTTTGGATGGGCTCCTTATGTGAGTTTTGGAAGTTGGTGCTGATATGGTATGGTATGGTAGATTTGCTCTATAGATACTCGGTGACTTTGTTGTAGGGTTTTGTTTTAGTTCACAATATGCCTTGTACTGGAGAATGTTTGTTGTTGTTAATGAGATGATCAGAATCAGATTTTTTTTTAAGATATTGAGTTCTGTGGGTGAATGTCCTGGTTCTGCTCTACACTCACTGTTGAAGGGGGTTCTGTGGATGCAAAATATATGTTGAAAAAACAAAGCACGAACATAATGCGGTTTATAGCAACAAAATAAAAATGAGTTATAATTTAGTTTTATGAACTGTGCTGTGGTTCTCGCTCTCTTTTAGTTCCTTGGTCTTTCAAACATCTTGCATTTCCTCCATATAATCTAATCAACTTTTTGGTTTGGTTCTGTCCCTGATTGGAGTTTTGAGAAAGCTCACTATGGCAGGGGGGAGGGACACCATCTCATCCCTTGCCTCAGGCAGCAGATTGCCTTGAGCCGCCCCTGCCAGCATAGGAACCTGTAGTTATCCCCTTGGGCTGGAGGAAGAATTCACTGGCTGTTTGGAATTATATGCTGTGGGATTTGGCTAGAGAACAGAGGATATGCTGTGATGAGATTGTATCTCTTCGTGCTTCTTAGTATGTAGTGCAGAATAGCTTTTATTCTCAAGGAACAAGCAGGAATCAGTCCTCACTTATGGGTGACATCGGTACCGATGGAGCCCACACGGAGCAATTCCCTAGCTTTCAAAGAAAGCCTTTGGGATTGCTGCCATGCATGCGTGGTCCTCTTCCCACCCAAAGGTGCCATCTTGCTCAGTCTCCCTTTTTCCGTGGAGCCCTTTGGATGCACGTCCTCGTCCCTCGGAAAAAGGGTTTTCGTTTTTGGCCTCTGGGCCGTGGTTTTCCGGTTACACCGGTCCTCTTCCTTCCTTCTGTCCTCGAGCAAGGGGATATTTTCGTTAAACGTTTTTTCCTGATCGGGCTTCGCACCCTTTTTTCTCCAACTGCTGGCTGCAAAGGTCTTCAACCTAGCAGGGGTCCTTTTGCCCCTATGGTCACCGGCTTTAAAAAATGTGACAGATGCTCCAAGAACATGTCGCTCACGGACACCCATGTCTGCTCTCTTTGCAAGAAAGTGTCCTCCAAGGCCCTGCTCAGCCGTAAGCAGAAGTCCGATGACATTTTCCAGAAGGTGGCCCCGTAATCCTCGGTGTCCCTCTACTGGTGGGGTCCCCCACTTTGGCTCCGCGTTCTCGGTGGCACTCCGACCAAGGGTCCCCTGAAGTAGTCCCAAATGCTGGCTCTAGAGAACAGCATTTCTGCCTTCTTAGCTGCCTAGCAGGCACTCACGCCCAGCATGGCTGGTCCATGCCTCGAGACCGAGGTTCTCTCGAGAGGGACACCAAAACCCGCCCTGGAAACCTCCGAGAGCCACGGGCCTCGTGAGGGTCCTCGGCGTCGGTCTCGCTCACCTTCTCGATCCTTGGAAGCGCGATCCTCCAAGGCCTCTGGTTCCAAGCGGTCCTCGGCTTCTGGATGGGGCGACCTACCTGAGTCGGTCTCCTCCTCAGACCTCTTGGGCTGGGAGTCGGATGGGGATACTTCCTCAGAAACCCCTGCACACAGGGACCTCCCTTCTGACCCGTCCCCGCCCGCCTATCAGAGGCATTCGCCACCCGAGGACACATCGTTCCTGGCGTTTGTGCGGGACATGGCACGGGCCCTTAGCTTGGTTACGCAGACTAAAGAGGAACCGCGAGCTGAGGAGCTCGATATTCTTCAGTACGAGTCCCCGCCTCGGGAGTCTCTTACTGTCCCAGTTGCCCCCATATTGTCAAGACTGCTCCTCTGCATGTGGGAGGCATCTTATTTGGTCCCTATTGTGAGCAAGCATCTCGGTGCCATGTATAGAGTTCAGCGTGGCCCGGGGTTCTGCAAGACCCAACTTCCGCACACTTCCATGGTTGTGGAGTCAGCGATGCGGAAGCAAAAGAGCCCGAAGTCTCACTCTTCGATCCCCCCAGGTAGGGAGTCGAGAGCCCTCGATGCCCGGGGGCGTAAAGCCTACCAGGGGTCCATGCTCACTTGCCGCATACATTCATACCAACTGTATATCGGCATGTTCCTGCGTGACCTCACCAAGGAGCTCGGCGGTTTCACCATTGGCCTCAGAGGGGAACCTCTCCTACAGTTCCAAACCCTCCTGAAATCCATCGCGGAGTGTTCAAACTACCTGTCCTGTGCCGCATATGATGGATTTGAGTCCTCCGCCAGGGTGGCGGCGGCCAGCATTGGGGCCCAGCACCAGGCTTGGCTCTAGTCTTCGGACTTGTAGCAGTGGGTCCAAGAAAAGCTCCTGGATGTCCCTTGCCTGGGTGAAAAGCTTTTTGGTAAACCAATGGAGGATAAGGCCGCTGAGATAGAAACAGAGTTCGTGACTCGAACTCGCCTCTCGTGCAAGACCTCCTCCCTTCCTAGGAAGAAGCAGCAGGATACTGGGCTTGATGGACCTTGGTCTGACCCAGTATGGCATCTCTTATGTTCTTATGTTCTTATTCTCCTGTAATTAATTGCTTTATAGTTATCTTTCTGACAATCATAGGTAAATAAGTGAACTACTTGCCTTTCTAAAAAGTATTGGTAAATGTCAAGCTACCCTTGCTTTGTTTTATAAATAAACTGTACGTCTTTATTACAAGGTGTGTTAGCCTTTGTTGTAGCAAGACAACCTCCTCACCAGCGGCTGTCGAGAAGGTACCGCGGTACCTTCGAGGTCAGGGGTTCTACTCCTGCTACTTTCTCATCCTGAAAAGATGGGGGGTTTACGCCCCATCCTCGACCTCAGGAAGCTCAACAAGTTCCTGGTGCGGGAGAAGTTCAAAATGTTATCGCTTGGTGTCCTGCTGCCCTTCCTTCAGCAGGGCAATTGGCTATGCTCCTTGGACCTCAAGGATGCTTACACCTACATCCTAGTTCACCCCCAGCACAGGCAGTACCTGCGCTTCAGGGTGCAGCGCGAACACTATTAGTACAGAGTGCTCCCTTTCGGGCTCACGTCCGCACCATGGGTTTAAACAAAGTGCCTTTCCGTGGTCGCCGCCACCCTCAGGCGGCAGGGCATACCCGTCTTCCCCTACCTCGATGACTGCCTCGTCATGGGGCCCTCGATCAGCGAAGCCCGCTTGGCGTTGTCATGCATGATCCTCCTCCTCGAGCGCCTCGGCTTCCTGGTCTACTACCCCAAGTCCCACCTCGAGCTGATGCAGGCCCTGGAGTTCATCAGCACATGCCTCGACACAGTGCGGGCAACCGCCTTCCTTCCAGCAGTCCACGCAGGCCGCCTTTGGGCCGTGGCATCCCAGGTCCAGAACAGGGCTTGGGTTACAGCGTGGGCAATGCTGCACCTCCTTGGGCACATGGCCTCCACCATCCATGTGGTGTCCCACGCCTGCATGCACATGCGGACAGCCCAATGGTGCCTTAGGGCACAATGAAGTCAGGCCTCCGGCTACCTTAGAGCCCCTTTCCGGGTCTCTCTCAGTCTCCACGACTCCCTGAGTTGGTGGCAGGACCCCCAAAGTCTCCTTTGGGGAATACCCTTCCAGTCCCCGCAGCACAAACTCTTCCTAACGATGGATGCTTCCCTGCTGGGGTGGGGAGTCCACTGCTGCGCAATGTGCACCTAGGGACAGTGGTCCCCCGAGGAGTCTTGATAGCAGATCAACCTGCTCGAGCTCCGGGCGTTCCGATGAGCCCTGAGGGCCTTTGAGGGCTGCCTGAGGGGGAAGTCAGTGCTTGTGCAGACCGACAACAGGGTAGCCATGTTCTACCTCAACAAGGAGGGGGGAACAGGGTCACGCACCCTCTGCCGAGAGGCGATCCTCTTCTGCTCCTTTGCATCTCGCTGGGGAATGTTCCTGCGAGCGGTCTACCTCCCAGGCCAGGAGAATGTCCTCGCGGACAAACTCAGCAGGATCCTCTGCCCATATGAGTGGCGCTTAGATCTGGAGAACGCTGGCCTCTTGTTCCATTGGTGGGGGACCCCATCCATGGACCTGTTTGTCAGCCCCTTCGAAAGCACAGCTTTCGCGCTTCTGTGGCCCAGTTCCGCACTTGAGCAGGGTGGCCCCATATGCGTTCCTCTTGAACTGGACCTCCGGCCTTCTCTAAGCATTTCCTCCCACTCCTCTCATTGCGAGGACCCTCCACAAGATTCAGCAGGACTGAGCTTCGATGATCCTCGTGGCTCCCTCGTGGCCTCGACAGCCTTGGTTCCCACTTCTACTCTGGCTCGTGTCCAAGCCCCCAGTCGCCCTGGGCTGTGCCTGGGCCTGTTGACGCAGGAGGAGGGTCGGGTGCTCCACCCGAACTTGGCCTTGCTGTCCCTCACAGCCTGGTGGCTGAACGGATTGCCTTAGCTCTGCTGCATCTTCTGGAGGACATTGAGGAGATCCTCCTTATGTCAAGGAAGAACTCAACGAGATGGATGTATGCCTTTAAGTGGTGACGTTTCTCAACCTGGTGCTCCGAGCTTCAGATTGACCCATCTCCTGCTCTACCTGGTGGATCCTCCAATACCTCCTCCACCTCTCGAAGGCAGGACTGAAATTCAATTCGGTCAGGGTACACCTGAGCGCCTTTTCGGCGATCCACTTCCCCATCGAGCGAAACCCCTCTCAGGGCAGCCCTTGGTCTCTCGCTTTATGCAAGGTCTGTTACTTTCCATGCCTCCCATCCGGCCTCCGCCGGTGTAGTGGGGCCTCAATGTGGTGCTGATGCAAATTATGCGGGCGCCCTTCGAGCCGATGGTGATGTGCTCGCTTTGGCATCTCTCCTGGAAGGTGGTCTTCCTGGTGGCTTTGACCTCGGCTCGCCGAGTCAGCAAACTTTAGGCCCTTATGGCTGAGGCTCCATACACCAGGTTCTATGGGAACAGGTTGGTCCTCCGCACCCACCCCAAGTTCCTACTGAAGGTGGTCTTGGACTTTCATCTCAACCAGGAGATAGTCCTGCTGACCTTCATCCCGAGACCACATGCCGACCAGGCATCGGCGGTGCTGCATCCACTCAACTACAAGAGGATTCTGGCCTTCTACCTGCAGCGTACCCAGGGTCATCACAAGTCCGATCAGGTCTTTGTCGCCCATGACTCTGATAGCCTGGGGCAGGCAGTCACCAAGCACACCATCTCCATCTGGGTGGCGGACTGCATTGCCTTTGCCCAAGCAAAGTCAGGTGCCCTGCTGGATCGGCGGGTCACCGCGCATGGCATCCGAGCCAAGGCGTCGTTGGTGGCTTTGCTGCGCTCAGTGCCTCTAATGGACATCTGCTGGGCTGTGACCTGATCTTCAGCAAACACTACTGCCCGGAGAGGGAGTCCCGCCGGGACAACGCCTTCGGCCAGGCTGTACTCCGTAATCTGTTTGGGGTATAAGCAACTGTCGCTGGAGAACACCTGTTACAGGTGAGTAACTACACTTTAGCAATTCTTTTCTTGGGGATAAATTTATAATTGTGCATGTACGACATAGTATGCACATAGTTTTCCATGTGTGGGTACTGAAAAAGTTTCATATGATAGTATGGGCATACTTCATTTTCAAAAATTACCCTAGAAAATGTATAAGCTTATATTTACTGTACACCTGCTCTTTGGCACTTACAAATTTTCTGGGTTGATTTATGTGCATGACTGCCTCTGATCAGTTTGGGCAACTTTACATATCTACAAGTTACACATGAATTCTATAAGCGCCTATTACCGTGCATAAAACATGCTGTATATTGCCTTGGGTGAATTTCTTATTAAAGGACATTAATTAACCCTAATAAATAAATGTTAATAATAAATTTCTTAAAACAAAGAAATGGCTTTTAAAATTGTCCTCACTGTTTTTTTCCTTTGTCACAGTGTCTAGTTTTCTTGTATGACACTTTTGTTGGTAGGAATGGAAATGTCCTAGGCAGTGGAACAAATTCAAATTATGAGCCTCCAAGCAACAATTTTTAAAGGGCTCCTAAAGAGGGAGAATCTCACTTCAGAAGCTGTGGGAGCAGCTCCAAGTGGGCCCCCTTCTTCTTTAGGACCCCCTGCAACTTGGGAAGAATTACACCACTGGTCCTAGGTAATCACAACTTCTTCATTCTATATACCTGTCAGGGTCATGATCCCAGTGGTTTTGTGGTACAGCAATATTCTAATATTACACAGTTTCCACTGATTGAGCCATATGACCTTGTACCTTTGTTTTTCTTGTTTGCTGGTTTACAAATTCTGCTGTGTATTTTTCCATGTGTGCTAATAGATTCTCACTATTCCTTCTATCTGGTTTAATAAGAAACTATGGTTGCCACTTTTATACTTAGCATTTTTTGACTATTTTATGTGCATTGATGCTGTTAAGTATGCTTTCAAACTTATGATAGTAGTTCTACATGATGAAAAATTTTAGAGAGGTAGCCGTGTTAGTCTGACGTAGCACAAATGAGAGAGGCAGATGACACTGTATATAGACTAGCCAATTTATTGAAGCATCATCTTTTGAGGACGGATTCTGGTCCTTGAAAGTTCATGTCTCAATAAATTGTTTAGTCTATCACAGGGTTCTTAACCCAGTCCTCGGGATGCACCTAACTAGTCAGGTTTTCAGGATAACCACAATGAATATGTATGAGAGAGATGTGCATACAATGTGCTTGCACCTCTCTCTCTGGCATATTCATAATGGTTATCTGGAACTGACTAGCTAGGTGTGTCCCGAGGACTAGGCTGAGAACCACTGGTTAAAGTGCCACCTGCCTCTCTCATTTTAGTTCTATATTTGTAATTTATGCCTGGAAGACCCATACTGCCTACAGCTCTTGGGATGTGCAATAGTGGCATACACTGGTCCTTAACTGGTGGGCATGGAGGAGTTTTCCTGTTCTTGTATCCAGTTCTTTGGGATCTTTCAGGGGTTACTCTGATTTCAAAGCTATATGAGCGTATAGATTGCAAGATGATGTAGATTGATGGCTTGTATTTCATCCTGTGCTGTTAGAGCACTTTTCAGTATCGACTTCAGTTTCCTGTAGCATAGGCTTCAGAACAGAGGGGGAGGGGCCACAGGGGCCCTAAACCCACCAAAACTTTGCTGCCACGATCGGAGCTTCCCCTAAATTGGCCCGCAGAGACCTGATCTCCTGCAGGCAGAAGGAGGGGAAGGCTGGCATTCGCAGTTGCATGGAGTTCAGCTAGCCAAGGGACAGAGTTTGCCCCCCCCCCCCATGGAACACGGCATTCTGACGCCTCTGTCCTGTGGTAATTTATTTTCTGTGTAAAGAAAACATTCCTGCTATATTCTGAAGTTAAACCACAGTGACCTCCTGTCATATATGATTTCGATATTTTTCCTGTAATATAAAGATTCTGATTCACATGCTTTATCATATAAATTACAATATCGTGTCTGAAATTGCAAAAAACTGTTGAGTGTTAGACAGTTGTGAAAATCATGCACCCTATTCAATATCTGCTTGTCCTGTGCAAACTTCAACTTGTTCTATGATTGGTTTGTTGAATAATGTTTGGAAAATATACCCTTGAAGTATTCCAGTTTGTTTACTAAAATCATATATCAAGTTCTGCTGTGACAGCAGCTTTTGAAAGTATATAATCAGAAAGCCAATTGGCACAGCTAAGTATTTAACTATAGAGTGCTAATGGTAAAATTTGTGTGTATATTGAAGTATTTTTTTTTCTGTATTATCACTCAACAATTGTAATTTATTATCTCATAAACTATCTGTGCTTGAAATTTTTATCATGGCATTAAGAAGTCAACGTCGCGAGACTGACTTACATTGACTTGCATACTTGAGTGATTTTACCTTGGAAAGTTGGGTGATTTTTCACAATGCTGCTTTCAGTGACAGCTGGGAGCCCTGTGCAAATTGGATTTGAATGTCAGTGAATTCCTAGGCTTGAAGGATTCCTGCATTTCTGCCCTTTACCTTCAAAACTAATGTTGAAAAAGCTGCATCCTTTCTGATAACAGCACCAGTGTGTATGGCAGCACATAGCTAAGGGAGATATAGGAAGAGATGCTCAGGAACGGGTTTATCCTCAGTTTGCCTTACGCAACAGAGGGAAAATGTAGAGCAGCATTAAGGTTTTTCTGAATAGCAACTTTCATTTGAGTTATTGGGTTATGGGTGCTGTTTAGTATGATTTCTTTCTATCCTCTTTCTTTTTGGATGGGTAATCGTGGCCTCGGAATGGAAGTTACTTGGCTGCATGGGATGGGGAGGAATTTGGGGAGAGGGGAGGAGTAATTTTGCTGTTAAAATATTAATGTTAATCTGTATTTTGGAAAACCTGAAAAATAAAGCTATTAAAAAGTGTACTTAAGAGAAATGCAAGGTGTTAAAATGTATTCAGCATTGCTTCAAAATCATCCAGAGACATAGGAAGCAGAGCCACCATGGACTTATGTGAATATCTTCTGTTCCACTCGTGAACTGAGTAATATAGGGTTATTCACCTACATAGTTATGCTTTTTTTAACTCCCCTGAAGCCTTAAATCCCAGTATGTTTATTGCAGCCCACGTCATGGGTATGTACAGTAGATACTGTCGTTGTAGCCAGACGGCATAGGCACAGCACCTAGAAGCCACACCTCTCCTTTATGCATCATCCTTATGACGTCTCGTCTGTCACAAACCACCTTCCTTCCTTATACTGGAGATCTGTATATTACTCTCACTCTTCATGTGTGGCCACCCACATTAATTTAACCTTTCCTTGTTCTGCCTGTATTTCAGTGACCAGCTTAATGTAAAGAACACCTTCCCACTATTTCCCTATTCTGTCTCTCCTGAAGAGATTATATCCTGGGATGGTCAATCCTAACACTGATTTTTATTTCACCAGCAAAGGCTCAATGTTGGGCTACGGGGCAGTGACTTTGTTCACATGATCCTCTAAAATGATCTATCACTCTCTTTGATTTCATTTTCATTTAATTTATAAATTTCTTGTAATTCCTAAAAGCTCATAGCAATGTAGAGTCTTTATAAAGATAAATTATCAGGAGACTTCAACCAATCCTCAATCAAGACAACTTCCACACTGTGTGCCAGGCAGTAATCACCTCCATACTGGATTATGGAAATTTGTTGTATCAAGGACTCCCCAAGCACGCAACCCACCCACTTCAAATGGTGCAAAACACCGCAGCACGCATCATCACGGGCACAGCAAGGCACGAACACATCACACCTGTACTACAGCAGTTCCACTGGCTACCCATAACAACAAGAGCAAGATTCAAGGCAATGCTAAATATCTTCAAAATCATACATCAACAATCAGCAAATGTTCTGCATAGCACACTGATCAAAGAAACCAACAGCAGGCCTAGAAGAGCCAGCGGCATAAACAAACTCCGCACGCCCTCTGGATACCAGAAAACAAAGCAAAACACATCCAACAGAGATCTGTCTTTCTCGGCACCAGCCCTTTGGAACTCCCTCCCAGACGAACTGAGAGCCCTAAGTGACATTAAGGACTTCCGCAAGGCACTAAAAACACTCCTGTTCGCAGAACACTATTCACACCTAACCTAGAACACCAAGCCCCCGACAGCATAGAGGAGAATGTATTAATTGTCCAAAGTCTTTATGTACGTCATGTTACCCCCATCCCACTCATTCAATGTAGATCCTTGTTATCGACCACTTTGAAGGATAAAGTGGTATATAAAACTGGTTAAATAAATAAATCATTAATAAGCAAACAATTAAAATAAACATATATGACAAACTCTGCCTGAACCAAAGTAAAACAGAGTCTGTGGGTTCCTAACACAAGCAGAAGGGTACCTGACATCATAATCCCTTTTGGGAGCTAAAATCACAGGTCAGGAATCTGGGAATACCACCGGACTGATCATTTATTTTGAGACCATTTTAAAAACTGCTGTTTTTTGCGGCCTGAGCTTGTTTATTTCTGTGCAGCCAACCAGAGGTCTTGCCTAGTTATTAATTTAAGTTATTACTTGGTTTGTCAGGACCCAGTGTGGGAGAGACTAACTATATGTCATCAGCATATAGGTAGTAAGTGATGTGATGGTCTCTGATAAATTTACCTAAGGTGCTATAAAGATGTTAAACAGGACGAGTGATAGAATGGAACCCCATGATGGCACTCAAGAGAAAGTGTAGAGATGTGATGTGTGTTCAGGTATGTTTCCAGATGCAGTTTTGAACGAAGGATTTGCATGAGGCTAGTGATGAAACTGTGAGCCTTAAGCCCTTTAGTGGATAATAAGAACTTCATAGTCAGTGGGGCCAAATGCTACAGAGATGTCAAGAAGTACCATCAGGACTTCCTGCCCTCCGGACTCTACCAAGCTGGAAATAAACCTGATTTTAGAGCTGTGTCCCTGACTCCCACCTGTTCGGCAGCCTGCTGTCCCAGATTTCAACAACGGGGACAGAGGGGGTAGACAAAAATGTTTTCAATTTAGTGATTTGCATATGTCAAGTTTTAGAATTTGCATGCATTATTTTTATATTTTCCTGGAACAAGCAGGAATCAGTCCTCACATATGGGTGACATTGGCACTGACGGAGCTCTCGTGGAAGCATCCCCCCAGCTTTCAAAGAAAGCCTTTGGGAGATGCCACCACATGTGCATGGTCCCCTTCCCTCCCAAGGGTGCCATCTTGCTCAGTCTTCTTTTTTCCGTGGAGCCTTTCAGACATTGTCTAATTGTCCCCGGAAAAAGTTGATTTTTTTTGTTTCCCGAGTTTCCAACTCGCCTCCAGTATTGCACCGGTATTCTTCCTGTCTACCGACCTCGGTTCCTCGGCATTGGTTCGGTTTAATTTTTGTAGTCTTTTGTTATTTTCATTTTCTGGCGCCTTTGCACCTTTTTTCTCCTGCTGGCAGCCCAGAGGGTCTTTGACCTCGCGGGGGTACATTTTTCCCTCATGGCTACCAGTGACTTTAAGAAGTGTGATCAGTGCTCTAAAATCATGTCTTTGACCGACACACACGACTGCTGTCTTCACTGCCTCGGGCCAGACCACGATCCGGTGGCCTGCGGTCTCTGCAAGAGGATGTCTAGCAAGGCCCTCAAGAGCCTCTAGCAGCAACACAATACGTTTTCCTCCGAGTCCCCGATGCCTCCGACGGCCAGGGCCTCGTCTGAGGCGGAACTCTCTGAACCCAAGCCTCGTTGTGGGTCCTCAGAAAGGGGGTCTCCCTCGAGGGAACTCAAGAAGAAGAAGAAACCCTCGAAGGAGGCATTCTTGGATGGTTCCAACCAGCGGAGAGCTCCCTGAGCCTGGTCCCGCAGTCTGAGACCCTTACCCGAGGCGTCGGAGAAGGAGCGACCTGTGAAAGTCCCCTGGAAGGATCCGGCCGTGGACCAGCCTCGGTTACCAGACACCATCCTTGTCAAGGATTCCCCTTTGGGGGAGCCAGCATCAGGCCCGAGTTCCTCAGTGCCTGCGCCGAAGGCTGCGGAGCATTCTGGTCTGGAATCGAGACTGGCGGCCCTGGAGCACAGTTCATCTACCTTCATGGACCAGCAATGGGCACTGTTGTCCGGTACGACCAGTTCATCCGCCCCAACCATCAGGCCCTCAATGTTCAAGACGTCCCTGGAGGCCAAACCTATCCTTAAGGTCCTTTGGCCTCAAGTCAATCCTTGGCCGAGGTCTCACTCTGAGTCCCATTCGATGAGACTGTGGTCATCCCTGGCAAGTTTACTAGGCAATGCCATAGCACATCGGGGCCCTCGAGGCCCATGGAGCAGCACTCCTACGAGTCCTCCATGGACGTCTCCGAGTGGGAGATGGAGGACAAGGAGTCCCCCGATACCCGTTGCCACTGCGACATCCCTTCTAATTCTTTCGTCTTGGAACCTCAGCGGCAGTCCCCACCTGAGGACATGGGCTTCCTGGACTTTGTCAAAGACATGTATAAGGCCCTGGCATTCCTGACCAAGTCGCAGGAGGACCCTGAGGTGGATGAGTTGAAGAGCCTCCAGTTCAAGGCCCCTCCGCGGGAATTGCTCACGGTGCCCATCCCTCCCATCCTGGAATGGCTCATGCTCCTCGTGTGGGAGACACTGGCATCGGTGCCAGTGGTGAGCAGACGGCTCGACTCGATGTATTGGGTCTGCTGGAGACCGGGCTTCCAGGTATTACAACTGCCGCATAACTCCATGGTAGTGGAGTCGGTCATGCGTTGGCTGAAAAGCCAGAAGATGCACTGCTTGGTGCCCCCTGGCAGGGAGGTCTGCACCTTGGATGCCCTCAGCAGAAATTGCTACCAGGGCTCAATGCTCATCTCCTGCATCCAGGCTTACCAGCTGTACATAGGCATGTACTTGAGAAACCTGGTGAAGGAACTCGCCGGGTTCTCGGCTGGTCTTTCCGAGGAACCTTTGCAGTGGTTCAAGAGCCTGTCCGAGGCCATCCGTGAGTGCTCCAAATTCATGTCTTGGGTGGCCTATGATGGGTTCCAGTCAGTGGCCCAGATAGCCGTGGCGGGCATCGGTGCATGCCGCCAAGTTTAGATTCAGTCGTCCTACCTTGAGCAGTGGGTTCAGGACAAATTGGTTGATATCCCATGCCAAGGAGAGAACCTCTTTGGCAAACCCATGACCAACAAGGCTGCTGAGCTGGAGACCGAGTTCATAAAGAGGACCAGGCTCTCTAAGAAAACCACTGCCCCTCCCTGACGGAAGGGCTCAGGTAAAAAGCCGTCTCAGATCTCTGGCTTGGGATGTACAGCACAGTCCCTTGGTGCCCGTCCAGCTTCTTCTGCGCCTCCTCGGGCACATGGCTTCCATGGTCCACGTAACCCCAGACGCTCACCTCCGCATGAGGATGCTGCAGTGGTGGCTCCAGGACCAGTGGTCTCAGGTCACAGGCAGCCTCCGAGACAGAGTTTCGGTGACCTGTCAGTTGGCGGACTCCCTGGTCTGGTGGTAGTCGTCCCAGCATCTCGAAGTGGGCATGCCTTTTCAGGCCCTAAGTCACTCGAGGGTCCTCACCACGGACGCCTCTCTGCGGAGATCTCCACACTCAGGGCAACTGGTTGCCGGACAAGAGCACCCAAAAAATAGTAGAATTACTCTATTATTAACAGCACTTAATAAAAGTGAAAGTAAACTTGTGGGTGTAGCTCCAAAAAATGGCACGAGGACATCTCAGACTGATCGGCACAAAACACAGACAACAAGCATCGATCAGTGCCACAATAGCATCAATGACAGTCCACCGGCCCAGATCACTTTTTCGATGTTTTTAAATTGCTTGTGACAGCTTCTTTTTATGTTCAGACTCAGTGTTTCCAATACACCCACAGCATATGGCATAATATTAAAAGAACATTTGCACTTAACTTCACTTCAGGTAGGGATTGGGGGTACCTGAAGTGAAGTTAAGTGCAAATGTTCTTTTAATATTATGCCATATGCTGTGGGTGTATTGGAAACACTGAGTCTGAACATAAAAAGAAGCTGTCACAAGCAATTTAAAAACATCGAAAAAGTGATCTGGGCCGGTGGACTGTCATTGATGCTATTGTGGCACTGATAGATGCTTGTTGTCTGTGTTTTGTGCCGATCAGTCTGAGACGTCCCCGTGCCATTTTTTGGAGCTACACCCACGAGTTTACTTTCACTTTTATTAAGTGCTGTTAATAATAGAGTAATTCTACTATTTTTTGGTCACTCTTATTACTCTGAAAACCGACCTGGTGCTATTTTGTACAAGGACAAGAGCACCCAGCAGATCAACTTCCTGGAGCTCCGAGTCATACACCTTGCCCTGTGGATCTTCTGTCATCACCTGCATCACCAGTCAGTGCTGGTCCAGACAGGCAACCGGGTGGCAATGTTCTACTTGAACAAACAGGGGGGAAGAGAGTCTTGCACCCTTTGTCAGGAGGCACTGGTCCTCTGCTCGTACGTAATCCAACAGGGTATCCTCCTGTGGGCAATGTACCTGCCAGGCCAGGACAACCTGCTGGCCAACAAACTTAGCAGAATTCTCCAGCCGCACGAGTGGCAGCTGGACCCCAGGGTAGCCAGTCGGCTTTTCCAGCTCTGGGGGGAACCTGTGATGGACCTGTTCGCCAGTCTGGACAACTTTCAGTTGCCCCGCTTCTGATCCCAGCAGCCCCACCCCTACAGGGTGGCAGCAGACGAGTTCCTAGTGTCATAGTCGGAAGGCCTTATGTACTCCTTCCCTCCGATGCCGCTGATTGCCAAGACCTTGTTCAGGACTCTCTGCGATGGGGCGTCGCTCATCCTAATAGCTCCTCGGTGGCCCAGGCAGCCATGGTTCCCGCTGCTTCTGCAGTTGATGGTGGAGGGCGCCATCCCTTTGGGGACCATCCCAGGACTCCTATATCAGGAGGGGGGCTCTCTCCTGCACCCCAACCTTGGGTCCCTCTCACTGACAGCGTGGCTGCTGAGAGGGTGACTCTGGCTCCTTTCAACCTTCCGGTTGAGGTGGAGGACATTCTGCTGGCCTCTCACAAGGCCTCTACTAGGAAGGCTTACGCCCTCAAATGGTGCAGGTTCTCTGCTTGGTGCGCCGAACACGAGGCTGATCCTTTCTCCTGCCCGGTGACATTGGTGTTACAGTACCTTCTCCACCTCTCTCAGTCCGGGCTCAAGTCTAACTCCATCCAAGTGCACCTGAGTGCCCTGGCGGCACACCACCATCCAGTGGATGGTAAGCCCCTCTCGGTCCAACCTTTGGTGACCCAATGCCTTCAGGGTCTGCTCTTATTGAAACCCCTGGTTTGCCCTCCGGTAACCGAATGGGACCTCAACGTTGTGTTGGGGCAGCTCACTCACCCGCCCTTCGAGCCTCTGACTACCTGCCACCTTCATTACCTCTCTTGGAAGGTGGTTTTCCTGGTTGTGCTCACCTCCGCTTGCAGAGTTAGCGAGCTCCAAACCCTTGTGGCAGAGGTGCCTTATACCAGGTTTTATAAGAACAGAGTGGTGCTTTGCATGCACCCCAAATTCCTGCCGAAGGTAGTGTTGCCCTTCCATCTTAACCAGGAAGTGGTGCTTCCTACCTTCTTTCCAAGACCTCAGTCCAGTCGGGCGGAGATGGTCCTTCACACCTTAGACTGTAAGCAGGCTCTGTCATTCTATATCCTATGCACTCAAGGCCACCGCAGAGTTTCTCGGCTTTTCATCTCCTATGACCCCAGCAGGCTGGGGGAGGAGGTGACCAAGCGTACACTGTCCACATGGGTGACAGACTGTGTATCACCCTTGCTTATGAGCAGGTGAGGCTCCCGCTGGAAGACCGTGTCACGATGCACTGTGTCAGGGCCATGGTGGCTTCGGTGGCAAACTTGCGCTCTGTCCTGATGGTGGACATCTGCTGGGCCGCCACTTGGTCTTAAGTCCATATCTTCACAGTCCATTACTGCCTGGAAAGAGAAGTGTCCCAATGGGAGAGATCCTTCAGCCAGGCTGTGTTCTGTAACCTTTTTGGGGTCTAGGCAACTCCCACTCTCCGACCCTTCTGTGTTTAGGCTACCAGAGTGCTGGGTTCATCGGACACAGGGGTCCTACTGTGGTCTGTGTGCATGGACTAAAAAATTGCTTCTGCTTGCAGCTCCCCGTGAGGGAGCCCCTATTTTTTCCTATGGGCATTTGGTAGCCTGTAGTTGGGAAGTCCCTTATGTGAGGACTGACTTCCTGCTTGTTCCTGGAGAAAGCATAGTTACTTACCTGTAACAGGTGTTCTCTGGGGACATCAGGAATCAGTCCTCACAACCATCCCTTCTCCCCTTGGAGTTGCTCCTTTACCATCTTCGGTTTTTGCCAATATTTTTTAGCTATGTCATCTGGCTGAGCAAGATGGCATCCTTGGGCAGGAAAGGGACCACGCATGCATGGTGGCATCTCCCAAAGGCTTTCTTTGAAAGCTGGAAGGATGCTTCCATGAGGGCTCCATCGGTGCCAAAGTCACCCATATGTGAGGACTGATTACTCTTGTCCCCGGAGAACACCTGTTACATGTGAGTAACTACGCTTTTTGCGTAGTACAGGGAAATGCATTGCTGTTGATTTGTTTGCTTGCAAGTGATAGTGTTTCTGTCAGGGATGGATTGGGAGGGGGGGGCAGGGTAATGGTTCCTCTTCCTCCTGCATGCCTTGTTGCTCAACAACCTCCCCCCCCTCCTCCCCAGAAACATACACGTTGAAAAGTGTCCCAGATTTGTTTGAAAAAATTCTGGTAACCTCACCTGGGTGACTCAAAATCCTAGCACCCCCCTTCCCCACCGTCTCATCTGTGCACAGGAACTCACTCTTGTCAAGCCAGTGATCACATTAGTGCCCCTTCTATTTCCTGCGCTCTGTGTGGCCGCACTGTTCACACAACCCTTGGTATGGCCCTGCCTGCCCTCAATCAGTGTGTAATTGGAATTTATCGACTAGGCTTACCAGTATTGTCTCAGTATGAAAATGAACTCTGAAAACTGACTGTAATGGGTCTGGGAAATTTATAGTTACCAGGAAATTGCCTATATCATTTTTTCAATGATCTTGCCTCAAAGTAGAAAGTTAGGAACTGGTTGTTGGTTGCTCAGCTCATTTCAGTCCAGGATAGATTTCTTTCAAGTTGGTCTAACCATTGCTTTTCTTAAACAGTAGTCAGGTAATTCATCTTCTACTCAGCTCGCAACCTTGGGGTCATCTTTGACTCTGCTCTCTCTTTCTCTGCACACATCCAACAGATAGCTAAAACCTGTCGCTTCTTTCTCTGTAAGACTGGCAAAATTTGTCCCTTCCTTTCTATACACACTACTAAGACCCTCATCCACTCATTAGTCACCTCCCATCTTGACTATTATAACCTGCTCCTCACTGGAATCAACTTTCTGCCCTCCAATCTGTTCAAAACTCAGCTGCATGGCTTATCTTCTGCCAGTGTCGCTCTGCTCATGTCACCCCTTTTCTCAAGTCACTTCACTGGCTCCCTATCCATTTCTGCATTCAGTTCAAACTTCTCCTATTTACCTATAAATTATTCATTCTGCAGCTCCTCACTACCTTTCCTCTCTTATCTCACTCTACACGCCTCCTCGGGAACTCCACTCTTCTGGCAGATCCCTTTTATCTGTGTCCTTCTCTGCCGCTTGCCAACTCCAGACTTCGCTCATTCCACCTTGCTGCTCCATATGCCTGGAACAGACTACCTGAGTCAGTGTGTTGAACTTCTTCTCTGACCCTATTCAAGTCCAGGCTGAAGCCCCACCTCTTTGAAGCCGCTTTTGGGTCCTGATGCCCCTCATTCTCTTGTCCACTACTTATGTGTATCTTGCCATACTTTAATACCAAGCTTTGTGATGTTTTTTCATCTTGATTAGATTGTAAGCTCTGATGAGCAGGGACTGTGTCTTACATCTATATGTACAGTGCTGCGTACACCTTGTAACGCTATACAAATGAGGAGGAGTTGGAGATGATCGAGTATATCATTTTTTGCTGTTTGATTATCATGGAGGGGTTAGGATCCTCAGGTTTAAATTGCAGCCTTTAGGCCAGAGTGGAAGATGTGTGTGGCTGAGTTTCTGAAATATGTGATGGTCTAAGGTTTCCAGTAGTACTGTGGGAGATCAACTGGGGTGAGATTGTTCATATGAGCCTACCTGGCAACATCTGTTTTTCAGCATTTTCCTCACCTTTGCATAAAGGGATAGCCTACGGGGAATGCTCCACTGTTGTGTACATTCTCCAATATAGCCTTTAGAGGACTGGTGATGGATAATGGCACCTTGATGGTGGTTGTTGAGGTACAGTAGCAGCAGGTGGAGCCTAGGGAGACCAGGATGCTGTGGCTTTTTTGCCTTCCTGCTGTCTTTACCCTCTGGTGCAGCTTTCAGAAGTCTGAGAGTGTCGTTGGCCTGTGAGTGTCAGGGATGCACCTGAGAAGACCATCTTCCTTTTTCAGACGAGGGATATGATTTTGTTTTTGTTATTCACCCATGTTTGCAAGAAAAGCCTCCAGATCCTGAGTGGGGTGAATCAACCACTCAGCACTCAATGTAGATTTTAGTAAAAAAAAAAATGGCAATATGAACATGTTCTTGTTATAGAATATTTTTGCATATTCAGAGATCTATTTATTAAGCCCCTCCTAGAACCTCACGACTTTAGGACAGTGATGCAAGCTGTGACACTCCCTCATCTGGATTTCTGCAACATAATCTATCATGGACTTCCTGCCTCGCACACCAACTCCCTCCGTACTGCCTTAAACACCACAGCAAGGATTATTCAAAATGCAAAAAAACGGGAGCACATCACCCCAATCCTAAGAGACCTTCACCTCCTTCCACTGCAAGCAAGAATCAGGTACAAAGCCATCTTACTCATCCACAAAACTATCCACCAAGCACGGAACACCTCACTACACTCCTTACTGCCTCGACCATCCCACAACAGATCAACCAGACATTCCTCCAATAACTCTATCGTTGTCCCCCACAAAAGAACCAAATCTACACAACGGACCTGCAACAGAGCATTCGAACTTTATGCTCCATCCCTCTGGAACTCTCTACCAAACCACATCAAGAACAACAACGACATCACATCATTTAAGAAACAGCTAAAGACAATCCTATTCCGTGAACATCTTTCAACGGAAACACCACCATGACCTCACACTTAGATTTTAGCAGAAGTAAATCATGTCCATGTCCACCCATAATCATTAATTGTTGACCCTGGTGATGGCCCCTTCCTAAAAGAAATTACCCCTCCCTATGTTACATGTTACACCGCTTTGACCCGGTGAAAAGCGGGATATAAATGCAGTTAAATAAATAAATAAATAAATAAGCCGCATTATGGTATATCATGCATTAAACAGCTATTAACACAAGTTTGAGCACTTTAGCATATGCTAATTGCTCCAAGTATGCAAAAATATGACCCAGTGCACATTAAAAAATAGAGATGCATGCAAATGCATGAAAAACACATCATTATGCAAAATGGATAACACAACTGGATTGTGTACACATTTTTTCTATTGCATTTTTCCCATTTGTTACTTCATTCTTGATGTTGTGCTATCTATAGAAAACACTGTCATTCAAAGCCCCCAGCATTTTGTAGGTTGCATAATGAAAATGAATGTTATGACAGCACCTACTCAAATGTAAAGGAACAATGTATGAACAAAACACCAGCCAACAGGTGATCTTCCCTCAATACATTAGCTTTCTAACACTTTTTCTTCTGCCTTTATCATGAATAGTCTCTATATATAGTTATGGGAGGTTAGCTAGCTCTAGGGTAAGATCTATTATTTTAACTTTTGTATCCTGATGTATACTTTCACCTTTTTAAAGCTTTCTAACAATATGTCTTCCCATACTTTTCTGAACTATTGACCTCTGCTCAGGATCTTTAAACGTCCAAAGTTCTCTGCATGTCATCAGTACTGCTTCATTTAAGGATATCTCTGTTCCTTTATGATCACAATGCACCCAGTCTTCTTGTAGCAATGTCTCTGTAACTATGTGAAAATGTATATTTAATTCCTAGCATGTTTAAAAGAGAAAATAAAAGCAGGACACAAAATATAAATTTATTTTATTTATTTATTTATTTACAGTTCTTTTATACCGCGCTATTTATCATCAGTGCGGTTTACAGTGAACGAAAATACTCACATAAGCAACGAGCTGTCATGAGTTTACATATAACAGGGCAAATAACCAGGAATTAACATTGGGAAACTTTGTACATAAAAGTATAAACTATATACAGTACGGGTTATTATTTACATTATGTGCAGCGTAAGAGAGAACATTACTGCGTATCTTGTGGGATTGGATTGTGTTGGGGAGTCTGTGAGGGATCGTGGTGTTTGTAGAAGTGTAGAAGGAACAGGTGATGCTTTAGGGCTTTTCTAAATTGCTTGAGGTCAGTGATTGATCTGACGGCGAATGGAAGGTTGTTCCAGCATCTAAGGGCATAGTATGCAAATGCTCTTTCTGTAGTTGAATGAGTGCATCTTATAAATTCTGTCGGTATGGATAGGGTATTGCACGCTGCTGATCTTCTTGATCTAATGTTAGGTGTGTGGATGATGAGTGATGAGATTGAGGGAGGGGCTATTTTATTAACAGCTTTAAAGGTAGTGATGAGGACTTTATATGCGATCCTGCAGTTTATAGGGAGCCAGTGTGGCTCCATTTGGATGGGGGTTGAGTGTTCCCTCCTTGATGCTCCAAATAGGACACGGGCGGCAGCATTCATGGCTAGTTGTAGTGTATTTAGGGTGTTATTTGGGAGGCCATGGAGTATTATGTTTGCGTAGTCAAAGTGGGGCAGGACTATAGCTTGGAATATAGTTTGGAAGTTGTTATGATCGAGCATGTTTTTCAGGTGTCGGAGGGTCCTAATCTTGAAGTAGATGATTTTTGCTGTACGGTTTATGTGTTCTTTGAAGTCCAGTCGATGATCCAGTGTTACACCTAGGTATTTTATGGTGGACTTGATAGGGAGCTCTGCGTCCCATACTTTTAGGGTAGCTGATGGTGCGAATTCTTTGTTTTTTGTGATGATGAGAGCTTCGGTCTTTTTGAAATTTATTCGCATATTTTGTGTGAGGAGCCAGTCAGCTATTGCGTTGAAGCATTCTACTATTACTGTATAATCTGGGAGAGTGACATTAATCAGTGTAAATATCAACACGTTGTCTGCATAAATTAGGCAATCTATACCATACGAGCGAGTGATTTCGCAGATCGGCTGCATATATATATTGAACAATAACGCTGAGAGGGAGGAGCCTTGAGGTACACCTTGCTTTAGTTGGAAGGGTTCCGATGTACTTTCTCCAACCCTAACTTGTTGCCATCGTTCTTCAAGGTAGGATTTACACCATTCCCATGCTAGTCCATGGATTCCCTTGTTGTGGAGTCAGTATAGGAGTTTATCATGGTCCACCGAGTCGAACGCTGCGGAGATATCAAGGAATATTAGTGCGAAGGCAGTCTTGATGTTGTCAATCCCACTAATGAGCATATTAATTAGGGAAGTCAGAAGAGTTTCAACTCTGTGAGCTTCCCTGAAACCATGTTGGCTGGGGTCTAGTGGTGATGCGGTATCTATATGTAGTTGAATCTGTCTCTGGGTCACCTTCTCTATTATTTTGGAGAGGAGTGGGATACTGGAGATGGGTCGGTAGGATTCTTCCTTTGTTGGGTCTAGTTGGTTGTTCTTTAGCAGTGGTCTGATGGAGGTCTGCTTGAGGGCTGATGGGAATATTCCAGTTGAGAAGGATTGATGTATGATTTCAGCTATGGTTGGGCTGAGATCTGAACGCATCGCTCTTATCCAGTGTGCTGGGCAAGGGTCGTTTGGTGCAGTGGTGGTGTTTATGTTGGCGATAATGTCTTCTATGTTTTTTGTGGAAGGAGATGAGAGCTTGGTAAGTGAGTTTTGGTTCCCAGGTAGCTGAGTAAGTTTTTAGGAGGATACTGTTGAAGTTTTGATGGCTTTGGATTGGATATAGTTGGCGTAGGTTTGTGGATGGATATGTTCATGTTGTGGTGGCGACGGTTCCGTTATTAGGGTTTTTACTAGGTTGAAGAGTTCTCGTGGCTTGTTTAATGAGCGGTTGAGGAGCTCGGAGTGGAAGGCTTTTCTCTTGTCCCAGACTGCTTGACGATGGATTTTCAGTTGGGTTAAGTAAGAGGCTTGGTCGGTGGTGTTATGAGATTTGCGCCATTTTCTCTCTAGTTTCCTCAAGCAAAGAAGGGACTTCTTTAGTTCAGGGGAGTACCATAGTGCTGGTAGCTTTTTATCCGTGCGGTTATCTGATGTTGAGTGTTTGTGGGCAGGTGGTAGTTTGGAGTACTGGTTCAGGGTGTTGTTCCAGTTTGCAACCATGCTGTTGATGTTAGTTGATGGCAGGGCGAGTTTTGGGAGTATGTGTTTCATAAATTCTTTCTCGTCCAATGGTTTGAATCTTGCTGACTTAGTTGGCGAACATATCTTTGTATGATTGGTTGGGTCTGGTTGTGATGGGATATTGAATGAAATCAAGCTGTGGTCTGACCAGGGGACTGGTGTGATAGAGAGATCTGTATTATATTTCATGGATACTTCAGTGGGTGGGGCAAAGATAAGATTGAGAACATTCCCATGTTGATGGGTGGGGTTGTTTACGATCTGTTTGTAGTTGAGGTTGGACATTGCATCGAGGAAGGTGTTAGATAAAGCGGGTTGGATGGATGCGAGATTGAAATCGCCCAGTAGCCAGTTTAGTTTATCTGGTTTACGAGATTGCAAGCTAGGTCGAGTATGGTGGATAGATCTTCGGATGATGAGCTTGGAGCCCTGTAAATAAGGTTGATAATGCTGTATTTATTTGATATGGTGATTGTGTCTAGCTGTTTTGTGCTTCTAGATAGTGTAGTTCGGTATTGGAGCTCAGTTTTTGCTATTATGCAGACCCCCCCCTCCTCTTTTGTTCGTCCTGTTACATGTGAAGGTAGAGTATTTGGGGAGTGTGAGCTGATTTTGTATGACAGTGTCAGCGAGCCAGGTTTCTGTGACCATTAACATGTCTAGGTTGAGGGTGGTTATGAGGTCTGTGATGGCTGGCCATTTATTGCGGGCAGAGCGAGCGTTAATGAGGGCGCACCTGAGTTCATGTTGATCATCAGGTTTGTTGCAATTTGTGTTGGTTGTTTGCTCTAGGGCTATATGGAGCAGGTGGGATTGCCTCTTGTAGCATGGGTTTTGAGGATGTTGGTAATGGCTTCGGTGGTATTTTTTGCTTGTGCTGTGAAGTAGTGGGATATGGTTGTGATCGTGAGTGAGGGCATTGGATTCATAAATCGAATTGGTGAGTAGGTAAATGCATGTGATGGCCAGTATGGAGAGGGTCATGGTTCTTGTTGTTTGGAAGTTAAGGTTTATTGTCATACTTAGATTCGTGAGCTGAGAGAAAGATTGTGGTTAAGCAGCACCCGAGGTGGATAAGTCAAGCTATAGGGGATACAGTGCGATATTGTGCTTTGGGAAGAGGGTTTTAATATTTTCGGGTGAGTGATTCTATAATACTAATACTAATAAATACAAATAATATTTTCGGGTGAGTGATTCTATAATACTACTAATAATAAATACAAATAATACTATAATAATAAATACAAAGTGCAAAACATAGATACACTAAAAAGTATTTATAATTACAAACTATTTAAACATAGAAACATACGCCGGTAAGGCAGGTCCAGGGGCTGAGCCAATACAGTAAGAGCACTCGAGCACAGTGAACAAGTAAGTACTCCCCAATACTACCATCATTTTAAATGCAGTTAAAATAAAGCAGGTCCGATATTCCTTCTATAGTTTCACTTATCAGCCCTTTCATTTAGAGCAAATGTACAGTTTCTTGACCAGTGATTTAAATCAAATACATTCTACATAGATGTTTTGTAAAGTTCAAAAAAATTGTTTAAAAAAAATCTTTCTGCATCTTATTCGGTATCTTTCACTGCGATACAACACAATGCTTTCATCTTTGCAAGATGGTACTGAAATTGGCAATGATTCACTTCATATGTGGAAGCTGGGAGGCCAAGGAGTTTAGTCTCATGGCTTAGCTCTACACATTGCCAAGCAGCCCTCATACTACATTAAAGTTCAAAAGGTATCCTTTAATAGTATGTACACTGAGGGCCTAGATCAGAATGCGTACACTTCCAGGCCGATGCAAAAAACTAGTGTGGCCTTTAAGTACTGAAAACAGCACATTTAAGCACACTTTAAGCAAATTTAAGCTAACATCAAATGCAGAAAAGAGATGGACACGCGCATAAATGGCGACCGAAAAACTAGTGCCCGATTAATGCCACGAGTATTTAAATGTATTTAAATTTCAGGCAAATGAGCTGCACATAATAATCTGGTTTACAGATGAGAGACAGGGATAGAGGATTTCACAACCAGCTTTAGCACCATTCTCTCTATGTCTGGGTCTGAGGTGGCTTAAACTGCTAGCGTGTGCCCCCTGGAGGATTTTGATGGCATCGGCGGCAATCCCAGCATTGAGAAAAGCCCTCGATGCCATCAAAGTACTGTTGGGGGCCGGTACCCTGACAGAAAGTCATCCCCTGGTAGTCTAGCAGCCTGATCCCACTACTCCCACCCCACTTTAAAAAAAGCTAATCTGGTGGTCTAGCGACTCCAGAGCCCTCCACCCCGCTTAATAAAAACTAACCTGGTGGTCTAGCAGTGTAGTACGCTTTGAGCGGGCAGGACACAAACCCCCATGGAACCAGGTGGAGAGTTAAAGGAAAATGCTTTATTTATAGGGCGTTCACAGCAGTAGCAGAGGCAGTTCTCTCCTCCCCCAAAGTTCCTTCACTCTGGATTTCACTTTAGCAGAGAAACAGTTCTCCCTTCTTTCAAAGTTCTTCACTCATTACTACCACAAGCCTGCTGACCAACGTAGAAACACCCCAGCTCCTATCTTCCCGTAGTATCTCCTTAGAGGTAGGTGGTCACTGCATACTCTGGAACACCTCAGGCTCTTCTCTCCCTCTCAATCCCCAGGTCCCTTGCTTCCTGGGATAGTCTGGAGCCTGGCCATACCCTTCCCAGGCATTCTCCAGCCTTTCATCTTAAAGAGACAGAGGTTTACAGTGCAATACCTCACTTGTGCTAGACTTGGCTGGGGAGTTTCCCTGTGGGGATGGGGTATTTTCCAAACACTCCATCACAAGCGGCCACAGAACCTCCCCATCCTACTTAAAAAAAATTAACCTGTTGGTTTAGTGGCCCCAGGTCCTCCCACCCCCATCCCACTTAAAACAAAACTAACCTGGTGATCTAGCACTCCCAGAACCTACTCCCGGTATCTTTCAAAGTAGAAGCGCTGCCTACGCGCACCTTCTCTCAGTCTGCCTTCTTGGAAAATGGCAGCACCTGGCCCCGCGCAGTGCATCCTTGGAGTCTGACCTCACCCAACGCATCCCAGGATGCACCACGCAAGCGCTGCCATTTTCCAAGATGGTGGACTGAGAGCGGGAATGCGTAGGTGGTGTTCCCGCTTTAAAAGATACCGGGAAGGGGTTCTGGGGTCACTAGACCGGGTTAATTTTTTTTATGCAAAGTGGGGGCTGGGGTTCTGGGGCCATTAGATTACCATGTTAGTTTTTTTTAAGTGGGGTGGGAGGTTCTGGGTCTGTTAGACCACCAGGGAGTGACTTTCTGTCAGGGCACTGGCCCCCCACAGTATTTTGATTGCATTTGGGGCTTTTTCCAATGCCACGATCGCCCCCGATGCCATCAAAATCCTGTCGTGGCTGATATGCAAATTAGCCATGCGGTCCCCTTTCTCTGGGAGAGCATTCCAAACCAGCGCCGATTTCTAGTGCACAGGTATTTGGCTTGCTCTCCCAGTTTAACACTGCCATTTTGTTCACAGTTTAAGGCATGGCTCATTTGCATATGACCCCTTTCTTTATGGCCGCACTTAAGTCGTGTGCTATCAGTGCGCTGCAAATAGGCATAAAAGGTTGATAGCATGCAACTTCAGCGCCCGCTTTCTGCATCATCCTGTTCATCTGTTCCCTTCTCTTTCTTGCCCTCGCTACATAAAAGCCTTTCAGGTATAAAAATAAGCAGATGAGTCATTCACTTATCTTCATGTGTGTGGCCATGTGGTTGAATAAGTCCCCCTTTGTTCTTTGCCAGATTCAGCTCTTCCAACCCCCTCTGTTGGGAAAGGTTCAGCCTACACGGTTCCTTCATTCACACTTGGTAGTATTGCAGATGCACCCAGTTTTTCTGGGCTTAGTAAAATTTAGCCATTATCACTGCAGACATTACTCTAACCTCTTCAATCTGTCCACTGAAGCTCTATAGATCTCCCTAGAGAAAGCTGTCGAAACACCTCATTCACATAACTATACTGAGCATGTCTGGAAGCTACAACCTCAGGTGAAATATTGGAGAACACAGTTTGCCAAATTACACTATCAAATGTCATGCCATGTCACTAGCAGGTACAAAAACAAACCCTGGTGCTAATAAACTCATTTTTCAAAAACATTTCAGCTAACTAATTTTTGGCTGAATGGCTGAAAGCTTATTGCACAACAGCTTAAACTTGAAGCAGGGGATTATCTTGCATACCCCGAAACGTGTCACGTCATCCTTCCGCTGACTGTGGGGTTCTCGTACAGCCTTCTTCCCCAAAAAAAGGATTCAGCTAAGTAACATATTAAGAAGCTGCTTCCAAAATGGATTAAGAGTGTTTTTTTAATTAATAAAATGGACGGGCCACAACGGCATGAGGCATGATCCTTTTAGCTTGGTTGGCCTTTCCGACAAAAAAATTAGTTACCTGAAATGTTTTTGAAAAACGAGTATTTATTAGCACCAGGGTTTGTTTTTGTTCTTGGGTATTCTAACCTGGTTGTGGGTATTTAGTTTGTTCAAATGTCACTAGCAGGAGCATGGAGCCCAACATCCAATGTGAATAACAGCCAAGCAATTTGTACGTTTTTACAAAACAAAAACAAAAACCCATGCACACGGCAAGCATACCTACCCCTAATACAGAAGTCATTGTAGTTCTCAACTTCATCCTTACTGCCGCTTTTGTGCAAAAGGACTACTTGTTCCTTTCTCCAGTCCTCTGGAACCACCACCAACTCTAAAGAAGCAATGAAAAAGTCAATCTGCGGGACTGCTATAACATCCCCAAGTTCCTTCAATATTCTTGGATGTATCCCATCTGGTCCCATCGCTTTTGTCTACTTTTAGTTTAGCTAGTTCCACACAAACACAGTCTTCTGAAAATCGTTCAAGATCCCTGTCACTTCTGTTTCTATTTGTGGGTGTGTTCTGAGGTCCTGCTCCTGGCTCTTCATCTGTGAACACAGAACAAAAGTATTTGTTAAGCAACTTTATCCTCATCGGCTTCTAAAATATCCCTCCCTTTACCCTTGAGTCTGACTATACCATTTTGCGCTTCCTCCTCTCGCTAACATAACTGAAAAATATGCATTGGCATTGGCAATTTCTTCTTCTTTTTGTATCTTTGCTTTCCTGACTACTTTCTTAGCTTCTCTAAGTTTTTCAAAATATTGATGCTTGTGTTCCTCTTTCTGTGATCGCTTGTATTTTATGAAAGCCACCTTCTTTTTCTTTCACCTTATCAGCTACTTCTTTTGAAAACCGTAGTGGTTTTCCTTTTACATTAATTTACCTTTCTAACAGAAAGGTTTGTTGCCCTTAAAATATCCCCTTTCAGTTTTGCCTATTGGTTTTCTACATCTACCAGCTGTTCCCATTCCGCTAACGACTCTTTGAGGTATTCATCTTGGCAAAGTTTGTTTTCCTAAAGTCTAAGACCCTTGCTTTTGAATAGATTTTATCAGCCCTTGTCCTAATACTGAACCACACCATCTGGTGATCACTGGATGCAAGATGATCTCCCACCATTACATTGGATACACTTTCCTCATTGGTAAGCACCAAGTCCAGTATGGTCCCTTCACATGCGGGTTCTGTTACCAGTTGCCTGAATAGTTCTCACTGTAGAGAATCTAGGATCTCCTTACTTCTAGATGACACTGCAGCAGGGATGTGCCAATCAACATCCGGCATATTGAAATCAGCAGCACTTCTCCTTTCATGGCAATACTGTGCATGTCATTTATTAAATCTCTGTCCACTTCTTGAAGGAGATCTGTGTATCACACCAATGCACATGGATTCCGTTTCCTCTTTCTAGTTTAACCCATAGTGCCTCCTTGCTCCCTTTTAAGCCCTGTAATTCTATAGCTTTAATATTATTTTTTACATATAATGTTGCTACTCCTCTCCTTCTTCTTCCCCTGTCCTTCCTGAAGAAAGTATATCCCAGTAGAATTATATCCCAGTCATGGTTGTCTGTGAACCATGTCTCGTTAACTGCTACTAAATCCAAGTCGGTCTCTTCCATTAAAGCCTCAACATCTGGGATCTTATTTCCCATACTATAGGCATTTATGCACACCATTTTGCAGATATTACCCCTTTTACCCTTTTCTACAAACGTATTTAATGTTTTACTTACCTGAGGGCTTTCACTTACTTGGGGGCTTTCTTCACCCATCCTCGGTGAATCTAGTTTAAAGTTCTCTTCTGTAGGTTAGCCAGTCTGCTGTGTGTATGTGTATGTACATGTACATGTATGTACATTCTCTTATATACCGCGCTATTCTGCATCAGTGCGGTTTACATTGAACAAACTGAAATTACATTGAATAGGGCATTATAACTTGGAGATAACTATTTTATAGGGAACATGGGCTATGGAGGGTTAAATGGCTTGCCCAAGACCACAAGGAGCACCTGTGGGACTAGAAACCCCAGTCCTTCCAGCCCAAGGTTGCTGTCCTCTAGTGGGATTTGAACCCCTGACCTTCCAGCCTGAAGTATCTTGCCCCAACCACTAGGCCACTCCTCCACTCCAAGGGTTTATAAACTTGAATAGTCTTTGTCGAGATAATTACAGGCTATTTCCAGCCAGTTTGATAGTTTTGGACGTAAGGTTGAAGCACATGAATTACTCTTGGGATTGCTGCTGGTGAAAGTTTTTATATTGGATCAGAGGGTGTAATGATTCTGAAAATTTGCAATGGAAAGCTGAAGCTCTGGAAAATATGTCTAGAAGCAGAAATCTAAGGGTTCTGAATTTTCCTAAGGTTCCGTTGATACCACCATTGGAACTTTTTAAGAAATTTCTGATTAGTGTTCTAAAGATGTCAGTGGAATCTATTTCGCCAATTCCTCATGCTTACTCTTTGCCTGTTGCTAAGGTTAAGATGGCTGAGGGGGTGGGTGAGGTTTTAAGTTCATCTCCGGTCATCTCCTGTGATAGCTTAGATTTAACTGGCTTTTTGAAGCGTTCAGGTTCTGATTCCGGGGTGACTGCTACTTTTTTGGTCACCCAGGCATTAGACGTTGACCGAGACTGGTTGTTAAAAATGTATTTCCAAACAGCAGGAGAAGGAGGATTTCCGCAGAGGGTTCAGTAGAAGGAAGCGGAAGCCAAGAACCACGGCCAAACACAGTGAGGGTATCCAAAAAACTTTATTAGCAGACCCAAAAACTGTGAAACTGGTAAATTTTTCTTTATGTGACTGCTATGGAAGCTATCAAAATGGAGTAACTTGTTCTTATCCGTAGGTTTGCAAAAGATTGTGGTGTTAAACCAATTGGAAATTTCCTAATAATAATATCCAAAAAAGGTTCTCTTTCGCAAACCTACGGATAAGAACAAGTTACTCCGTTCTGATAGCTTCCATAGCAGTCACATAAAGAAAAATTTACCCGTTTCACAGTTTTTGGGTCTGCTAATAATGTTTTTTCAAAAATGTATTTCCAATCTTTAGTTAAAGAGTTTATGGGTTCCACCATTAGGATTTTCCCAAATGTTTCCAGGGTTACACAGAAGAGGAGGAAGCAATTTTTGATTCTTAAACCTGGGGTGCTTCAGCTGGGGGGATTGTTATTTTTCTTCATTTCCCATGTAAATGTCTGGCAAAGCTGGCTGGGATTAATGTTTTTCTAGATCCCCAGCAACTGTTTACCTTTATTTCTTCAAAGATGGCAGTTACCCATGCTGATACAGTTAAGCCCTCCTAGAGCAAGCCTTTTCCTTTTTGTTTTTGGTAGGGTGAGTTAATTGGCTTTAATTGTAGCTCTTTCTGTTTCTAATGTATATGCCTTATTTTCTTTGTTATATTGTTTCTTTGGAATTGTGCATTCCTTCTTTTTTATATTGGGGACTGGTGGGTGCATCCGATAGTATTTTTCTTTTTCTTTCCTTATTGTAATCAGTTTGGCTTTTTCCTTTTGTATTATTCTTGGTGTGCTGCTCTTTTCTTGCAAGATTAATTCTTGTATATTTGTTGAAAATTGCATAAATTAAAAATTAAAAAAAAATAATTTAAAGGGATCATCGAATAACAAACTTTATGTAGCACGGGATACTCAAGTTTTTTTTCAATAGTGCTTAGTTTAGAACTATAATCATCACTCCTGTTTGTCAGTATTCGATTTTATATGCACGTTAAAAAAAATCAATATTCATTGTGGTTCCCCATATCTAAATTTCATAATGAATTCAATCTGCAGCTTGTTATTGCAGTCCTGCAGCATTAGCAAAACAAATTATGTTTAACATGACATTTATACAATAAGACAGGCTACTCATCTTATACTGATTCAACCCAATCTTCCATCAGCAATGACACTTTTCTGTACCTGACTCAGCATAAGGTTTCAATGACTTCTGTGTCAGGGGTAGGCATACTTGCTGTGTGTATGGTGTTTTTTTTTTTTAAACTCACAAATTGCTATTCACATTGGATATTAGACTACACACACTTGTTGGTGACATAACATGGCATTTGATAGTGTAATCTCGGCAACATGTGTCCTTCAATATTTCACCTGAGGTTTTAGTTTCCAGATGTCACTGAGGTGTTTTGACAGCTTTCTCTAGGGAGATCTATAGAGCTTCAGTGGATAGATTGAAGAGGTTAGAGTAATGTCTGCACCGATAATGGCTAAAGGTCCATCAAGCCCAGTATCCTGTTTCCAACAGTGGCCAATCCAGGTCACAAGTACCTGACAGTTTCCCAAAAAGATTAAAGATATGCTAGCTTGATTAACATGCATTCAACTAATGTAGTGTACATTAAATTTTTAAAGGTGCCTTAAACAGAATGCACACTAAAAATGTATACCCATACTGTGGCCACTCCAAAGCTGCTTGTGACTACAGTTACTGTAAGGCATACAGTGGTATTATCAATTCTCTCATCTCATGGGAGTCAGCACAGGCTAGGGATAGAAATTCCTTGTAAAAAAGGGGAAGGGAATGGCAGTGGGGGTGTACTGCCTCCCTCCTGGCCAGAATGAACAGACAGATGATGAAATACTAAAATAAATTAGGGAAACTTGCAAAGTTTATGGCACAATAATAATGGGAGATTTCAATTATGTGACCTCATTTGGAGTATGGTGTGCAATTCTGGAGACCGCACCTTCAAAAGGATGTGAACAGGATGGAGTCGGTGCAGAGGGTGGCTACTAATATGATTAGTGGTCTTCATTATAAAGCATATGAGGACAGACTGAAGGATCTTAATATGTACACCTTAGAGGAAAGGCGGGATAGAGGTGATATGATTGAGATGTTTAAATACCTCCATGGCATAAATATTCAGGGAGAGAGCCTCTTTCAATTGAAAGCAAGTTCTGCTACGAGGGGACATGGGATGAGGGTGAAGGGAGATAGATTCAGGAGTGATATGCGGAAATATTTCTTTACGGAAAGAGTGGTGGATCCATGGAATAGTCTCCCAGTGGAGGTAGTAGAGATGAGGACAGTAACTGAATTAAAAAAAGCATGGGACAAACACAGAGGATCTCTAAAGGTAGAAAGGGGATTGTTGTAGTTGTTGATATGGAAGGACAGACTAGATAGACCATGTGGCCTTTTTCTGTCATCATATTTCTATGTTTCTATGTATTGCTAGTGCACATTAAATCTGCATGTGATGGGGTCTATAGAATGTTACCCATCCCTCTCCAAAGGGAGTATCAACAGTCACCTTTAAGAGAGTCTGCAGCCCAGGGTTCAGGGCTGGGAGGGCGTGGCTCACAGGGAGAGGTTAAGAACCCATTAGGCTGCAGGAGGGAGAAAGGCCCATGGAGCCAGAAGTCCTTCCAAGGCAAGTCGTGCAAAGAAGTTCTGAGGTAGGAACTTTAACTGGGGCTGGAGGAAGGGCTGGGAGAACAGCTTGAGGAGGTTTAACAAGCTGGGAGAGAAGTGAAGCTGATTTTGTTTTCCCCAAACTGCTGCCTTTTCTGGGTTTTGTTTTGTGGAGGTTTAACAAGCTGGGACAGAATTTTAAAAAAACTGCTTTTGTTTTCCCTGACCTGCTGTCTGGCCTGTGGTTTTAAAGAAAACCCCTTTCCACTGCATGTCATGCTACCACCCTGCAATAAAAATTCCCCATTAACAATGAATGTGTGAAACTAGCTGCTGAAAACGGCCCCCCTCCAAATTATTATTCGTGTACATCCCACTTTAGCAAATGGGAAGGAAATGGGAAGGAAGAAAGCAATGAGGGCAATGAAGACAAAATGGAGAAGGTCAATGGATGGGGGAGGGAGTTGCAGGGAGAGGCTAAGGAGGGTGCTGGGGAGATGAGTAAAAGGAAGCTGTAAGGGAGATAAGGTTACGAGATTTTTTGCAAGCAAATTTGGGACACTTATCCAAAGTGTGTTGGGGGGGAGAGGGAGAAGAAAAAGAGATACCTTAGTTCCAGGTTTGAGCAACAAGGTGAGGCAGAGGGAAGAGGAGTCATTAGCCTGCCTCCCCTCCGTCCATCCCATGACAGTAAGAATATCGCTTACAAGTAGACAAATTGACAGAGGAATAGAAACAGTGATTCATTTCCCCAATAATGTGCAAAATATAAACATAATGGACGTAAATTCTAAAAACTTACATATTCAGATCATTAAATTTAAAATGTTTTTTTTTACCCCCTCTGTCCCCATTACTTGAGTCAGAGACAGGAGACTGCCAAACAGGTGGGAATCAGGGACACAGCTCTAAAATCGGGGACATCTGGTAACCTTAAAGAGAAAAGGAAGCTGCATGTCAGAGTAAATGAAAGAGAAAAGGCCACAGAAGTGGCTAGGGGAAGGGGGTGTCTGGCAGCACATTTCCCACAATTCTGTGGAATTGCAGAAAACTGGGTTCCTGATTTATAACGTGCTTTAGCAGAAAATTGAGACATGGACAAAAAAAAATGGAGACATGGCCTAGTGACAAGAGCAGTGGGCTGCAGACAAGGAAAGCTGACATTCAGGTTCTCCCTCTGCCATTCTCTGTATCTTTAGGCAGTCACACTCTCCCTTTGCCTCAGTTCCTCATTTAGATGGTAGTTTGATAAAGTCATACCGACCATTGCAAAAGTATGCACGTTGGCATGAACATGCATACTTTGCTGGTGGGCAAATACCTAAATCTGCACATGTCCTTGTGTACTTTACACGCATTCAGTTATAACTGCACTTCAGCAGGTGTAAATGTCCGTATCTGCATTTAAGGCATGATCTCTTTTTCTTACACTAATATTTTATAAAGACATAGAGGCGCCAAATAGCACCTAAGTAGGAGCCTACTTGTCCTCTTAAACTAGGAGCCCCCTTATAAAGCTGCCTTCTTAGGGCATGATATTTAAAAGCCCTCTATGGTTATCTGGATAAGTGCGCTGAGAGAGAGATTCAGCAGCACTATCTGTTCTCAACCATCCCAGCGCTATCCTTTACTGCATGAATGATTAGTGGGTGGAGCTAGGACAATGCAGCCACTATCTGAATAATGGTGGCTTTGGTTGCTATCCAGATAATTTATCTAAAGAGTTTAGGCCCATAGGAAAGCTGAACTAAACTACTATCGGGATAAATTATCCGAACAGCAGCTGAAAAATGCTACTATCCTGAAAATCACCATTATCCCAGATGGGGCAACACAATTTGGATATTCAGTGGCAACCACTATCCGGATATTGCCATGGAATACCTGGTTGATATTTAAATGCTATGGCTGACTGCTGCTGTGTTTAAATAGCTGCCTTAAATTATCTTCATGCAATTATTCCGAGTATAACTGAATAGTGTACAACTTGTTTCTATTTTTGTCTGTAAATGAGAGATATTGTTGTCTGGGCTTTTCAAAGAGGATAATGAATTATGCAATATCAAAGGCAGATATAAAAAAATTCAGAAACTTTAGACATTTTTTGCAGCTGATGTTAATATTTCTGATGTGAAGTTATCATACAGGGTGCTAAATGTTACATTTTTTTAAAATTATAGTGCCAAGAACCAGGATTTTGGCAACAGGTGGAGCTTCCAGTAATAAAGAAATCTTGCAGGTAAGTACATGAATTTTCATAGATCTAATGTTTTGCTGTGAAATGGGAAAGTTGGCAGTAAATTTATAACTCCTTTTATGCACTTAAAATGCAGACTTACAAGTGCAAAAGGCTTCTTTTAAAATAAAATCACATCCAAAAGTATGTGTGGTGCACTTAGGAGCTTAGGCGTGCTCCGGGGAGAAGTTTAGTTGGTGCATGGGTGGAGCTGTGATTTTATTTTATTTTAGTAAATACACATGATACCCCCAACTCCTTAACACTCACACATTATTGTAAAATTATTTTTTGTCAGACCTCACACGAAATTGTGTGAAGCTATCACTGTGCCCTAGTGAAGTACATTTTACTTCCAATATAAACAACCTAACCTTCACCATAAAATGTGACTGTGTATCTGATAGTATGTTCATGCCAGCTTTTATATATTGGAAGGACTAAAGGTCAAGTTGCCGCTCAGTGATCATCAGGACTGGATTAGTACCCATAGTTGTGTTTCCCCACTGGTGGAACATTAGACTGCACAAAATCACTTTATACAGGATTTAAGGTAGTGAGTGATAGTCAAGAAGGGGAATATGGAAAAGGTAATGAATTACTCTGAGCAAGCATCTATCTTCTATCTGAGCACCAGAAGTCCGGGGTAGGGGGGGGGGGGGTTGAATATGGAGGTGGAATGGATGTCATTGAGATTAAGTGATGCAGGACTATTTCTTGGAAATGCTGATTAAGAAAGTACCCCTAGTCCTATAGCCAGCCTCCCTTTAGAGATGGAATGTGTCTGAGAATATATTTCTGCTGATGTCAGCAAGACGTTGTTTCCCCGGAAATAGGAGAATGGATAGGGCTGTCTCAAGTTGCTGGAGAATGAGATTATAAGATGCTGAGAGTAAAGAAGAGAGCCTTCGTTGGACATAAAAATAACTTGGAATTCACATGCCCTTGAAACAGAGATATGGGTTTTTGGAAAAAGTCGTTGGAGCCATCCCTTTTATGAAAAGAATTGTCGGAACTGCCTGTTCAACAAAACTGTAAAGTACTATTGGGTTTTGGAGAAAACTCATGAGATCTATTGACTTAGCAAAACTGTAACTTGTAAGGTACCATTGTATGGCTCCTTTGAGTGGGTTTTAAGATTTTATGGTGAAGGTTAGGTTGTTTGTATTGAACTTAAAATGTACTTCACTAGGGGACGGTGAGAGTTGTGACAGCTTTACATCGTTTCGTGTGAGATCCAATAAAAAAATAATTTTACAATAATGTGTGAGAGTTATGGAGTTGGGATTCTCAACTGATTTTGTTTTGTTACCAGCCTGACATTCGGACTTTTAATGTAAAAGGACTATTTAATAAAATAAGCATATACATACGTACTTCACATGCTAATATTTATGCCTGTTCCCAAGCAGGCATAAATGTCAGTGTCCACAATCTAGGTGCTATTTTTACAATTAGTGCTAGTATTTTATAAAGATACATAAGTGCTCTTTCTGCCTTTATAAAACTAGGCTAAAAATAGATGCCTTATTCACTTTCAAACCTAGATGCCCTGTTATAAAATGACCTTCATAGTGTAGGAAGATCTTTGACCAGATCTACTAACTTCAGTTTACTGAGACATTTATTAAATATTGGTTTTGTCTTCCATAGTAGAATGTGCTACATGTTAAATAGAATATCTAAAGTGGAGATGGTGATCTTTTAAGCTGTTTTGAGCTGTGAATGTTGTCCAAGATATGGTCTTTTTATGAAAGGATATGGATATCGAGAAAGATTAGTTGGATGGGCAGTGCACAGTGATGTACTTACAGTAAGTCAGAAGACTGGGAATGCAGAATTCAGCCTGAATGAGTCAGAGCTTGCTACTGGCTTGCAGGATGATGACCTGAGACTTTTACCAAGCAGCAAGTGTAAATGTACGCGGGTACATTTTATTTGTGATTTCTTCAGATTTTGTGCGGCTATTTGATAAAGACACAGGCACCTATATTGTCTTTATAAAATAGCTTCAACATGGGCAACTATTTGCACGGGCTACTTAGACGACATGTTATAAAGTTACCCTCCACATGGCATGAGGCGAAATATAAGGATGGGTGTTTTGAGATGAGGGGGGCAGTGGTCTAGTGGTTAGGACAAGGTACTTCGGGCCGGGGGTTCAAGTCCCACTGGACAGCAATCTCAGGCCAGAGGGACTGGGATTTCTAGTCCTATAGGCACCCCTTGTGGTCTTGGGCAAGCCACTTAACCCTCCATTGCCCATGTTCCCTGTAAGTATTAGCGTATGTGTCTCATATCCCCTCGTGTTAAATGTATCCCCCAACTGACCGCTTTGACCCGGTGAAAAGCGGGATATAAATACAGCAAAATAAATAAATAAATAAATAAATATATAAATGTAGAGTAACAAAGCTCTCTTATCATCTATATAGGTCCTTGTTGGGTTACAGCTGGCTTTTAGAGTACTATTGTTTTTACCTATTCTTTCAGAAGCATCTCAAACTACAGGAGGGGGCATGTTTACTAAAGGTTAGCGCACAATGCTACAAAAATAGCACAGGGCCCTGCAGCAGAAACCCTGCACTACCCTTGTAGTGTGCATTGCAGTGGTGATGGGGTGGGAGGGGGCATTCCACAGCAATGTAGCTAGGATGGGCATTTGTAGCTTGTGCTACCTGCGTTTGCAACAAGTAGTGTGGGTATAAATAATGCCAACTCAGTGGGTGGTGTTAGTTTCTCTCACAGTTGGTTGCTGCGTTGAAGCACAGTAACTGTAGGGGGATGGTTGAACTCACCCATCCTGCAATTAGCCTGAAGCTCCATGCTGGTAATGAAGCTCACACAGGTGTTACCGGCATGGGGCTTAGTACACATGCCCTTAAATGAAGCACATTGTTAGGGCCTACCTTGACAGGAGCATGATGGAAAGCTTAGGCCCATTGCAGGGTAGAGCAGGAACTAGGCATAAACAGTAGAGAATATAACGGAAGAAACACGTCACTGGACAGTGGAGTGGAGCTGGATAGCTCTAGATCCAGGACAGGCCCATTGAAAACTGTTGAACCAGCAAGAGTGTGTCTAGGTGGACTTCCTTATATGGTGTCTAACAGGACACATCTCTTGCTGGTTCAGTGGGCTCCTCCAGGGGCAGACCTCCCCATTTTCTGCCTCTTATTCAATTTTCCTAATGCTGGGTCTCAGGTTGGCTCTGCGGCTCCATTTGAGGTCATAAGATTCTGAATGGTAGTGCTGCAGGTTTGATCATGGAACCATTGATAGAATACCACTCTCCTTCCTCCTCGACCCTTAGGAACTGGCTGCTTCTTGAGTGATTTTTATGGAACCAGGCCAGCAGGCTTTTGCATGGATATTCATGGCAGTTCCCAACTTTGAAATTCTTGGCCATAGCCCTTCCAGTCCATCAAGTAATGTGTCACTTGCAGATGTGTCTTGATTCCAGAATGGCTTGTACCTGGAACTCTTGCTGATTATCCACCGTCAATGGTGGTGGAGTTGGGGAACCTCAGTCAGGGAAGGAGTTCTGTTTATAGGGCTTCAGCAGAGAAACATGGAAGACCAAGTGGATACTGAGTTCATCAGGAACTGTACATGGAAGGCCAGTGGGTTCACAAGCTCCTGAATCATGAAGGATCTCATGAACATCTGTTCAAATTTTCCCATAGGTCTGTTACTTCTCAGATGTCTAGAGGAGACCCAGATTTTATCTCCCACTGTGAACTGAGGAGTCTCTCGCAGTGTTTTGTCTGCATAATTCTTTTGGGCTTAGTTTGTCTTTTTTAGCTCTTGTTATACCTGTAAATGTTTTTTTAACTGTATAAATTTTTTATTGAAAAGCATCCAATAAACCAATATGAACATCAACTCTTGTGCAATGGAATCATTTCAATTATTTAACATTAACAAACGCCTTCCCCCCACCTCCCTCCTATCTGCCCTCTCCACTCCTGCACAACACCCTACCCCTCACCCCCTCCCTTCCCCCACCCTCTGTTCTCTGACTGCAATCACTCCCATACCACCTTCCATTGATGCTCCATCTGTGTTGCTCGTCCCTGCTGAAGCGCCGTTAGCCTATGCATGCTATACAACACACCAAGCCTCCTAGCATATCCTTTCCCTCCCCTCGGCATAGCTCCATTCCAATGCTAGGCCATCTCGCACCAGGTTGCTACTACCAGGTGTCACCACAGTCCACTCTGGTCTTGCAGGCAGCTGAGCTCTTGCTTGGATAAAAGGTATACTGCCGGTTCCCATGTAAGGGCTCTCCCCAGCATCTCCTACAGCATCCTGATCGTCCTTTTTCAGTACTGCTGCACCTCCAGGCAAGTCCACCACATATGAAAATGGAGTCCCATAGCCCCATACTGCCACAAGCAAAGTACAGAGCATGTGGTGACCACCTTCTGTAGGTGCAGTGGTGTGAGCTACCACTGGTATAGAACCTTGTAGGCATTTTCCACCAGATTTGCTGACACTGACAGTTTGCCTATTATTTGAAAGATCTCCTCCTACTCCTCTGAGTCCCAATCTACCCCCAGGTCCTGCTCCCACTTAATCATATACCCCTCCTTTTTCCACCCTGCTGCCTTAAGGCCCTGATATAATTTGGACAGAATCTCTTCTTACCCATGAAGCCCAGGCACATGGCCTTGGAGCCAGTGCAGTCTCAGTCTAAGTCCTTCTGTACCCTCTTTTGCATCAAAAAGTGTCTCATTTGCAAATAGCTGTAGTATCCATGCCCATCAAGAGAATACAGATCACCTAGGCTCTCGAACAGTAAGAGGCCTCCCCCCTGGAACAGCTGAGCCACCCCCTCGAGTCCTTTCCATTCCCACTCTGCTAAGAGCTGTTCTGGGAGCTCTCTTCCCACTCAAAAGCAATCCTGCAACAACCATAAGCGTGAATATGTCTTCCCTGCCATAAGTCACTTACGGTGCCTTGCTCAGATGCCCAGTGTATGCCACACTAATGGGTGGCCCACACCTTCCCACCCCATTTTCCCCAGATTCCCTCTCCCTGCCCAAGATTCATCAGCTCGTGCCATTCCATCTGCACTTACTGCTTCTCCCATTCTCACAGCCATGCGTACACCCCCATGAGTTGGGCTGCTGCATAGTAACCCCCAAAGTCTTGGAGCCACATTCCCATCCCTCCTATGCCATTGCAGCACTCTCCGCGCTACCCTCAGGGATCTGCCTAGACATATAAATCGCTCAGTTTTCCTCCGAATCCCATTCAGCACCATTTTTGGCACTAAAACCGGCAAGGATTGAAATAAGTATAGAAATTTTGGTAGTGCCATCATTTTGATCACAACTATCTGACTCGTCCATGTGAGATGCAGCCATCCGCAATGTCCAAGCTGCTCTTCTAGCTCTCACAACAGCCGTGGATAATAGAGTTGGTAGAGCTGGTCCACATCCTTCCTGATGTATACCCCTAAATACCTCACCCCTCCTTTCACCCATTGAAAAGGGAAATGCTTCCTCAGCCGCTCCTCCAGCGAGATGCTGATCATAAGATTAAGAATCTTGGACGTCCCTTATTCAGACTAAAAACTGACAGGTGACAATACTCACCCAACTCCCATCTACATAAAGGCAGTGATATCAAAGGCCGCGTGACAGCAAAAATGATGTCATCCACATAAAGAGCCATGCATGATTCCTCATCCCCCACCTCAATCCCCCAGATATGCAGGCTCTGTCTGACCCGTTGTGCTAAGGGCTCAACTGTCAATGCAAACAGCAGCAGGGAGAGGGGACACCCCTGCCTGGTCCCCCTCCCCAGGGTGAAGAAATCCAAATAGCTCCCATTAACTTTCACGCATGCCCAAGGGTTGTGATAAAAGGCACGTATCCATCCCCTAAAACCCTCGCTAAAACTCATATGCTCTAATACCTATCTCTAGTACCCCAGGCTACTTGATCGAATGCCTTGTCGGCATCAATCTTCACGAGCAATACCTCCTTCCCTTCCCATCTAGCCCCAAAATCAGGTTAAGCACTCTCCAGATGTTATCAGCCGTCTGTCTTCCCGGAATAAAGCCAACCTGATCAGGATGTATCAACTGGTCTGTGACCCTGTTCAAGCACATTGCCAAAACTTTTGACAAAATCGTCACATCCAGATTGAGTAGGGATATGGGCCTGTAGGATGTACAGTGCTGCAAATTCTTGCCCCCTTTAGGAATCAGAGACACCCCTGCCCAGCCCATGGTATCCACTAATGGCTCCCTTTCAAAGATCACATTGAATACCCCCAATAGATGTTCTAACATCTCGCTCTCAAAGCTCCTATAAAACTGGACCGTAAAGCCATCCAACCCTGGGGCCTTCTCCACCTTCAGCGATTTAATCGCTTGGCTCACCTCCTATAGTGAGATGGTCCTGTCCAGCTCACGTGCTTCTTCTGCCTCCAAAACCGACAGCTCCACCAAGGTCAGATAGCTACTTACATCTGCCTCTGGGGCTCCCGGCCAAGCCGCATGCAGCGCCTTATAATACTGCTGAAATGCCCCGTGCAGATCCCCTTCCTCCAAGAGTAGATGACCCTGCACATCCCTCAACCCCCCTATCTGTGATCACACCTTCTGCTTGCGAAGTCGGTGGGCCAGAAATCTTCCTTACCACCAAATTCAAAGTGGGACTGCTGAACTTTCTGTAGGTATTTGTCTATCTCCCCTACCAAAAATCCATTTATCTGTGCTCTAGCCATGTGCAGCCTCCACTGCAGCTATCCCGATGGCCTGTGCCACCATTCCTCTTCTCAGCACTGGAGCTCAGCCCTGAGGTCAGATTCCAACGCCGCCTTTTCCCTCTTCAACCGCACACCCCATTTTACCAGGACCCCCTGGACTGTAGCTTTAAAACTATCCCAAACCGCAGCCCTGCCCACTTCACCCCTTGAATTTTCCGCAAAGTAGAACTGGCTCACCTGCTGCACCTCCTGCACCACCTGCAGTTCCCCAGTAAAGAGTCATTAAGCTTCCAGAAGTACTGACCCTGGTCCTCCTGGTCCCCCACAAAGACCATCATAACCGGAGTGTGGTCCAACCATGTTATTGAGTCTGTCTGCTGCAAGATCCGAGACCACACTCCTGCCCCATCCACACCATATTGATCCGGGATTGGGCCCCATGCACCACCGAATAGAAGGTGTATCTCTACAAGGAGGGGTGCAGCACACGCCAGACATCTAACATCTCCAGGTTTCAAAAAGAGGGCCCGCCCCCACCCCCATCCTTCTCCTGTGGCATCTTTCTCCCTGTCCCAGACTACATTGAAATCATACCCAATCACTGGAGTGCCCAACCCCATCTTCAGAATCACCCCCCCCCCCCCAGTTGGTCATAAAAAACCCCTTGCGGGCTGTTTGGGCCATATACATTGACCAGCATGAATCACTCCTGACTAGTTTTAGCTCTCAGTGCTACATAGCAACTCCCTTTATCCTTATTCACCTCCATCTCCGGTTTATATTGTTGGAGAAAATAATCCCCACCCTCCCTTTCTTTTTCTGCAGCTTGTTTGAGGCAAACACCTGTGTCCCATAATTCTTGCAAGAGATCAGCCACTCATATGCCGATACCAGGAACGTCTCTTGTATAAAGTATACAGAGGCCACTTGACAGTGCATTGCTCAGTTGAAGCTTCTGTTGATTCATCGATGAATTGAGGCCTTTGACATTGAGACTGACAATTTTCAAATCCCCCTTCATCCTATACCTTCCTTCCCTCCCCCAAACTGCTCTCTCTCCCCTCTCCCCCTCTCCCCCACCCCCTCCTCCCTTCTCGTTCCTCTCCTCCTCACTCCCCTCCCCATCCCACCCCCATCCTGTCCACCTCCCTCCCTGGACATTTCTTGAAACCCACTAACCTTACCCACCCAGCCAGCCAATTTCTCTCTCCCTGCCGTTACTCACTCTCCTCTTTGACCCCTCATCCCCTCTACTCTATCCCCTAGCTGTGCTACTGACCCCCTATCTCCCATCCTCTGCCCCTCACCTCCCCCCCATAGGATAAACAGCTATTAATGACAGCAGTTAGCAAAGAGTATCTCTCCCCTTAAGTAGCCCCAACCAAAATAACAGTCCCAAAAGTCAAATGTGGTTGGTGTGGACATCCGGTGTCCTCCCTTCTTATGCAGATTGACGTCGCAGGCGCTGTCAACCAGATGTGACCCATTGCCACCTGGGCTTCCCTACACAGGGTTGATCCCCCAGAGCCAAGCCAGTTAATCCCACCTCGGTCAGGATCTTTACTGCCTCTCCTCGGGGATGCATTTGATGTCTCTGTCCTTTCAGTGTGAAGTTTAGGCCAAAAGGAAAGGCCCAGCTATAATGCATCTCCTCTGCCCGGAGTTTCTATGCACATCCTGCATTTCTCTCTGCAGGTGGACGTGGCCTGTGCCAGATCTGCAAACACTTCGACCTGGTAATCCTACCACTGGAGCGATCCCAGCTCTCGAAACTTACTGGCCACTCACTCCTTCATACCATAGTCATGGTAGCAGGCATTAATGTTCCGCAGCCTGTTGAGCCCCACCGGACCCAGTACATGGTGCACCCAGTCGATGCGCAAGTGCATACCTGACCAGTCCATATTAGTAGCTGAAAAACTGTCTTAGTAAGTTGCACCACTACCTACTCACAGTCCAGAAACTCTGCCTCCTCAGGGATACCCCGGAAGCGTATGTTGTTGCAGTATGATCGTTTCTCTAATTCCTCCAGCTTATCTTGTATCTTCTCACGCTGATGAGCCAAATCCACTATATGTTGGTTAATACTGGCTATGACCTCCGCCTGCTCCTCCATCCGGCTCTCAGCTGCATCCACCAGGCCTACCAGCTCATTCATGTCCGAATGCAACTCTGCCAGCCCAATTTTCAGGTCCTCCCAGCTCATGCTCATGTCTTCCCTTATGGCGTGAAAGACTGATTTTATTCCATGGAACCACACCCAGACCTCCTCCTGGAACCCTCTGGTCAGCATCTGTGAGACCCCTCTTACCTCTCCTGTTACCTAGGGCTGCGAGCCATCCATGTCTGCTGGCTTGATGATTTGCATGTGTCCCACTGGCCCTTGCAGCAGCCATCTTGCCTCCATTCGCCCCCCCCCCCCTTGGGGCTGCCGGACTTTTAAAGGCAAGCTCCTGCAGATCGGGAGTTTTCTTTTTCACCGCCATCTACCTGAACGGTAGGTCTGCTGAATAGCTGTGATTTCCAGCTGAAAATGGCACTGCAGTGGGGATGAGCTGCATGCTTATACACTGGGCTCCACAGAGCTCACACTGTGGTGGCCATATTGGCGTGTGTGGCCATATTGGCGTGTGATGTCAGCCCATCCTCTGTACCTGTAAATGTTGTTCACTTGGAGCTTTAGCTCATTCTGTGGCAGCTGGAATCCTGGAGTTTTTGACCTCTCTGGAATGGAAAAGATGGTGAAATCCATTGTTGGTAAAGAATGATAAGGGTTTGGTAGAGGAATGATCCAAATTATTGTACACAGCTCCAGCCCATCTCCTCCCCTGCTGAGGATCTTGCGCAAACTCACCACTGGCCAGATTCTACTTTATATATTCTAGAATGTCTAAGCTACAGTTTTCCAGACCGAGAATTGTGGTAGGAGACTCTGGTACCTCTTCTTTCTGGGAGAGTGCATCAACCTTGTTCTGCGTGTCTGGTTGGTAGGTCAGAAGAAAGTGAAGCCGGAAAAGAAAAATGGCCATTGAGCTTTTCCAGAGCTCATATTTCATGAGGTCTTAAGGAACTCCAGATTCTTATTGTCTGTATAGCTCTAGGCTTGATATGCTTCCTCAAGAAGGTGGCACCATTCTTCAAAGGTAGTTTTAATGGCCAATAGTTCCTTGTCATAGATATTACAATTACTTTTTGCTGCAGTTAGCTTCTGGAAGTAGAAATTCACACAGATGGAGGAGATTCCCTGGTGCCTTCGTCTGGGAGAGGACTGCTTCTATTACCTCTCTGGACACATCAGCTTCCATGATGAAGGGCTGCTCTGGGTTGAGATGTAGCAGGATAGGGGCAGAGGTGAATGTTATCTTGAGACTATCGAATGCTCGTTGTCATAGCAGAAAGGGGTGGGCCACAGGGGCCATGGCCCAACCAATATTTTGCCCTACACATCATCAGCAACTAGAGAGCTTGGGGGCGGGGCTGGAACTTAGGTTGTTTGGCCCCTCCAATCAAAAAGATGTTCCGCTGCCCCTGCTCATTGTTCTCTGCCCCATTTGAATGAGATACTCTTCTTTAGGATTTCCATCAGTGGAGTGGCCACACTGGAGAAGCCTTGGTAAAAGTTGACAAATCCTAGGAACTGCTGGATTTCCTTAATGTCTTTCAGAACCAGTCACTCAGTCACCACTGATCTTCTGAGGATCTATGCAGATACTATCAGGGGAAATTATATATTTCAGGAATTCTATGGATCTCTTGTCGAGTTCATACTTTTCTGACTTGGCATAAGAACATAAGATATGCCATACTGGGTCAGACCGAGGTCCATCAAGCCCAGTATCCTGTTTCCAACAGTGGCCAATCTAGGTCATACGTACCTAGCAGTATCCCTAAAGGACACAGGTTCCACAATGCTTGTACTGGGTCAAGCATTGATTATCCTGGGTCCCTTTTTAATAGTGGTTTATGGACCTTTCCTCCAGGAACTTGTCCAAACCTTTTTTAAACCCAGCTACACTAACAGCCCTTACTACATCCTCCGGTAACAAATTCCAGAGTTTGATTACACGTTGAGTGAAAAAATATTTTCTCTTATTTGTCTTAAATAGTTTACCCTGTAGCTTCATTGCATGTCCCCTAGTCTTTCTATATTCTGATAGCGTAAATAATTGATCCACGTTTACCTGCTCCACTCCATTCATTAATTCATAGACCTCTATCATATCTCCCCTCAGCCGTCTCTTTTCCAGGTTGAAGAGCCCCAACCTTTGTAGCCTCTCTTCATAGGAGTAGCCTTCCATCCCCTTCACCATTTTGGTGGCCCTTCTCTGTACTTTTTCTAATAATGCTATGTCCTTTTTAAGATACGGTGACCAGAACTGCACACAATATTCAAGGTGCGGTCGTACCATGGAACGATACAGAGGCATTATAATATCCTTTGTTTTATTTTCCATCCCTTTCTTTATGATACCTAGCATTCTATTTGCTTTCTTAGCTGCCGCTGCACACTGGGCAGAAGGTTTTAACATGTTATCCACGATGACTCCTAAATCTTTTTCCTGGGTAGTGGTTCCCAATGTGGAACCTTGCATTGTGTAACTATAGTGTGGGTTGTTCTTTCCTAGTTGCATAACTTTGCACTTGTCCACATTAAATTTCATCTGCCATTTGGATGCCCAGTCTTCCAATTTATCCAGATCCTCCTGCAGGTTTCCACAATCCTCTTGGGTTTTAACAACTTTAAACAGTTTTGTATCATCTGCAAATTTGATAACCTCACTCGTTATTCCCTTTTCCAGGTCATTTATGAATATGTCAAAAAGCAGCGGACCCAGCACAGATCCCTGGGGTACTCCACTATTCACCTTTTTCCATTGGGAATATTGGCCATTTAGCCCTACCCTCTGCTTTCTATCTTTTAACCAGTTCCCGATCCACAATAGTACACTGCCTCCTATCCCATGACTTTTTAGTTTCGCCAAAAGTCTCTGATGAGGGACCTTATCAAAAGCTTTCTGAAAGTCCAGATACACTATATCAACCGACTCACCTTTGTCTACCTGTTTATGCACACCTTCAAAAAAACATATCAGATTAGTAAGACAAGATCTTCCCTGTCTAAAGCCATGTTGGCTGTCTTCCATTAGGCCATGACTATCTACATGCTGTGTAATTTTGTTCTTTATGATGCAACCTGTGCTTCTGTAGATGTTCAAGGACATGACAGACTTGGCAGTAATGATTGGCTGGGTTCTCAGAAAATATCAGTATGTCATGTAGGTATACTACCACACACTGATTTAAAAGGTCTCAGAAAATTTCATTGATCAGATGTTGGAAAATACTGTAGCAGGAGCATTTCTTAAGCCAAAGGACATTACCAAATATTCAAAATATCCATACCAAGTAAGAGAGGCCATTTTCCATTCATTTCCTTTCTGTTTGCGAATAAGGTTTTCAGCTCCGCAAAGGTCGAACTTGGTGAAAATTTGGGCAGCTTGGAAACATTCCAGCAGTTCGTTGATGAATGGAGTGGTTACCATTTCTATAGTCATGGCATTGAGTGCTCAGTAATCAATACATGGTCAGAGGGAGCCATCTTTATTGAGCACAAAGGAAAATCGGGGCCCCTTCTGAAAAAGTTAAAGGTCTGAAACTCCTTTAGTTTCCTCTTGAGTTCTGGTTCTGAAAAGGAGTAAATTCTGCCAAATAGAATCTCTGTTTTAGGTTATACGAGATCTATAGGGCAGTCATAAGGCCTATGAAAGGGTAAGATATCCGTGGTCCCCCTTGTCAGACACTTTCTTGTATTCTACCTACTTTCCAGTAGACACCCCCTTTCCTCTTGATTCCTGGATTTCTGCGGCAACCTCCTCTGAGTTGTCCTCCTTCATTTCCAGGTTAGGCAGACAGTTTTCCTGGTAAAACAGATGGGAAGATGATTTAGTGAGTTCTCCATTGGATGTTTAATTTAGTTTAATCGAGCATTTATATTCTGCTTAACCAAAAGCTCAAGACAGAATGCAATAAACAATCAAAGATTATGTAGTCATATAAAACTAAAACAAACTCACAATGGCCAGAAATTACAAAAGTGTCTAAAGCCATCAATAGCTAGCAATACAAATAAATTTCTAATAAATTTCAGTTGTCCCTTATTCCAAAACTTTAGTGAATAGTGTCACCAAAGTGCTCTGTGAGTAGAGGGCAATGGCCACTGGGGTCTGCTGGTCATCCACATGGAGTCACTGGGCACAGAGGAGACTGGATGGCAAACAGGCTTAACCACACAGAAGCTTTAATGATGCTGATCACGACGTTTGGTCCCTAAAAGAATAAGAAAAAGGAGAAGGAAAAAAAAAACCAGACAGGGCTTGGTACTTCTACAGGAGAGCAGGGTTAGCCCATCAGAGTCCTTGTAAACTCAGTACATTATTTACAACATGAAACTTAAGTGCCCTTCTTTTAGACTGGACCACTTTAATTCTCTGGCCTATGTAAGTTGCTCCCCCCCGAGTTTTAAGCAAACAAAATAAACCTCAAACAGCTCTTCTTGAGAGCTCATCTTTACTTCTCCAAAAGGTTTACCAGTTCTCTCCACTAGCACAGTTCAAAGATTCAGTTCTAGTCATTTCACTGCAGACTTTAGTTCCTGGAAAGGAAATAATGCAGTCTGGTGGTTTTCTGTTCCCTGACTGAGCTTCTGCTGCTTGACTTTATTTATTTATTACAAGTTCTTATATACCGCACTATTCGGCATCAGCGCGGTTTACATTATAACATAAAGACCATAACAACAAGCTGTTTGGTTTACATCGAACAGGAGTACAAACTTGGAGAACCGGGGTAAACTATATACATGAGATAATTACATAGAAAAGAATAGAGTCTTAATAATATCAAGAACGGCATGGTGTGTTCATGAGTGGGTCACTTCCTCTGGTTCAATTGCTGGTAGGGTAGTATTGAAGGAAGAGGTGGTATTTGAGTGCCTTCCTGAACTGGAGTAGGTCAGTAATGGCCCTTATGTCAGAGGGTAGAGCGTTCCAGCATTTGGGTACATAGAAACTGAAGGCTCTGTTTGAGGTTGTCATGTTGCACTTTGTCAACGCCTTCGAGGTTGTCAGTAGGTTTACGGCTGTTGTTCTTCTGGATCTGTTGGGGGGTACAGTGTGAATCAGATCTGTGAGTGAGGAGGATGAGATACCCTTGATTGCCTTGAATGATAGTACTAGGGTTTTAAAGATGATCCTCCCATGGATGGGGAGCCAGTGAAGTTGTTTAAGAATGGGAGTTACGTGATCGCTTCTGGAGGCTCCGTAGAGGACTCTTGCTGCGGCATTCATGGCCATCTGTAGTGGGCTAAGAGTGGATTGGGGGAGACCTTGTAATATGGCATTTGCAAAGTCGAAGTGTGGCAGGATTAGTGCTTGGTATATGGTTCGGAAGTCATCCGGGTCCAACAGGGAACGCATATGCCTAAGCGAGCGTATTTTGAAGTATACAGCTTTAACTATGTTATTTATGTGATGTTTCATATCCAGACGTTGGTCCAATGTAACTCCAAGGTATCTTATTGTTTCTTTAGCTTGTAGGTCAGCTTCCTTGACACTGACGTGGGCTGGAGGGGTGAAGTTGGGGTCTTTGGAGATGAAGAGCACCTCTGTTTTTTTATGTTGAATGCGAAGGTTTTGTGATTGGAGCCACTCTGAGACCGAATTGAGGCAGTCTACCAACGGTGCCAGGTCTAATTGAGTTGTAGAGAAAGGCATATATAAGAGAATGTCATCTGCATATATCAAGCAGTTGACTTTGAAGGATCTTATGACGTCGCAGATGGGCTGCATGTATATGTTAAATAGTAGGGAAGACAATGAGGAACCTTGAGGCACACCTTGCTTTTGATGGAAGCGTTTTGACTCTTCTGTACCGGACTTCACATATTGCCATCTTCCATCCAGATAAGAGTTACACCATTCTAATGCACTGTTGCAGATACCTTTCTCTTTCAGTCGTCCGAGGAGAATTTCGTGGCTTACCGAGTCGAACGCCGCAGCGATGTCTAAGAAGACGAGTACAAATCCTTGTCGGATGTTGTTAATGCCTATGATAATGTCGTTGAATAGGTTAGTGAGAAGGGTCTCGACCCCATGATATTCTCTGAACCCATGTTGGCAGTGATCTAGGGGAGCTGTGGTGTCTATATGATCTTGGATTTGCCGTTGTGCCTCCTTCTCAATTATCTTGGCTAAGAGGGGAATGCTAGCTATAGGCCTATAAGATTCGACCTTTTGCGGGTCTAGCTTGGGGTTTTTCAAAAGTGGCCTGATGGAAGTCTGCTTGAGTGGCCTGATGGAAGTCTGCTTTGGCTCTGTTTTACAACTGGAAGCTCTGGCCAAGTTCCCAGTTTGACACCTATTCTTTCCACTGTTGAATCAGCTCTCAAAAAACAACAAACAGTCTTTATCAGGATTTAGCGTTTTCACTACCATCTTTATAATAGTTTATTGCTGGTAAGGGCAAGTCCTCTCCCAGTCTTTTGCTGCTCTACCTCTCTGCTGCTCAAATTTAGCAGGGAGGACAGCCACCACCCTCTGGCAAGCAAGTTCTCACCTGTTGGACTTTCTTCTGCTTGCCCTTCCCACAAACTGTCCTAAGACAGAGAAGCTTTATCTACCAAATATTCTTTTCACTCAGCCAAACATACACTATCCCTCCTGTTTAAGGAACAGTCCATAGGTTCACTACCTTGCTGAAGCGGTTCCATTGAGGCAGACTTACAGTAGTTTCCCATAAGTTCCATACCACCAAACTCTTCTTCTGTCATGTATCCTTCTGGCTCAGCTGTTGTAAAGGAACTGATCTCACATAATGCTGGGGCCAGGAATTCCTCCCCTCCCCAACCCTTCCTGATTTATATCTGTAATCAGGGGCTGGGAAGGGGAGTGAACACCGCTGAAGGAACCCTGCCCTTTTCCTTGGGGTCTACCTCTAGCCTTCCATTTCCCTCCTTGCTGTGACTTTCCCTTTACCTGAAAGGGGAGGTTTGGCTGTAGCAATTCCCTCTGGGAACCGGGAGGATCACTGTAGCCATATTTTTTAAATTTTTACAAAACTTCATATAATCACATTTAGTTTAAAGTTCACAAAGCAACATATTCCATTTCCACGGAAACTGTCCATAAAATTATTTTCTGAGTTGAAACCTTCCTAAATTCTAAAGAAGAAGGAATAATCAGTTTATTAATGTGGATCTTTCTACTCCAAGGACTAGATCCTGCCACCAATATCCAAGAAGATAAATAAGATGGTGCAAAACCATGAGTGTATTTGAAAGCTAAACACAGTAATTTAAATACTATTGAAGCTTGAATGGATCTTAAAAGTGGAGTAGTTCAATATATGTGGAATTCAATATATGTTCAGCAGCATTATTCTGTAACATCTGGAGTGAATATCTGTGGCAGCCCTAAATATAACACATTACAATAGTCTGTGTTTAAGAGCTATTGCCTAGACCACTCTTTGCAATTCATCCAAGGAAAGATGTTTTTCAATCTGACAGAACATATGAAAACAGAAAAAAGAATTGCCAGGGCTTTTTTTGAAAGGGTACCAGCACCTTTTTCAGTGCCTGCTAAAATTGACCAGTGGTCTTCATGTATTAATGAAAGAGCCCTGCATATGAGTGCCAGCGCCTTTATTTCTAGGAAAAGTACACTGGTAATTGCAAATTACTTTCCTAATATGAAGATGAAATGAAAGAGCCAAATCCAGGGTAATCCCTGAACCTTGAACAGATGATTGTAATCTCAAACTTGTACCATTTGTCATTGGGACAATAGTTGGAATATGTTTTTTATTTGCACTGACCCATAATAACACAGTTATTCTGGGGCAGTTTCTTCATATGGGTGAGTTTTGCGCATACAATGACAGTCATGAACCTCACTTCTAAGCCAAATTTACTGCTAATGCTCAGTGTAATACTTGCATCATGTCAAAGAGAGCCTCCCTTTGGAGTTCTTAAGATGTTACATGTATGAGTAATTTATCAAGATAATTTATCGACTCCATGAATTCTTCTAGGAATAGGCCCATGTGACCTCGTACTGGTGGCTGCTTGACATCACTCAGTACGGTTATATGCTGGAATTCAAGAATCCCATTCCAGATGTCTTCATGTGGGTCTGCAACCAAGCTACCCTGGAAATACTACTCAATCTCTAGTCTGTTGTGCTGGTACCATCTGTCGAAAGGTGCAAGGGCTGGCATTCCATCTACTTTGTGGTGCTGAAAAAGGATGGGTCCTTCTGCCTGATCTTGGATCTCAAGGGTGTCAATGTTCACCTGAGGACCTTTCACTTCCACATGGAGACGATGGAGTTAGGCATCCTAACGGTCCAGTGAGGGAGGTTTCCTGCACGTCTTTGTTCTCGGCTTGCGCTTTCAGTTACTGCTGTACCCTTTGGTTTCTCCACTGCATTAAGATCATGGTGGTGGCTGCTGCCACTCTGTGATGCAAAGGGATTATGTTCATCCTTACCTGAATGATTGGCTTATATGGGCTAGGTCGGGTTTGAAGGCTCGTTGGGCATTGGCCTGAGGGGTGCAGCTCCTGGAAGTCTGGGCTTGGTGATCAACTATGACAAGAGCCACCTAGAGGCTGCTCTGTTGCTAGAATACCTTGGGGCACAGTCCAACACCACTTCATGAAGGGTTTCCTGTTTGAGAAGAGCAGAGAAGCTGATGTCTCAGCTGGTGTCTTTTCAAAAGCAGCAGGCTCCCAAAGTGTGGGACTACCTTCAGCTCTTAGGGTCAATGGCAGCAACATAAGAACATAAGAAATGCCATACTGGGCCAAATTGAAGGTCCATCGAGCCCAGTATCCCGTTTCCAATGGTGACCAGTCCAAGTCACAAGTACCCGCCAGGTTCTCAGAAGCTAGAATGATTCCATTCTTCTTATCAAAGAGGTAAGTAGTAAATTTTCCAACTCCAATTTAATAATAGTTAATGGACTTTTCCTCCAGGAACTTGTCCAAACCTCTGTTAAACCCAGCTCACTAACAGCTTTTACTACATCCTCTGGCAACAAATTCTAGAGTTTGATTACACACTGAGTGAAAAAAATACTACTACTACTTTCTCTGCTTAGTCTTAAATGGGCTAGATTGTAGCTTCATTGTGTGTTCCCTTGTTGTTATTCTTTCTGAAGGAGTAAACAACCCTTCTATGTTTACCTGTTCCACTCCACTCATTATTTTATAAACCTCCATTATATTTCCCCTCAACAGTCTTTCTTCCAAGCTGAAGAGCTCTAACCTTAAAAGCCTTTCCTCATAGAGGTTGCTTTTCTCTGTACCTTTTGTAATTTTGATATATTCTTTTCTAGATATGTCATCCAAAACTGCACACAATATGCATGGTGTGGTCACATGGAGCGATACAGAGGCATTATAATATCCTTGGTTTTACTCTTTATTCCTTTTCTTATGATTCCTAGCATTTTATTTGCTTTCTTGGCTGCCACTGCACACTGAGCAGAGGGTTTCAAAGTTTTATCCATGATGATGCCTAGATTCATTTCCTGGGTGGTGGTTTCTAAGGTGGAACCTTGCATTGTGTAACTATAATTTTTCCCTAAATGCATAACTTTGCACTTGTCCACATTAAATTTCATTTGCCATTTGGGCGCCCAATTTCCCAATTTCTCAAGGTCCTCTTCCATTTTTTCACAATCCACTTGTGATTTAACAACTTTGAATAACATTCAATATGGTCCCTGGGTGCAAGCGCACATGAGACTGCTGCAAAGGCCCCTACTGTCCCACTGGTCTCCTTGCTCACAGGACTTCAAGATTAGGCTTCCTATTCTACCATCAGTGACATTCATCCTGTGATGGTGGAAGCAGCCCATTCATCTACTAAAGGGCCTTTCTCTGGATAATTACCAGTGGCTTCTCTTGACAACAGATGCCAGCTTTTTTGTCTCGGAGCCCATTGTAGGGAGCAGACATCCCAGGGTTACTGGAACAAACAAGAAGAAGCTTGGCCCATCAAACAGCTAGAAGCAAGCGCCATTCACTTGGCACCAGATTGGCAGAGGAGGCTGTGATATGCGGATCTGATGTGTCTCAGGCAAGGGCCCTCCATGCCTCCCGTTGACTCAGGGGCCCTAGAGGCAGGGGACGGTCCTTTTAGATGATCTGGCTCCCTTCTCGCTTAGCGCTTGGCTCTTGCGAGGCGATACTTAACAGTAAGGGACATTCTTATGCTGTGTTTTCCACACTTCTGAAAATGAAAAGAGGCTTCACTTGTCTTGCCTATATGTTCATTTTGTATATTTTTGAGCACTGCTGTTGTGAGCATCAAGTCAGTCCTAGTGCTGTGGACTTGCTGGCTCAGTTCTCCTTTCTTTAGGATGTGTTGGGGTTTTTCTGGGCTTCCCCTGCATTTATTTGGGGAATTCTCTGTTTTTGTTTGGCTGCTTGTGTTCAACCCCAACATACAGAACCTTCAACAAATTGCTTGTGCCACCGTAAGAGCATGGACATTTTTTATTTATTTTGCCAGGTCTGTAACATCACAAGCTTTGCTTTTAACTTATAAGGAACAAATTTCAATATCAATACATAGCATCAATACATCTATAACAAGCAAAGCACCTGACTTAAGTGTAAAAGGGTCCTGGAACAGAGACAGCATCACTCCAGTGAGCTCAGCTAATGTCTGTCTGCCTATCAGAATTTCTCCTCTATATTTATATTCATTTTTAGGCCCAAATTGCTGATAAGCAGATTTCCTTTCTTTTCTTATTCTCTATTATTTCAAGCAAATCTGCTCCTTATATCTTTTTCCCTCTTGCTTTCCCTTGTGGCATCCCGTCTTTCCATTCTCATGGTAGTTCTCGTCACCTTGCTGCTAGCCATGTTTCCTGCAGATTACTTTAAATACTGATGTTCGTTTTCTTTGTTTATGTTCCCCTTTGTTCTTTCGAGGGGCCCAGGTGACAGCTTTTCACTAGCTGTGTAGCTTTCAGAGCCTCTCATTGTCTCAGCTCTGGGTCAGGATATTAGCTCATTTCATAGCTCAATCTTGCTGATTCTGCAGTTTCAGTGTGCAAAGGGTCAGCAGGCTGTTTCTTTCTTAGGCCTGAGCTATAGACGTTAGCACAAAATGGAGGATAGTAATCCTGTGGCAAAGGTACCTGAAGGGGGATTCATTTTCCCCTTCATTTCCCTCTTGAATCCCACTTCAGGTCCCTTCTGCTGTCCACATAGTGTGCCCTTCTACACTCGGCCATTCGGAACCTCCAGTGACACTCACTGAAGAGATGGAGACATGACGAGATCAAGTTGCCACATGAGATCTGAATCCCATTAATTATATACCTAACATAGGGAACTTGAAAAGAGAGGAAATTCATATAGGGTTACTTGTTACCCGAATATTGGACCGCTACCAACTGGAACTCCTCTGGACTAAGAGGATGGGCATCAGACAGGTTACCATTTACATTAGTAACTCTAGGTCTACGGGCTAGGGAAGTATATTCATTAGCCTGATTTGGGGAAATAAGAATTAGAATTGTGGTAGACACCTTAGTCAAACACCTTCTACAAAAAGCTAGAATAAATGAAAAAACACAGCAGCCAATTGATAAGGCAATGAGGAGACAAAACAAGGATACAAGTAAGCCGCGTAGGCCTGTAAACCAAGAAGCAACATCATTCCACCACGCTCCAACCTGAATCCCACCCTTGAAATCATCCAGATGTAATTCTGACAAGTGTCTAAGTCTGTCCATTGCATTAAGTACAAAAGTTGTATGGTTTGCTATAACTGTGCAAAAATTTGTTTCATTAATGAATTTATATGCCCCTCCCTCAGCTGCTAACAATAGATCTAAAGCTCGTCTATTTTGCAGAGTCATTTGATTGTTTTGCTCAAGGGATTTGGCTAGGAGAGTAATGGATTCAGTGACAGAACGCATTTGGACATGAAGCAAACATTGCAACCTACGTACAGCCATACCTAGTTCAGCAGTAATTGCAGGGGTCTGAAATACAGGAATCCAAGAGGTATAGCTCAGGGCATCAAGCCATGTTTTAGCGGATATGTGGAATTAATATATTCATAAGAGGCCATGAGAGCAGCATCTTCGGATTTATCATACCAGGGGGAGGTGTCTCTTTTGTGTCTGTGGGCGCTTGTGTGATAGCGACTGACATTGAGAGGGATTAACACTGAATAGACCTCAGCCCTAACCAGAGCACAAGGAAGGGAAGTCAGGCCTATAGCCTGATATAGGAAACCCTGACAATACCAATAATGGACTGCAAGAGCCGGGAATCGAGTATTTTTGGTCCAGGTCCAGTTCGTTTTGTGTCCCCATGCAATTGAAGTATGACTTATGATAAATTGATCATTATGGGGAAAATAACAGGAAGAATAAGGGGTACCAGTTCTGTATCCAGGTATCTGGACTGCTGAACCATTTTTATAAATAGGACCCACTGTGTATGTGTTGTGCCAGTAAGCAGGGATAACATTCAAAGATGCATTAGTAATAACAAATCAATTGTCCAAGCTATAAGGAGCCGAAAAGTTATAAGGAATTATGGACCTGGGGGAAACAGTAAATCGCTGTTGTGTGCAGGATGGTAGGTGATATTACACTTCAGTGAAGGGCGTGAGTCAGAATGGACTAGCCCCCCGTTACCAATACAGTATGGATATATCAAATGAGAAGGGGCATAGACTTGGACTGGGATCGGGTTAGATAACTTGAAATGCTCCTAAGTATGGGAGCAGTTAGAGGGGGTCCAGTATGGAGTACTATAGTATTTGGTAGGGTCCTGGCAAGCCAAGTTCCCCGAGTACTCCACTGGTTGTACTGGTACTATATTGACTGTTGCATACCCAACTCCATTTGGCATTGGGGTGCATATGATACAGTCCGAGATATTCATTAATTGGACAACCTCATGAACTGTGGATTTCCATACATTAGGTCCTGGTGTGGACCTTCGGGATCGTAAGGGACTACCCTGGGAAATATTAAAGGAACTATTGAAAGAACTATTCAGTTTCTGTGTAGAGAGATTCAGAGGAGCAGGTTGAGGAATATATATGTATGGAAGGAAAAGAACTAGAAGCTATCCTACCAATGCTCCACAAAGAATTGCCCATACCATGAAGGAGGAGGGATCCAATGGGGACTGGCGGGCCTTATGCATTATAAAACAATCTAAAAAGCAGCAATACCAAGCAAAGTACAACAAATATGATTACTAACAGAATGAAAATTACAGGAGGCGGATCTAACACAGAGGGACTGACAGGAGATAAATAGGCTTCAGATAGCATACACATTAATCAGTTATACTAATATCTCAAACAGGCACTAAGTGAATGTCTTTATAGTGGGTCCAAGTGGAGCTTCTCTTTTTACAGATCTCTCGGAGAAGTGTCCGTCACGAATGATATCACTGTTCTGTACCTACAATTTGTTGAACACTACTGGTGGTAGGGGCTGGAAAAATATCTTTGCTGTGTATCCACGAAGTGCCGTTATCAAGCTGAACAGCGGTTGGAGTTACAGCTGTAACAGTATGTGGTCCAGAGTACATAGGAGACTTGTCCCTCACTTGGATCCGGCGGTAGACAAGATCACACAATTCAAAAGCATATGGGACTAATGCTGTTGGTGGTACACGGGAAGCAAACTTCTGTTGAATTGAAGGATACACTGGTCTGAAGTCCTGTAAGATGAGCAGAAAACAAGTCGGGTAGATTTTGGGTACCTGAATTCATAACTGGACACATGCCCCTTCTTCCAGTTATGATTTCATGAGGAGTTTGACCTAATCGCTTGATAGGATTATTTCTCAACAGATACAGGCAAAGAGGTAATGCTTGCAGCCAGGTCTGGCCACTCCCAATCATTAGCTTTCTTAACTGTGTTTTAATAAGACCATTGTACCTTTCTACAAGGCCATTTGAGGTTGGAGAATAGACAGCAACATAGTGCCATCTAATGGGCAATTTTTCAGAAAATTCTTTGACTAATTTATTTATTTAACAAATTCTTATATACCAGCTTTCATGATATCAAGGCAGTTTACATCGAACAAACTGAAATTACATTGAACAGGGCATTATAACTTGGAGATAACTATTTTACAGGGAACATGGGCTATGGAGGGTTAAGTGGCTTGCCCAGGACCACAAGGAGCACCTGTGGGACTAGAAACCCCAGTCCTTCCAGCCCAAGGTTGCTGTCCTCTAGTGGGATTTGAACCCCCGACCTTCTGGCCTGAAGTACCTTGCTCCAACCACTAGGCCACTCCTCCACTCCTAATTGATTTTTAAAATGGGACCCATTATCTGATAAGATTTGGCCAGGGATCCCATACCGGGGAATTATATGTTCCATTAATACTTTTAGGACTTCAGCAGCGGTCTCTTTCTTACATGGAAATGCTTCAATCCATTGTGAGTAAGGACAAACCAGAACCAATAGGTATCGTCTGCCCTGACATTTTACCTGCATATCAGTGAAATCAATGTGCCAATGCAGAAAAGGTCCTTGTGGTCTTGGTATTGCACCCCTACTTGGTTTAAGACGTGCATGGGGGGGTGCTAGTGATACTGGTGTGGCAGCCACTAATTACTGCCTGAACCAACTTACGCATATCAGGACACCACAATGTATCCCCAAGATGAGAGACAATGGCTGTCACACTGCAATGATCTGCATAATGCAGCATAGTTGAAAAATTTATCAAAGCAGCAGAGGAAACACACATCTTCCCCGAAGGGTGCATCTATACTTTGTGGTTCTTAGTACATCCAGCATTCACCCATCGCTGTAATTCATTCTGTAACACATTTTCCTGTAAATCCTCCAGTTTGCAAAAGTCATGCTGGCTACTCTGCTGACGGGTTACTACCATAGTCTTGGGGACTTCAGGACAGGTGATTTCTTGTGCTAGGCTGTCAGCTATCGAGTTTCCGTACTGCTCCCATGTCTTAACTTCCTGATGTGCTGCAACCCACTCACATGCTGTCAAATAGCCCTGCTCTGCTCTCTCTCTGAGCATTTCAAAAACTTCCATTAGGATCTCAGCTTGTTGGAGAGGCTGGTCTTTAGCTGACAAATATCCCCTCTTAGCCAAAAGGTACTATATGTGTGTACTGAGCTACTTACAAACTGAGAATCTGTGTAAATTGCTAGATGTTTATTTTCATTTTCTCTCAGGACTTGTGCTAGTGCTGCAATTTCTGCACTCTGTGCGCTGTATCCTAGAGGCATCTCATACTGTGCTGTGGAAGTAACTGCTCCCTGTGGGGTTACTCTACAGATAGCAAAACCAGCTCTGCCTTCTCTTTGGGATCCATCTATAAACCAACATTCAGCCTCTTGAGGCACATCTGAATGTGGCACTATCCCTAACATGGGTCTGACATCTTCTCCTACTTGCTGCAGGCAGTCATGTGTGATAGTAGATACCTGGAGGAGATCCTGTAAATCCCTAAAAGGATTCTGCTTTGGTACCAATTGGTGTCTAATATGGCTGCGTAGCAGCGCAGCCACACACTTACTACCCTTGCGGGTAAGAAATGGATGGTACTGGACTTTAAAAGCACATGCAGTTTGTGGTCAGTATATAAGTGTCTCCAGGAACAAGCAGGAATCTAGTCATCACATATGGGTATCGTCAGTACCGACGGAGCCTGCGCAGGAACGCTCCCCAGCGTCCAATCAGAAAGCTTTTGGGAGCATCCCACAGCACCTGGGTGCTGCCTTCCCGCCTTTCCCAACTGCCTCTCTCCAGTTCTTCTTTTTCCGCGGAGCCAGCAGGTCGTGTTCCTGTCACCGTAGAAGAATTTCCTTATTTTTTTATTTCTTTTTGTGGTCGCGTCTGCCTTCCCCGACGCTCTACCGGTACCGCTGGTATTTCTTTTCTTTTAAAAAAAATTAATTTATCCATTCTTTTCCTTTCTTCAGGTGCACTTGTCTTTTTGGGCCTTAGGGCCCAAAAATTTCCTTAATATGGAAAAACCTGCTTCAGGTTTTAAAAAGTGCACAAAATGTGGCGGTACCATTTCCGTCACCGACACCCATGAATGGTGTTTAAAATGTTTAGGTCCTGACCACTCCATCACAGATTGTGTGTCCTGTGCTATGATGTCTAAAAGGGGTCGACAGAACTGAGCTGCTAAGCTCAGTACCCTGTTTCCCTCTGATGCGGCTTCGGTGGCATCGACGTCTTCCAGGGCTTCTTCTTCTTCCCGTGGATCTCAGATAACTAAACATAAGTCTAGCCGGTCCTCAAAGGGTAGATCTCCTTCTAAGCATCAAGATGCCTCTGGCGTTGCCCTCGAGGATTCTACACCGGCAAAATTACCCCGGCGGGAGGCTTCGGCTTCCAAAGCACCATCATCGGGGTTCCAGGATGTTCTCGATGGCTCGGCCTCGACAGATCTCCTGGTGCCATGCTCTGGGGTACCGGCAGTTTCCACCGGTACCGATTTCCAGGCATTGACAGCGTCTATGGACCAGAGAATTCTGTCCATAGAACGCAGTCTAGCGGCTTTCCTTGTGGCATCGACGCCCTTGGTACCGCGACAGACAACTCCACCAGTACCGGCATCGGTATCGCAACCGGTACCGATAGCATCGACATTGGCATCGATGCCTGCTATGCTGGTACCCTGTCCTTCGATGCCCGCCGGTACCGATTCCCCGGTACCGGTTATTCCCGATACCGATTTTGCTCGGTACGGGTATCGGGCTCTGCAGGAGCATCCAGACAGGCGATACTTCAATTCCTCAGAAGAATCTGAGGATTCTGAAAGTTCTGTCGATGCAGCGATGATGCTTCCACAGGAGTCCTCCCCTAAACGCAGGATGTCTCCTCCAGAGGACATGTCTTTCCAAGACTTCATCTGAGAGGTGGCTCGGGGCCTCTCCATTACTGTGGCCCCTGAGACAGAGCCAAGGGCCAAGGAGTTGGATATTTTACAATATCCTAAAACTCATAAGGAGGAAGCTACCCTACCCATTCATGAGATTCTCTATGATCTCATGCTGAGGATGTGGGAAACACCTCTTACCACCTCTCCTCATTGTCGTAGGTTAGATACTATGTATCGTGTCCCTCCTTGTCCTGGTTTCCATAAAACTCAGCTTCCTCACCACTCTATTGTGGTGGAATCTGCTATGAGAAGGATTAGAAGTGCAAAAAGACATGCCTCTAATCCTCCAGGACGTGAATGCAGAACTCTGGATGCTTTTGGACGTAGAGTCTTTCAAGCTTCCATGCTTGCTGCAAGAATCAGTTCCTATAGTCTCTACATGGGAATGTTCCTAAAGGAAGTTACTTATCACCTACAGACTTTAAGTCCTTTCATCTCAGATGATAAAAGGCAGGAGTTTCTCACTTGGCTCAAACATGCCCAAGATGTCTCTAAATTCTCCAACCGTGCAGCCTTCGACTGCTTTGAATGTATAAGCAGGGCCTCAGCTATTGCCATAGGTGCACGTAGAATTGCTTGGCTCCAAGCATCTGATTTAGAGCTCTGGGTACAAGATAAATTGGGAAATATCCCTTGTACTGGTGAGAACTTGTTTGGTAAAGATTGGCAAGAAAAAGCCAATGAAATGGATGCTGAAAATTCCACTTTGGATAGACTATCCAAGTCTACTGCTGATCCTGTTAGGAAAAAGTTGTTCAAGAAAGCACCTTTTTCTAAAAAGAAAAGATTTTATCCTGCTTACGGTCAGCAGGCATCTTCTGCAGGTCAGTTTTCAACCAAATGTCAGCAACCACCCAAACAGAAGAAAGCAAAGGCGACTAGGCCTCAGCCGGCCCAGCAGCCTCAGCCTCCTCAGGGCCTTTGACTTTCAGCTAGAGAACTTAGCCTTTCTGGCTCTGGAGGGTCCAGAACCGTCCACCATTCCAGGAAGGTTATGCCATTTTGCTCCCAGATGGGGGCAAATAACAGCAGAGCATTGGACACTCTCCATCATAAGAGAGGGGTACAAACTTCATTTTTCAAGCATGCCCCCTCCCACAATAGTGAAGCAGTTCAATTCTCCAACCTCTCTCATCTTTATCTTTATCTTTATCTTTATCTATATTGAACATTTTATATACAGCCCATTGTCGAAACATGAGGGCGGTTTACAATAAAATATAAATGCTGGCGTTAAAAGAAAGGAACTCCATTGAAATAAAGAGAAAGAAGGGCCAAAGGGGCCACCAGACAAAACAGTAAATTCAAACAATAACCAATCAAATCCAATGTCAAAGAGACAGATGAGAACTAACAAAGTCAAACAATACTCAAACTAGGTGGTAAGACAACAGACATACAGACAAACGAAGGACTATACAGGACACCCAGGGGGGAGGTCAAACGCCTGTTGGAATAGGTGAGTTTTTAATAGTGTCTTGAAGTTCTGGTAGGAGGGTTCTAGCCGGAGGGAGGGAGGAAGTGAGTTCCATAGGGAGGGTCCTAGAAAAAAGAAAGCAGCGTGACGTGTTTGTTCCAGATGAACCTGTGAAGGGGAAGGAAGGGATAAACGCTTGGCATGCAAGGTGCGAAGCTGTCGGTAGGGAGTATGGAGAGAGATCAAGTCAGCTAAATATAGGGGATTGGAGGAGTAAATGACTCTATGAGTTAGTATGAGGAACTTATATCGGAATCGGAAACGCAGAGGAAGCCAGTGAAGGCGATACAGAAGAGGGGTGATATGATCAGATCTACGGGCAGAGGTAACCAGTCGGGCAGCTGTGTTTTGCAAAAGCTGCAAGTGTTGAAGCTGGTAGGCCGGAAGATTTGCGTAAACCACGTTACAATAATCTAGTCTTGATATGACCAGCGCAAGTACGAGGGTGATAAATGAGTCAGAGGGCAAAACAGAACGGATAGAGCGGAGCTGTCGCAATATAAAGAAGAAGCGGCGGGAGAGATTGGAAATGTGTTCATGAAAAGACATGGAGGAGTCCAGGGTAACTCCCAAGTACCGGAAAGAGGAGGTAAGTGGAATGTGAACAGAATTAATTTGAGGTGCAATGTCTGGACAAGATGTACCTAGCGAAACCCACATGGCTGTGGATTTGGAAGGGTTAAGGTGGAGAAAATTGGAGGAAAGCCAGTCTGCAATATGGGTGAGACAGATATTAAGTGGGGAGATGTCAATATTGAGCGGAGAGGTGTGGAAGAGGAGGATAATATCATCTGCGTAGATATACATGGAGACTGGGAATTGTTGGGCTAAAAGGGGGAGAGGGGCGAGAAAGATGTTAAAAAGCAGGGGAGATAAGACTGAACCCTGGGGGACCCCACAGGGCAGGGGAGTGGATGGAGAAGACTGCTGATTGGAACGGACGACAAAAGAACGCGTAGTAAGAAAGGAGCGGAACCAGCTTAATACGGAGCCCCTTAAACCAATGTCAAACAGGCGTGAGAGAAGGGTGTGATGGTTAATTAAATCAAAGGCTGCCGATAAATCTAATGAAACCAGGAGTGAGATATTTCCACGATCGTGTGCGACATGAAGTTCGTTGAGGAGAGCCAGGAGAACAGTCTCCGTACTGTGTCCCGCACGGAAACCTGCCTGACGAGGATGGAGGGAATTGAAGGGGAATCGACCTGTTAGGTCAGGAGGTTACTATCCTTCTTGCCCAAGGAGCAATAGAAGAAGTGCCTCTTCATCAACAGGGCACAGGGTTCTAGTCCCCTTATTTTCTTATCCCAAAGAAAACAGGGGGAAACAGACCTATCTTAGATCTCAGAGAATTGAACAAATTCCTTGTCAAGGAGAAATTCGAAATGATCTCTCTCGGAGCTCTGCTTCCATACCTTCAGAGTCAGGATTGGCTTTGTTCTCTAGATCTCAAGGATGCGTACACCCATGTTCTCATCCATCCAACCCACAGAAGGTTTCTTCGGTTCCTGTTTCAAATAAAGCATTACCAATACAGGGTGCTTCCTTTTGGTCTGGCCTCTGCACCAAGGGTGTTCACGAAATGCATGGCTGTGGTAACAGCATTTCTACGCACTCTGGGAATATTCGTCTTCCCTTACTTGGACGACTGGCTCATTCGAGTTCCAACACAGTCAGAGGCCAGGACTTCTCTAACTTGCACAATGTGTATCCTTCAATATTTAGGGCTGGTCATAAACCTCACAAAATCCAGTCTAACTCCTACTCAGTCTCTAGAGTTCATAGGAGCCCTGCTGGATACCACAAAGGCAAGGGCCTACCTTCCCCAAGCCCGTTGCCTTCGCTTAGTGCAGTTAGCTTCTCAAGCAGCCCTAAAGCCCTTTTTAACTGCTCGAGAAATGTTGCAGTTGCTAGGCCACATGGCATCCACCGTGCATGTGGTACCATATGCTCGCCTTCACATGAGGGCAGCTCAGTGGACTTTATCCACCCAATGGACCCAGGCATCAGGTTGCCTGTCAGACAGAATAGCAAACACAAGTCGTCTCATTTTGTCTCTCCAGTGGTGGAAGTCCACTCAAAACCTGTTGCTGGGGTCCCCCTTTCAGCAACCTTTGCCCCAAGCAACTCTTACAACAGATGCTTCTCCATCTGCAAGACCTCTCCACCCAGGGCACTTGGACTTCATAAGAGAGTTGTCTACATATCAATCTCTTGGAGCTCAGAGCAATCTTCCTTGCTCTGCAAGTGTTCCACACCCTGCTCGGCTACAAAACAGTCCTTATTCATACGGACAATCAAGTAGCCATGTTCTATGTGAACAAGCAGGGGGGAACAGGCTCTCTGTCGCTTTGCAAAGAAGCTCTGCGACTGTGGGCCCTCGCCAGAGAGCATCACATTCATCTTCTGGCAGTGTATCTTCCAGGCGTTCAAAACTCTTGGGCAGAGAAACTCAGTCGAGTTCTCCTTCCATACGAGTGGTCTCTGCATGCAGACCAGGTGGCCAAAATTTTTCGATTTTGGGGAACCCCGGACATAGACCTCTTTGCAAGTCCGTGGAATGCCAAACTTCCCCGGTTCTGTTCCAGAACTCCGGCTCAGGGAGCTCAGGCAAAGGATGCTTCCTTCCTTCACTGGGGTCAAGACTTTCCACCCATTCCCCTAATTCCCAAAACCCTTTTCAAGCTTCAGAGAGACAGAGGCCACATGATTCTCATAGCACCACATTGGCCACGGCAAGTGTGGTACCCTCTGCTTCTACATCTCTCTCAAGCTCCCTCCCTGGAGTTAGGGTCTGCTCCAGATCTCCTATCTCAGGAGAACGGAATGTTATGGCATCCAAATCCCCAGTCCCTGCATCTCAGGGCTTGGTTGCTGAAGGCCTAAATCTTCAAGATCTTCATCTTTCTCAACAAGTGAAAGATGTTCTTTATGCTTCTAGGAAACCTTCCACTAGACGTTCTTATGCTTTCAAGTGGAAAAGGTTCACTGTTTGGTGTTCAGAAAAGGGTCTTAACCCCCTTGCCATACCTCTAGAATATTTAATGGAGTATCTCCTCCACTTGTCTAATGGACGCCTTAAGACAAATTCAGTAAGAGTCCATTTGAGTGCTATTGCAGCTTCTCTTAAACCTCTCAATGGACAACCTATTTCCTCTCATCCTCTTATAGCAAGATTCATGAGAGTCCTCCTTCTAACTAAGCCTCCCATTAGACCACCTCCGGTGGCATGGGACTTGAATCTGGTTCTTGGGCAGCTCATGAAGCCACCTTTCGAACCCTTAGCTACACCTCCTTGAAATTTCTTTCTTGGAAGGTTATCTTTCTCATTGCAATCACATCAGCATGCCGCATTAGTGAATTGCAAGCACTAGTAGCTAACACACCTTATACAAGGTTTCATCATGACAAGGTAGTCCTTAGGACTCATCCACACTTTATGCCTAAGGTGGTCTCGCCTTTTCACTTCAACCAGGAGGTCTACCTACCTGTCTTTTTTCCAGGACCTCATGCATCAAGTGCAGAGAGGAATCTTCATACCCTGGACTGTAAAAGAGCTCTGGCTTTTTACTTACAGAGGACACAGCAACATAGAAAGTCCTCTCAGCTCTTTGTTGCTTTTGACCCTTCTCATTTGGGACTGCCAGTCTCCAAGAGAACACTATCCAACTGGATTGCTCGGTGTATTTCTTTCGCCTATCAGAGTAAGAACCTTTCTCTGGAGGGCCATGTCACATCTCACAATGTGAGAGCCATGGCAGCCTCAAAGATCCACTTCAAATCTTCGCAGACTTGTCAGACCTCTCACAGAGTAATCTGCAGTTGTAAAAAGTACACAGCACTGCGTTTCGGGCAAACACCAAATTCGTGCCCTGTCTCAACGCTTAATTTAACTGCAATGTAGAAACAAACTCCCGGCTGATCACAAACGCCAGCGCATGCAGATTACTCTGTGAGAGGTCTGACAAGTCTGTGAAGATTTGAAGTGGATTTTTGTGAATATTTGAAGTGGATTGTGGAGAAAACTACGACGGGACATTTCAGATAAGTAATAGTCATAGTCCCTATCTTTTTTGTTTTTTCCAGTTTGGACTTCTACACAGTATATTTAAAAACACCATAGGATTGATTTTATGTAGGGGGCACTTATATGTGGTGTTTCACCTTTATTTATACAGCTCCGAAGTGAGCTCATTTAATTCCGACATCATTGCATACACGCTAGCTTGCAAATTTGTACACAGTACTCTATTTTTGGGTTGGGGTTCATAGTGTAGAGTGATAGTTTGTTTTTTTTTTTGTTTGTTTTTTTGTGTTACCTGTAAGGGTAAGCTGATTATCATCTGCCATTTGCTGATTCATTGGACCTGAAGCAGGGTTTCTACATTGGTTGGCGGCAAACCCGAAACTGGAGCCACGTCGTCATATGTAGTCTCGGCGTTCTGGTACTGGCACTGCAACAGCTAAGTTATGGACTTCTATTCTAAAACATAATTCTCTTTATTAAAAGGGAGCGGTCACAGTGGTGCTTTGGGATACGTCCCTAGCACTGGGTTGATAAAGCTCCGACAAAAAAATCTTATTCTGGAGTGTTGGGAATCACTTTAATCATTCGGATTTATCATTTTTCGGTTACCTGTAAGGGAGTCATATAACCATACGATTTTTCAATTGCTGCACTGGCGGCCACTAATCCCTGTTCACAATTTGTGAATCCTTGCTCTTCTAGAGAAAAAGATCCTGACAAATGTCCCACTACTTTACCATCTCCCTGCATGGCAACTGCTACCCAGGCAGTGGGGCTGTGAAACACATAGACATCCACTGGGAGGCTGTGATCAGGTAAATAGAGTGATGGCAAATCATTCAGATCCTTCAATAATGTTTGCAAACATAACCTTTCTTCCTCACTGAGAGTTATAGGCTGGGATCCTTTCGGGTTCCCTTTCAAATGTCTCCTGAATGTCTGAGTCCTCACACCATATCCTGGCACCCAGAGGCGGCTATAGTTTAACAGTCCTAAGAGTGCCCATAACTCTTTCACAGTGCGAGGTTCAGTGACCTTGAGCACAGCTTCCTGAAATATGTGTCCTATTAGCTTTTCCTTTTCACTGAGTGTCATTCCAAGGAATGTCACCTGCAATTTACAGTACTGAAGCTTTTCCCTGTTTACTCTGTAACCACCCTTAGCCAATAACACTAACACTTCTCGGGTATATTGTTTGCACAATTCCTCAGTGTCTGCTGTTAAAAGTAAATCATCTACATACTGGACAAGTGAAACTGATTTAGGCAGCTGGCATTTGAAAGGAGCTAGATCTTTGTCTAAACATTGAGTGAAAATTGAGGGACTATCTGTGTACCCCTGAGGTAATCTAGTCCACTGAAAATGTTGTCCATTATATTGAAATGCCCGCAATGGCCTACTATCCGGATGGACCGGGACCCCAAAAAATGCATTTGATAAATCTAAGACAGTACTATATTTCCTTGGGGGGTTTTGCTGTAGCAATGTAGCTGGGTTAACCACAAGAGGGAACTCTGCCTCCACCACTGAATTAAGACTTCTCAAATCATGGACCACTCTCCACTTACCATTGGGCTTTTTAATAGGAAGCAGAGGTGTATTAAATTGAGACGTGCTGGGCTCTATAATACCACTTTGCAATAACATATCAATCTCCTCACTTGCTCCTGCTACAGCTTCTGGCTGTAGGGGATATTGGACAACTTTTGGACCCTGACAATTTTTTTTAATGTAATTTGGACAGGTGATGCAGACCTTATTAGACCAAAAGGGTTTTCTGGGGTAGCCCAAACTTCAGGTGGGATTTTAGCAAAATTTGGCTGACGCTCTGTCTGCAGGAGCAAAACAGATGGTGTGCTGATAAAGGTCATCTGTACCTCAAAGGCGGATAGTAGATCCCGTCCCATCAAATTAACTAGACTGTGTGGGGCATACAATAGGGGTTTACAGATATGTTGCCCCATGAGTTCTACCTCAATGGGTACTGTCATTTTGGTAGTAATTGGGTCCCCATTAAACCCTGTTGTCACAGTAGTTTGATGAGAGAGGTTTACGCCTGGGGGTAGGGAATTCAGTACTGATGTTGTGGCTCCGGAATCCAACAACATCTGCACTTTATACCCATTTAGACGGACTTTAATTATATCGGCTCATGCTCATTGAGCATGGCCCGCATCACCATAGAGAGTCATTGTGGTCCTCCTTGAGGAGATTGCTACTGGGGAAACCTGCTCTGAGGACCCTGATAGGCATTGGGTGGCCCTTGTGGTTTTTCTGATCCTTGGGCTGGGGGGCTTCGGCATTCACGCTGAAGATGTTCCCTTCTGCCACAGTTCCAGTAACTAAGGGCCCTTCTCTGAAAATGCTGTGACTGAAGTGGTCCTGCCCGTCCCCCTTTCCAAGTACCCCTACTGTTTGGTCCTGTCTGGTTCCAAGCCTGAGCATATAAACCAAAATTCTCCCAGGGGTCGTCTTCTTCAATGTCATATTGTTCCAAATCTCTAATAATTTCATTTTTCTGTTTTATAATGGCCCTAAGTTTTTGCTTTTCTGCCTCATGCTGCTTTTCTGTTTTATTTGAACCTTCTCTTTCTTTTTCCTTCTCATCATCCTTTTCCTTGTCCTTCTCTTTAACCTTACTTTTATCAAGATCCTCCTGTAACTCTCTCATTTGTAATGCCATTAATTTTGTCTGCAAACTTTTCATATCCTTCTCAGGTTTTACCTGTTCTTCTTCAGCTAATTTGACAAAATGGTGTATATGTGACTGCTGTCTTGCCCAGGACTCATCTTCTAACCCCACAATCGTGTCAAGTCTTGATTGAACTGATTTAGGCAAAGTATTGCTAAGTGTTTGGAAAAATAGGGTCAGGAAACCTGGGTCAGAATAAACCATCGCAGTCTGGGTTTCCGACAAATCTTGAAATTGGGCAATATATGCACTAATATCTTCTCCTATCTTAAAACACATTTTCAGTAGTGACCCTAAATTCTTCTGGGTGGGGTATAGTTCTTTTATAGCATTTTAAACTCTGGGTTAGTGCTCATTAAACTCAGACCCATCATATCGTGTTTCTGCTACAGTAACGGGGTAAATTAGCTCTGGCAAAAACTTGATTTGTTGCATGAGTTCCCAGGAGTTTTGCTAACAGTGCTTTAACATCCCCTAGCCCTAAAGTATACCCTGCCGTAACCCGCTCAAATTTTTTAATCCAGGAAGCCCCCCTCTACTAAGAGGAGGTAAGGCACTAGCTATATTATCCATATCAGTAAAATTCCAAGGGACATATCGAATAGTTCCTCCTCTTGAATGCAAGAGGGGCAAGCACAGTTTTTCTTCATATTTTTCCCATACCTCTAATCCTGTCTTCATGTAATCTAAATCCCATTGTGGGTCCCCCACTCCCCCATGAATATAAAGTCTAGCAGTATTCAAATGTGTAGTGTCAAGTGCTCCCTCGGGAGGCCATTGCAACATTTGCGGCTGGTTCTCTAACGTCCAGCCATACATATTGTCATTCCATCGGTCGATGAAGTAACGATTTCTCTCACCCTCAGCTACTATTTCCTTAGGCATCAGTGAGGTCCCAGCCTGACTGTTATTTCTTGCAATCCTAATGTGCTTTCTATTACTTCCCTTGTTTTCATTGCTGGATCTCAGAGTGTCCAGTCTTTCTTGAGCTGATTTTAACTTGTTCCACTCCTCTTTCACCCTGTCCGTCTCTTTTTTGTTATGCTGTTCCCACTTCTCCAGTTCTGACTTCTGTTCCTCCCAATATTTAACCCGTGATTCTTCTAATTTCTTTTGCTCTTGTTCTTTACATTTATCCTGTTCTTCCTTTTCCTTAACTTTCTCTTCCCATTCAGCCTGCTGATTTTCTAGGCTTATTCTAAATTGTTCCTCTTGTTCTTGACGAGCCCTTTTCCATTCCTCAGTACTGGCTTCTAACTCTGCTTTCCATTGTGCTAATTCGTTCTCACAAATTGGCTGCTTTCAATATTCTAATTTAACTGTCCCTGATATTTCTGCCCACTCTTCTTTCTCTCTCCCTATATCCTCACACGCTGCCCTCATCTCATGATCTTCTATCGGGCCTGGGGGCATTTGGTCAAAAAATCTCCTTTCGGGTGAGGTCTCCTTCAAGTTACTGTGGAGGGTCCCCTTGGATTGTTTAGGTTTCTTATCTATAGGAATAGGGTCTTGGTATCCTATAGCTGCAACTGCAATTAAATCAGGATATAGTCCTGTTTCTCCCTGATTATGTGTGGGGTTATAAGGAAGGGGCTCCTCGCCACATTCTCTTGCAACCTCCACCCATAATGTGACATGTTGTAAGTGTTCCACTAATTTCTGTCCTGTTTTGTCCTTCTCTATCTTAGTTTGCAAGTCATGCAGCGAACGTGGGTCTAGGGTACCGCTTGCTGGCCAGGCAAAAGCGGAGTCCCGTAGTGCCCAGTTACGCCACTTTTTGCTGAACTGTTCTAAAGTTATAGCAGCAAGTGGATATCTATTAATAACTTTCTGTAATGCAGTCTGCTCTTGTACATCCACTTTTCTAGTGTCAGAATCGGTTTCTTTTGTCTTTTTCTTAAACATCCTAGCTAATCTATAATATCCTACTTATGCAAAATTTTCTACTAATAACTATATCTATGCAAAGTGAAAAACAACAATATATGTAAGAAAAACGTCTCTTACCCTCTCGACGTTTCTTCTGCAGGAATTCAAAATCACACTTACCTCCTTCTCGACCTGTGCTTCGTCTGGCGAACACTGGAGAACACTTCCTGGTGACGTCACCGCGCTGTGATGTCACCGTGATGGCGTCGGGGTCACCAAGATGTTGGGGTTTTTCTGGGTTTCCCCTGCGATTATTTGGGGAATTCTCTGTTTTTGTTTGGCTGCTTGTGTTCAACCCCAACATATATATATACAGGACCTTAAACAAATTGCTCGTGCTACCGTAAGAGCATGGAAATTTTTTATTTATTTTGCCAGGTCTGTAACATCACAAGCTTTGCTTTTAACTTATAAGGTACAAATTTCAATATCAATACATAGCATCAATACATCTATAACAAGCAAAGCACCTGACTTAAGTGTAAAAGGATCCTGGAACAGAGACAGCATCACTCCAGTGAGCTCAGCTAATGTCTGTCTGCCTATCAGAATTTCTCCTCTATATTTATATTCATTTTTAGGCCCAAATTGCTGATAAGCAGATTTCCTTTCTTTTCTTATTCTCTATTATTTCAAGCAAATCTGCTCCTTAATCTTTTTCCCTCTTGCTTTCCCTTGTGGCATCCCGTCTTTCCATTCTCATGGTAGTTCTCATCACCTTGCTGCTAGCCATGTTTCCTGCAGATTAACTTTAAATACTGATGTTCGTCTTCCTTGTTTATGTTCCCCTTTGTTCTTTTGAGGGGCTCAGGTGACAGCTTTTCATGAGCTGTGTAGCTTTCAGAGCCTCTCATTGTCTCAGCTCTGGGTCAGGATATTAGCTCATTTCATAGCTCAATCTTGCTGATTCTGCAGTTTCAGTGTGCAAAGGGTCAGCAGGCTGTTTCTTTCTTAGGCCTGAGCTATAGACGTTAGCACAAAATGGAGGATAGTAATCCTGTGGCAAAGGTACCTGAAGGGGGATTCATTTTCCCCTTCAGATGGCTTTGACATGGGCCTCTTCCTCAGTTCACTGAGGGTTCATGTTTACACTACAATCAAAGTTTATTTACCTGAGTTGTAAAATTACCCTGTTGTCCAAGTTGTTAACCCTGTTTAATGTAACTCAGACATTTTTGTGTACTGAAATGTTTTGTTTGATGTAAACCGCGCTGATGTCAAATAGTGCGGTATATAAGAAATGTAAATAAATAAATAAAATAAATGTGGTGGCCTTGTCTCGTTTCAGTGGACCGGTGGTGTGGTGCTCAGTGGCCTCACACCTAGATTTGGCCTATTTCCTGCAGGGAGTTTAGCAATTATGTCCTCCCCTTTGATCAGTTGTTCCTTCCTGGGATCTCAGTTTGATTTTTTAGGCCTTGATGACTGAGCCATTTGAACCCTTGAAGACTCAAGGATTTGTCCCTCAAGGCTATCTGCTTGGCGAGATGTATTTTGAAATTGTGTGATATCCCTACCTGTCATTTTCGGAAGAGGCAATGTATTTAAAATCTATTCCTCCCTCCTTGGCCAAGGTGGTGTCTTTCCATGTCAATCAGGTGCTGTCTGCCTTCATTTCCAAAGGAACAGTACGAAGGGAAGGATAAATATCTTTGCTTAGTGAATGTTAGGAGGATGTTTCTTTAGCACCTGAGGATCACTACATCCTTACGAAAGTCGGACTTAATTTTTGTCCTTTTTGCAGGCCACATAAGGGTAAATCAACCATAAAGTCTACCTTGAATTGCTGGATAAAGGAGGTGATAGGCCGAGGCTCTCTATTATAGAACTGGCCAGTCCTGGAGGGTTTTTGTGTGCATTCCACATGGGCTCAGGTTTTCTCCTGGATGGAAAATAACTCAGTTGCTCCCATAGACATCTGTCAGGGGCAGCATGGTCATCGCTTTCCACTTTTGTCAAGCATTACTGCTTGGGTGTCCACAGTCGGGCGGACATGGCCTTTAATGCAGCGATCTTCCCGCCTGTGGATGCGTAGCTTTGGTACGTCCCACTTGTCTGGACTGGCCTAGCAGAATGATATGTAAGGTGACATTTTACTTACCAGATAATGTCCTTTCCTTGAGTCCTTCTAGGCTAGTTCAGGACCCTTCCCTAGGATCTGTTGTTTTCTGCAGATTGACCTTGCTGACTATATTCCTCTTGGCACACCTTCTGTCCAAAGGGTATTCTGTATATAGTTATGTTCTTGGACTACCCTCATTAAGGCTGTATGCAGTCAGAGGCTTGGGTATGAACACTGGGATAGTATGCCTCTTACTGACTTAGATATGATTGCAGGATGAGGTCATAAACCTCTAGATTATTTTCACTATCTACACCTCTGCTGGTAGGGGACACAACCCACTTGTCTGGTAAGTAAAATGTCACCATATATCGGAGGTTCGGTATCCTTCCACAGAAGGTAGATGGGTGTTACCACATGATCAGGTCGGGAACCCATCACAAAATTTAATCTTAGAAGGTCGAGTGATACTTTCCTTTCCCCTTTTCCCTTGGTTCCCCTGCTCTCTGGAACTACTTATGGTTCTAGGGCCTGCTCCTGACAGGATTTTGCATATGCCCAGACAGGTTACAATAGGGGGAGAGTCTTTCTTGGTATCATCTTTCCTTTTCCTCTATCAGGCATCACTTCACGGTACCCATTACCATGGACTCCTCTGATAGTGGTTGTTATTCGGGAGAAGTAACTCTACAACTCTGTTCACCCCTGTCAACACGTCTCTCCAGGATGTGTTTGAATAATCACCTTTGTTTGGGAACTCATAGTGTGAATAAGTCCTCCAGGCAAGCTGGCAGGTCTAACCATGTCAACTCATCTTTAATTGGAGTGGCAGCGCCCCATTGGAAATGGACATGGAGGGCTAGCTCATTCCAAACAAGTGCCATAATTCTGTAGCATGCTCCGTTACTGTCCATCGATGCTGGCGGAGGAACATCATGCTGCCAAATGGGCTTAGTCTGGTTTCCCAAAAAAGCATGGGAAAGGGCACCCAGATAATGTTCAAAATTGTCTAGGATGACATTGTTCTGTTTCAACAAGGGAGTTGCCCATTCCAGGACTTTCCTGTTGAGTAACCTCATGACAAAGATGACTTTTTAGAGAGTTAGTGCTGACAGGGCCAGTGCTGCCTTTATTTTTTGCTACCCCGTGTAAGTGATTACTGTGTTGCCCCCCGTCCCCACTGACAATTCCAGTGGAGCCCCTCCCACCTCTGAAGAAACACCAGGCACCTGAATCCACCCACCAAAAAGATTCCTGACCCACGATGAGGTACCTGAAACTTCCCACCTCCCTCAATGAGGCACCAGATCTTTCCTCCACACATCAATGCCCTCATACTTACTGGAGGTGTCCCTGGTGAATTAGTAGGGGTGGCAGGAGTGATCCCTGGTTCCTGCCCTGTCACTGGCCCAGGTTGAAAATGCTGGCTCTGGCCCCTAGTGGTCTGACCTCTTATATGGCAGCTTGACACCTAGCAAAAATACTGTGGGACTACTGCTAAGGGTCAGGGCCACCATTTTGAACCTGGGCTGGTGACAGAGTAGGAATATCCAGGGATTGCTTCTGTACCCCCAGGGATACCCTTGGCAAGTATTGGGAGAGTGGATCCAGGGGTATGGGGTAAGAGTTGGGTGACTCATGGGGGGGGGGGATTGAAGGGGTCAGATGCCTTCTTGGTACAGTCAGATGCCTCATCAGAGGACTAAGTGTAGGTCGAGTGCCTCCTCGGGGGATAGGGGCTGCAGTAGCTGCCTACCGGTAGCACAGATGCACTTAAGCCTCCTTTTAAGGAGGCACTATGGCTATCAATAATGTGAGTCCCTTGACAATTAGCTAACTCAGTGTGTAGTCCACATCCATTTTTTACCCATAACCCATCCCGTTCCCACCCAGTAACATGGCATGGAGTTGTACAAATTAGCATGTACTGTCTTGGCAGTGTGGTAACAGTAACACATGCTCTTACGTTAACTGCTTAGCGCACTTTAGTAAACAGGTCCCTTAGCGTTTGTCTTTCCTATTTGACAACCATGCATGGGAATAGGGGGCCTTCTCTTTTATTTCCATAGTTTTAGCTACTTGGTGATTGTCAGAGATATAAAACACCACACCATTTTCTTTTAGACGTGGTAGAAGTTTGGAGCATTGATCTTGGGAGCTTCCTCAGGACCAGAGGAATTAGAGGTAATGGGCTGAAAGGAGATTCAAAAGAATTGCTATTCCTGTCTGATTCTAACATTGTGGACGGTTTGCCTCTTTTTCAATGGTTGAAAGAAATGTAAAATTAGTTGATTTTTTTTCCACAATCACAGCTAACTAATGCTTATACCTTTTTTAGGTCCTGTCGGATGTGTTCAGTGCCCCAGTGTACACAATTGACACAGCTAACTCAGCTTGCTTAGGCTGTGCTTACAGAGCAGTTCACGGTAAGGATATAAGAATGGCACATTCAGCGATGAAAGGAATAGGATATTGGCTATAAAATCTATGTTTCTCCTCTCTGCAGTTATGATAACAGCATAGTTGATATGTTACCCTTAAAGGCACTGGTTGAAAATGTTTATAAGATGTTATATGCATTTCATCTTGGATTACACATTTGAATCTTAATGAAGAGGATTTTTACAAAAGGCATGGTAGAGTGTGACATTACTATAATGAAGAGGGAGATCAAGGGATGTATATATGATTTTTTAATCAGGGTCTAAATATATATAAAAAATCATTTAGGATACAGAATAATAAAAATGCAAAATAGAAAATACTAAGTGCAAAAATTGTATATCAAAACATAATGCTTATTGATTCAGCAGTAGAAGATTGGCTCTTCTCCCAAAATCTGAAAATCAACCATAGCAAGACTGATGTGATGCTTATAACAAGGAACCAAAACTTCACACCCCCTACCTCCCTAAAGATAAACGATAAGGAATTAACAGTAAAACCTACATTACGCTACCTAGGTATAACCCTCGACCAGCGCCTCAACATGAAAGCCCACATAAAAAACATAACAAAACTAATATATCACAAGATACGCACATTGCGCCACCTGCGACCCCTACTGGAACCCTCAGATTTCAGAACCATCTATCAAGCCCTGATAATGCCCCACATTGACTTTTCAAATGCAATTCTTTACGGACTCCCTCAAGCAACATTAAATCCTCTCCAACTGGCGATGAACACTGCTGCCAGAGTACTTGAAGGAGTATCAAAGACAGACCACATAACCCCAATCCTAAAAAGACTCCACTGGCTACCAACCAAAGTACGAATCCACTACAAGATATTAATCACTACTTTCAAAACCATAAACAAGCAAGCACCATTAACCATTACCAACCTTGTACACCCACAGGCTCCCAATAGATCTAGAAGGTCAATTGCAATAAATACACTAATAATCCCTAAACAAACAGCCAGATATACGAAGGAAACAACTAAAAGAGCCTTCAGTATCCATGCCCCAATAGCCTGGAATGCCCTTCCACTAGAACTGAGAGTTATCAATAGCCTAACGCAATTCAGAAAAAGCCTCAAACATCATCTCTTCCAAAGCTATTTCCCAATATAATCTTTTGCACATGAAAGTATATTACAGCCACTTTCCCACTATGACATTATCCAATTGATATATCCAGATTTGAATAACGTACTTGAATATTCTGTAAATAGTTAGCTAGTTTATATAGCTTTACCCTGTTATTCCCAAGTTTAAAAAACCCTGTTACCTGTAAAATGCATTTTCAGTTCTATGTATGCATATGTTTTGTTCCATGTAAACCGAGCTGATGACAATAGCGCGGTATATAAAAGATGTTAAATAAATAAATAAAATAAATAAATTCAACATGTACAGAATCAATATAAATAGAGCAAAAAAACTGTAGGGAGAGCTACAAAGGCCTCAAGGAACATATAAGATTTATAAATTCTTGACTTGCGAGAGGAGTCAAGATGGCAGCAGGGAGATACACATCATAAGAACTCCGTGTCAACCTTCTGTTTGGAGTGATGTTTCGTTACCGGACCACACACACAACCATGCTTACCTGATGGAGCTGGGAACTCTGCTTTCCATAGTTCAGCAGTCAATTGCTTGATTTGCGGTTCCTGTTGTTGAGGCTGTTTGTCAGGTGGGCTGGCGTTCAAGGGCTTTCTCTCAGTGACTGTGAGATCTCAATAAGCCCTGAGACCCGTGACATAAGAACATAAGATATGCCATACTGGGTCAGACCAAGGTCCATCAAGTCCAGTATCCTGTTTCCAACAGTGGCCAGTCTAGGTCATAAGTACCTAGCAGTTTCCCCAAAAGACACAAATTCCACAATGCTTGTATTGGGTCAAGCATTGATATCCTGGGTCCCTTTTTAATAATGGTTTATAAACCTTTCCTCCAGGAACTTGTCCAAACCTTTTTTAAACCCAGCTACACTAACAACCTTTACTACATCCTCCGGTAACAAATTCCAGAGTTTGATTACACGTTGAGTGAAAAAATATTTTCTCTTATTAGTCTTAAATAGTTTACTCTGTAGCTTGTGATAAGGAAGCTTATCAAAGCTCATGGAGTAATGACAAAGGAGGAGAATTTACTCTGATCAAGGGACCTGTGCTGGCAGGTTATAGAACTAAGACAGCTTGTTTTCCTAAAAGACTACATGTTCCAGAATGCACTAGTTTGCAGAAAGTCCCTAGGGGAGCTAGAGTGGAAAAGTATGAGTCTAATCAGAGAAAGCATTATGTCATCCCTAATCAAACAGCCTCTAGGAGAGAGCTTAATCCACAACACCTGAAGAATGCAAGGGAGGAGTTGCAATCTAAGCCCTTTAAAACTAGAGGGGAATCTTCAGGAAGACTGAAGGAGAAGGTGACAGAGACAGAGAAGGGGAATCAGAAGAACAAGGAGAACAGAAGGAAGAACAACCGGAACCTGAAGGAACAAGGACAAGGAAGCAGACGGTCCAAGAGAGGAGCTCAGAGAAGTACGTATGCCTGGAGAGATACCTGGGGGAAAGAACCTTCAGAGGACTGGAGAAAGCCAGAGGTCTGGAGATCCACAACCAGGGACCCTCAAGCAACACCTAGGAAGAGGTCTGTTGCAGCTAAGGAGCCCAAATACCTCTTGGAGGACGTCTGGAGAAAAGATCCTGAGGTCCAGAGATACCAACTGGAGGACAGGACACAGAAGCTGTATTGCATACTGGCCAGAATATCAGAAGAAGCAGCCTGACGCTTGCCTGGATTCAGGTATGAACTGTGAACGTTTCTCTAGCTTTGAGCAATGCAAACAGCAGGGAAACAGTTTCTCTCCGTATAGAGGTTAGTTCCTAAAGCCCTCTGAGCCAGACAGAGAAACTGAGTCTATGCAATATCAGGAGCAAGGTTTAATATCTGATGCAGAGGATATTTATATGGACTGTTCTTTGAGTAGGTTGTTATTTTAGGAAAATCCTAAATATAAGAGCAAACATCAAAAGGAAACATTCTAAGTATTGGCTTCCCATAAAGTTGTGTTGAAAAGAAAAAGCTTTTGGGAAAGTTTGCACGTGTGCTGAAATCAAGCTACTGATTGCAGTTAATTGTCACCTGTTGGTAGGGGAGAGCCCAGCACAAGCCGTGCACACGTGGGATTTAAAAGTTCTTTTCTGTATGGAGAAAGTGAGCTATGTTTTTGTATAAAGAAGTTTTCCTCTTTGATTTGTCTCACCCTCAGCACTGCTAAGAAATTTATTAGCAGTGGCTGTAAGAACGCCTTTCTGTTCCATAAAGGACTTTGATACTTATTTGCATAAGCTTTTCAGTTGCCTTATTTTTGTTGAATAAACCCTGGAGAAGTTATCTGGATGGTGTTACCAAGCATATCTGTGTGTGAAATAATCACCCCATAAATAAACTCTAATTTTGCCTTACACTCGACCAACTACAAGAGTTTTCATTTATTTTAAAAGGCCAGCTTTGTGTGAATGGACTTCAATAACCACAATCCTTTGCAAGACAGTTAATTTACATACTTGCCAAGATGGTGGTACCTTCATAACAAGCACCCCCTTTTACAAGCTTCATTGCATGTCCCCTAGTCTTTCTATATTCTGATAATGTAAACAATCGATCTACGTTTACCCGTTCCACTCCGTTCATTAATTTATAGACTTCTATCATATCTCCCCTCAGCCGTCTCTTTTCCAGGTTAAAGAGCCCTAACCTTTTTAGCCTTTCTTCATAGGGGTATCCTTCCATCCCCTTTACCATTTTGGTGGCTCTTCTCTGAACCTTTTCTAATAACACTATATCCTTTTTAAGATACGGCGACCAGAATTGCACACAATATTCAAGGTGCGGTCGCACCATGGAACGATACAGAGGCATTATAATATCCTTTGTTTTATTTTCCATTCCTTTCCTTATGATACCTAGCATTCTATTTGCTCTCTTGGCCGCTGCTGCACACTGGGCGGAGGGTTTTAACATGTTTTCCACAATGACGCCTAAATCTTTTTCCTGGGTGGTGGTTCCTAATGTGGAACCTTGCATCATGTAACCATAGTTTGGGTTGTTCTTCCCTAGGTGCATAACTTTGCACTTGTCCACATTAACATGCCCCTTTGACCCAGAAGTATGAAGTAGAGTGGCTTGTTACAGGGAGTGCTGCCGGCCGATTGTGCTGGTTCAGTGGTCTGTGTCATCCAGCAATCTACAGCTCCAGAACCGGAATGTCCTGCTTTGCAAACCCCCACTGTGTCTGCCCTGGAGCCAGTAGGGAGAGGTGGAGGTTCCTTAGGGGCAGAGAGTGAGTGTTTGTTCTGTGGCAGGAAGAATTCCGGTGACTTTGCCAATGGACACAGAGTTCATCTGAAAGAAGGTGACCCTTGGGGGAAGTATGGACGGCGATTGCTAAGTTGGAGAGATCGCTAGCAGCACGTTTGGATAACATTTCTGTGAGTTTTACGTTCCTTAGTCCCAAATGCAATATCATGAAGAAATCCTGGGGAGTTATGGGAGGAGATTGGAGACTTTGGAGAAACAGCTTGGTGAACTGCAAGATAAGATAAGAAGAATCTGTGTGTTTTGGGGAAACTGGAATATACTGAGAACTTTAACTGGCATTTAAATTTGTGATTTATAAACTTCCGTAAGTCACCAATGCTATCTGCAAATGATTTGCTTAAGAAATATCTAGAGGATATTTCTAAAGCAAATATCTAGAGGAAGTTTCTAAAGATGCTATGCTCCCCCTGACCAGGGCTTCTTATCTGGATACTGGGATTGGTATGGATGGTAATGTTGAGAGAAGGATTGAACCGGAGAGTTTGGATTTGTGGATGGGAGGGTTCCCAGTCTATTTTGTCAACTAAGGCCACCTTGCTGGCAACATTTACCTTGGAACCCGATAGAAATTGGGTTCTGTGTTTGTACTTTCGCTTTAAATAGGCTAGTTTTCTTGATTGCAAGGTTATGATTTTTCCTCATTTGTCCAGACCAACACAGGCTAGACATAAGGCTTTTTTGGCCAAGTGTCAGGCAGTTCATGCTCTGGGAGCTATGTTTTTTCGTCAGTTCCCTTGTAGATGTTTTGTTAAAATGGGGGGGGGGGGGGTAAAAATTATGGGCCCCATATTGAATTGGGCAGGCTATGCACTGCTATGGCACATAGCCCTGCCTGCTGACCCTTAACCCCAGATATTCAATGCTGCGATCGCTAACCGGGTAGCGGTGCAATAATGCCGCTACCCAGTTACTAACAGTCTCCGCCTCTGCCTCCAACATGCCCTGATGCTAACCACATGTAAGTGCCGTTGAATATCCTGATTTGAGGCATTTACATGGTTTACTGGGCTATAAACTGTGTCAATGCCTTTTAAATATCGGGCCCTATGTATTTTCGTATCCCTTACAACTACAAAACTTTCTGGATTCCAGAACTCTCCTGTCCCCATTACTCTATCCTCCCCCATTGTTCCTAATGTGGGAGGTGGGAGTGTTTGATTTTGAATCTCAACTTTTGTTCTCTCTTTTCCTTTGATCTACTTTTGGCATTCTTATATAGGTGGGGGGTTCAATATCCAGGCTTCCCCCTTTTTTTCTTTTTCTTAACTCCTCTAATTGTGGTTTGTTTGGGGGTTACCATGCAGTTTTCTTTTCTGGATATTATCTTGTTTTCCTTTTTTAATTGCCTGGTATGGTATACCTTTTCTTCAAGTTTTTGTGCTTGAATTTCATTGCAAATTATAAAAATAAAGGAAAAAAAAGATTTAATAATTCTTAAGAACTGTGGGAATTTTTTTTTCTTTTTTTTTCTTGTTCCTTTCTATTTTTTTCTTTTCTCTTTTTTCAATACCTCTGTAAAGAGGTCTGTTGGGACTTCATCTTGAATTCTGTGTACTATTTCATATCTACAAAATGACATGGTAGAGGCAATGCAATGGAGGTCTGCCAAAATGGTGCTTGGCCTATGCTAAAGATATAGGGCCCGATATTCAGAAGCACTGGGTGTGTAGCGGTGGCACTGTTTCTATGGGTGCCACTGCTACACACCCTGATGTTAACCAGTTAGCATCGGGGCATCAGGGACATTCTGGGGCTGAGTCCATCACTAACCAGACAGCGGCACAGCACCTATTTTAGTCGCAGAAGCTAACCAGGCAGTGGCTGAATATTGCCACTACCCGTTTAGCTTCTGGTTTCTGCGGCCAACCTGGATATTCAATGGTGGTCAGGTATGACCCCAGCATTGAATATCCGGATCTAGGATGCAGCGCTGGTGGCTAGCTGCTGGTGACTAGCCGTTGGCACTGAATATTGGGCCCATACCTTTTTAAAGAAAGAAGACAATGGGGAATAACTAGTCCTGACTTGTAAGCACCGATGTTTGAGGCAGATCTAGAAATTGTTGCTGCCACGAAGGAAAACAATTATACAAAGACTCATCAAATATCTAGCAGAGAACGTTTTCAATGAGAATGTGGTAGACATCTGGAGCAGATCTCCAGTAGATATAGGAGCCAAAATAATGACAGAATTCAAGCATGCATGGGATACACACAAAGAGCTCAATTTTATAAGATGGTGCCTATGTGAGAAAGTCCAAGAGGTGCCTATTTAAAGGGCAACATAGGCTGTAATGTGCCTTCATAAAATAGGTTCATAGATCCGGCCTCTGTAGGGCATAAATGAAAACACACATATTTAAACCTGTTCGAACGTAGATGTAATTGTGTGCATGTATTCTATGTGTCTACTTGTGTGTTTTATAAAATATGCACATACATCACAATTCACCCCTGCTGTGCTCAAACTACCCCTCCAGGAATGCCTACCTGCGGTTGCATATAAGTAAGTGTCATCTTGTTGGTGCACATACTCATACCCATGTACATACTGCACAATTTTATAAAATGCCTTTTCCCTAGGGTTGCCAACTTTTTGAAAAAGAAAAAACCGCCACCTGTGGCTAGCCATGCTCTGCCCATGCCCACCCCTACCCTGCCCTTTCCTCACCCCCCATCCCACCCCCACCTCACCCCCCCGTCCCACCCCCTGCCCCCAAAATGTAATTGCAGAGAGGGCAATGTGCAAGTTGAACAAGCAAGATTGCTACACATTCTTAAAGAGAAATTCCATACTAACAGAATACCCACCATTGGTTGTACACATACACAACATAGATAGGCCTTCATCAATAAATGAGCACAAGTTTTAGCCCCTCCCAACATCAACCAGCTCCCTTCTAGTCCCAGCCCCTCCCAGCAGCAGCTCTCTTCCAGTTCCTGTCCCTCCCAGTATCATCACTTCTAGTTCCAGCCCCCCTTCAGCATCAGTTCTCCTACAGTATAATCTCCCTTCCAGTCCCCCCATCCTCCACCATCAACCCATTTCCAGTCCTATTCCACTGCTAATGTGACCCAAGGTGTAAAAAGGTACCATGGGCCTTAAGCGAGAGCAGCCATAGTGATCGCGGCTCTCCCCGACACCTGCCATGACCTCATATGCTGCCTGAGCCCAGCCCTGTGGCTTCACTTTCCTTTATAAATTCTGCCACTGCTGCCTAGGGCTGTAGTCAGGCTCACCATGGCCTCTGACAGCCCCGATCACAGCCCGAAGTTGTCCTAGGGTTTCTGGTGCCCCTCTGCAACCTATAAATCAGCACTTCTCCCTCATTATTATTAATGTTGGCTACACCTTGCCCTCCTTTTTTCCAGAACTTCTTTGTGATGCTAGTATTTCTCCTTCAAATCCAATGTTATAAGAAAATTGCAGTGAAAGGGAAAATGCAAAGCCAGAATAAAAATAACTACTTAGCAGTAAATACTTATCATTCAAACAGGCTGTGATAGTTCAAAAACATTTTTGATTCTGGTCATCTTACTAACAACAACATAAATATTCTCCAGTACTAGGCATATTGTGAACTAATATAAAACCCTATAAAAGTCATTGAAGATCTACAAGGCCAAATCCACCTTACCATACCAGCATAAACTTCCAAAACTCAATCAACAAAGGGCCTACCCAGAAAAAAGCAGCACTATAAATACTGCAGCGAGCCCTAGAACATCCATATACGTATTTGAAATGTTGAACAAGTCAAATTAGTACAGTATAGTATAGATCCCTATGTACAACTCCATGTTAACAGAACATCTGACCTCCGTCACACACTCAGAACACTGACCTTCACAAAGTACAGAATAAGCGACTACAACCTAAAGTAAAAATAAAAATATGTTGACAAAAATTAAACTGAAACCCCAAGAAGCCAGACTTCACATGCACTGCAACACCAGATAAATAAGAGATGCAGTTCCCCATACTGAGTAAACTATCTATACCTGTTACATCTTATGAACTCCAGAAGGAAGCTCTCTTTGGCATGATGCAAGTATTTTGCCGAGCATTTGCAGTAAATTTGAGAGACTGAGATCATAATCCACATACCCTAGCTTAGAAATGAGGTTCACGACTGCCATAGTATGCGCAAAACTAACCCATTTGGAGAAACTACCTCGAGTGAAATATAAAGATAGCGCATAGGCCAATCACTAAATTGAAAATACAATTATTTTTTCTGCCTTTGTTATCTGACCATTTTATTCTCCGATCATGCTGGTCCCAATCTGAGGCTTCTACTTTTCTGTCTTCTTTTTGCTCTTTTTCTGTGGTCTATAGTCCATCTGCCGTTTCTTGTCTCTCCTTTTGTTTTCTTCACTTCCTTCCATCAGCTTATTTCCAGTCCCAGTAACCTTCCCCAGTATCAGCCCCCTTGCCAGTCATCCCCTCCCAGTACCTTCCAATATCAACCCCCTTGCATTCACAGGACCGCCACTGGTTTCTTTTCCTTTCCAGTCCCCCTTTTTCCCCACTTTCCAGCCCTTTCTAGTCCAAATGCCATCACAAGTATCAGCTCACTTCCAGTCCCAGTGCCCTCTCCCCATGTCAGCTCATTTCCAATTATCCTACTCCCTGTCCATCCCCCTTCCAGAGCCATCCCAAAAAATCAGCTCCCTTCCAGTCCCAGTGCCCCCTCCTTTCCAGCCTCCTCCCATTACCCAGCCACCTTCCATTCCCATCCCCAAGTGCCGACTCCCTGCAGTCCCACCCTCAGGTGTCAGCTTCCTTCCAGTCGCCACCTTCCTCCATGTCAGCTCCCTTCCAGCCCCCTCCTTCCCCCTGTGTCAGCTCCTTTCCAGCCCTACCTTCCCCCTGTGTCAGCTCCCTTCCAGCCCCACCTTCCTCCTATGTCAGGTCCCTTCCAGCCACCTCTTCCCTCTGTGTCACCAACCCTCCTAGCACTTCCATCCCCTGCCTTAAAATCCCCCCATCCTCCGTTTTTAATAAGCCCACTACCGCTTTAAATTTTCCCTGCCTTTACCTCACTTCCCACCCCCCACACACAAACAACCTTTTTTTCTTGCCATCAAGGCCTCCTCCTTCTCTGCCTGCCCATGGGGATCCCATTCTCTGCATACAGAAAAGAAGAGGATGGCTGCGATCGCGGCAAAGGCACCTTTTATTTGCCCTCAAGAGATCAGGTCTCTGAGGGCAGAGAGAAGGCCATCTTCTTCTTTTCTGCCTGTGGGGGATGAGATCCCTGTGGGCAGACAAGGGGTTGTGGCCATTGGAGCATCTCGTTTGGGGGTGCAGTGACCCCCCTTGTGCCCCCAAACTATGCCCATGAATGCATCAGCAGTTTAAGTTGCATAGCAACACTCTCCCTTACCCTCACTCATGCTGTCTTGCTGGTGCTAGTATGGCCACTGTCGGGGCTCCTCTCACTCGCTCCCACCTCGACTGGACTTCCAGTTCACACAGCCACTGTTCGTCTCAGCGTTGGACTTGCTTGAGGATGAGGCTCACAGAGGATTTGGTGTTTCTTCTGCTGCAGCTGTGCCTACCTTACTTGCAGGCAGTATGTGGAAGAGAGCTGCCGCACGCACACTGTGTGCACACCCCAGTGGACCCTGTGTGTGCATGCACCAAGTCAATTTGATGTAAGTGATACCCAGGGCTCTGGAGGGTTATCACAGCAACAAAATGCTGTGGGTTTTTTAAGTGACCTCCGCGCTGCCTGACTGCGTTCCTTCTTGAACAAAAATAATGGCTTTTCTATTGCCAGTTTTAAAGGTCTGCCGGCAGCCGGCCTGACCTTATAAAAACTGGCTAGGCCAACTGAAAACTGGCTAGTTGGCAACCCTAGGCACCAGGAGAGGTACCAAAAGTGAGAGAACAAACCAGAAAGGAAATTCCCTCCACTGCCCACATACACCAATCACCTGGCTGCTGTGGGCATGATCTCAAAATAGCCTACAGCCTCGTGCCTGCCTTGCCAGTGCTGCCTTCACAAAGAAAAAGTTGCAAGGCGGCCACATGCTGTCAGGGAGCAGGAACTAGGAGCCAACTCGAGCTAGGCTCCGATAACTGACAAGCCCAGTACTTGACATGAATTTTTAAAATCTTTTCAGTGACAGCCATGTTGGTTAAAGGGAAGAGAGCCTTACCGTAGGTTGTGGGCTGAGTTCTAAAGTCTTCCACTGCCCTGGTCAACCAAGTTTCAGAGATGCTCTTCCCCTCAGTGGTGGAGAGAGTCAGTAATGTATCAAGATAATACCTTGTGTCCAGATTTAGGAGCCTTGGTTACAAGGTTCGAAAAGGTGCCCTTGTGCACACCCAGCCCTAACTAACTCCCCTTACCATCACTGCAATGTCTGGACTAAGGTTGAGAGGATAGCTGTATTTTAAAATGTTTGGACCTGCCCTGCAGAAACATGTTCATTTACACTTATTAAAATAGGCAGGCATAGGGATCACTACCTTCTAGATCCGGGAATAAGCAAAAAGGAAAAATCTGAGTGCTTCAAATGACCTGGATTGGCCACTGTCAGAGATAGGATGCTGCACTCCATGGACAATTGGTCTGACACTGCATAGCACATCTTATAATCTTAAAATAGGGAGTAAAAAATGCCCAGGCATATATGTATGTACTATGGAGAATGGAACTTGGGAGGGGGAAGAGGGGCACAGCTGCCCCAGGTGTTAGATTGGCCTCCATATTCTACCACCACTATGACATTCCTTCCCCATGCCTCAAAATAAAAAATCCCTAAGCAAACTATGCCTTGTTATATTCCTCATATAGTTGTGAATGACCACTCATGGTCTTGGTGCACAGTGAGCTAAAAGTCCAAAAGGATCAGGCAAAAATCTACAAAGCTAAAAATATAAAACAACCACTTCCTATATCTCCTGTGAACAGGCAACCACCAAATATACATCTCCCTTCTGAACTACACAAACAATTTTTGGTTACACCGTATAAAGATGTCTTGCACTCAGTTTTTAAAAGATACCAAAATTAAACTCAGAAGTTTGCCTAGTAAATCCATCTTAACTAGCAGTTTTCTTTAAAAGGTTCTAGGTCACGGTCATTGGCCTCCACCTTCGAAATGGTTTCTAGCAGATTATCTATGTTCTCCACACCTGCGTAAATTTTCTGATTTCTCGTTTCATATACATAAGTCTTTCCAGTACCCCACTCTGTTAAATGTCACCAGCAAGAGGTCTCTAGAAGATCTCTGAAGGGACCCCATCTCCCTTGGACAGAAGAGAGGAGTACTGCTGTATTCCCGTGGGCAGACAGATGAGATCTTTGCCCAGTTGCGGCAGTGTTCCTCTCATTGGGTGCCTGTGGACAAAGCACCTCTCTGCCCAGCCCCCTGTCTACTCTCCACAGGATGAGTTGCTGCTGCAGGACCCCATCCCTTCATATAGCACAGCCACCTGGAGCCCTCCCATGATGCCGCCTAAGTTCTGGCAGAAGAGATGAGTGTTGCCTTGGCAGACAGAAGAGATCTTTGCCCGATCGTGGCAGTGCTCCTCTGTTCTGCCCACGGGAGAAGGGGTCCCCGCGGGCAGATAGAGTACACTGAGGCCGCATCGTGATTCGAGGAGGGCTCCAAGTCCAGGACCATGGCGGCTGTGCTATGAAGAGATGGAATCGTCTTTGTGGCCAGTGAAATGGGGGAGGGGGAGGGGTGGGGGCTGTAAAAGCAATGATCCCTGTTCTAGGCACAGCACAGCTGTACATAAAAACTTTTTTAAAGAGCCTCCAAATTGTGTTTGTCAGTATCATGCTCACACTCACCTGGCCCTGGCTGCCGTTTCCACAGCAGTGCCACTGCTGCTGTCCCAGCCTTTAATTCCACAGTGCCAAACTACTTAGTGCTGGAAACGGGTCCCTCGTGCTAGAAAGTCCCCCCACTACTCCTTAATCCCTCCCTCTGTTCTCATTGGCTGCCAACTAGTACAAAGCAGATTACAGAGATCAAGATAAATGCACTCTAGCAACATACCACATTACATTATCAACACTTACATAAAATCAATAATAAACATAATCAAAAAAGAATAATTAAATTCTGCACATCAAATTAAATGTCTTTAAATATATATATATATATGTGGTTATTTTAGAAAGTGGTTCTAAAGACACCCCAGGTGCAAGGATGTCCAAGGCTGAACAGGGGCATGGTGTAGGCATTTGACAAGTACATGGATGTCCTCACCTGAAGTCAGGACAAACATAACGAAGAGCAGCGCTCTTGCAGAAATAGCGGGAGCACAAAGAGCAAGAGACGAGTCGTCAAGGATGATAAACAACGGGAGCACAAAGAGCAAGAGATGAGTCGTCAAGGATGATAAACAACGGGAGCACAAAGAGCAAGAGACGAGTCGTCAAGGATGATAAACAATGGGAGCACAAAGAGCAAGAGACGAGTCGTCAAGGATGATAAACGGGAGCACAAAGCAAGAGACGAGTCGTCAAGGATGATAAACAACGGGAGCACAAAGAGCAAGAGACGAGTCGTCAAGGATGATAAACAACGGGAGCACAAAGAGCAAGAGACGAGTCGTCAAGGATGATAAACAACGGGAGCACAAAGAGCAAGAGACGAGTCGTCAAGGATGATAAACAACTGTTTATCATCCTTGATGACTCGTCTCTTGCTCTTTGTGCTCCCTTCTCCTCACCTGAAGTCAGAAATGACCAGCACCTCCCGAACTGCATCCAAGTTATACCTGCTCCGGGGCATGAAAAGGCATTGGTAAATCTCTTTTTTCTGCCATCCAGACACATGGTGGGCATAGAGAAGGGTGTACTCGGCTACCTCTTATATTTTTACTGATGATGATGAAAATGGCAGAGAAACTAGGACACTTGATTCCAGTTCTGCATGCTGATGCACATCCCCGCATGCAAGATAGCTTGCGTTCAGCATAACATAGACTTCCCGAGCCCAGTTTTTCTAGTGGGGACGTCTGTGTGGCCACCAGTGCTGCCGTCCATTTCAGGGACATCCATGCTTTCAAAATTGGCTCAGATGTAAACGTTCCTGACCTATTTTTTGGACAGTTTGCTCTGGACTCCCCAGATTTCCTCTGGAAGTCCTTTCTAAAATGTCACCTATACTAATTAAGTAGGGAATAACACTCCTTTCCTTAATCTTTAATAAATACTGTTGAACAAGTGGTGTTTTCAAAAGTTGCCATGAGTGCATACAACTAGGTTCACATCTAGTATCTATAAACAAAAAGTTCCATTCCCAAGCAGCCCTAAAACTAAACAGTTTATCTAAGGTATAAGAAGGGACTGGCAGTTTATTTCTCAAAGCTGAGCATAACTGGCAGAGGAAAAAGATCACCACTGGATTCATGCGACCAGCTACAGAACAATGCAAAAAATTTAAAACGAAACGTAGTAATCTAAACAAGATTTTAGTTGACACTAGTAAGCAATGTACAGTAGTTGTCTTTAAAAAGGATGTCACTCTGTCCAATCTATGACCTCTTTAATTTTAGCAGCAGTGTTCTGTAGAATTTGCTGTATGAAATTGTTAAATATCCTTAAATATAAAATATTACAATTTTAAAGCTGAGCTATTATCAGTGCTTGCACTATCAAATTAAGATGCTCTGTAGAAAAGTAGGATCAAACTTACCTGATGTGATACAGCTTAAATAATACCTTTTTCATAAGACTAGGAAGTCATTTTTCAAGCCCTATTTATGCTTTGGAGATCTGAAAATGGACATAAAGATGAACAAAACAGAGACATTCCCCAGAGCCATTTCAGAAGCCAAGTCTGATTGGGGGTGTGGTGCAGGTGTGGCTGAGGCATTACCAGGAAACTGGATGTCCCTGCTTGATCTCAGAAACATCATGGATGTCCGGCATCGTGTCAACGCTTAGACCTGCTCCAGGCACAGACATAGAAAGATGATGGCAGATAAAGATCATACAGACTATCCAATCTGCCCTTCCTACTACAGTCCCCTTTTTTCCTTTAGAGATCTTCTGTGTTTGTCCCATGCTTTCTTAATTTCAGATACTGTCCTCATCTGTACTACCTCCACTGGAAGACTATGCCACCCATCTACCACTTTTCCATAAAGAAATATTTCCACATATTACTCCTGAGTCTATCCTCTTTCACCTTCATCCAATGCCCCTCATTGTAAAGCTTTCTTTCAATAGAAAGAGGCTCTCCCCCTGTGCATTTATTCCACAGAAGTATTTAAACATCTCTATAATATCGCCCCTCTCCCGCCTTTCCTCCAGAGTATACATATTGAGATCTTTAAGTGTGTCCCCATATGCCTTTTGAAGAAGTCCATTAACCATTTTGGTAGTCACCCTTTGCATCAACTCCAGCCTATTTATATCTTTCTGAAGGTGTAATCTCCAGAATTGCACTGAGTACTCTAAATGTGGTCTCACCAAAGATTTATACTTAGGCACTATCACCTTCTTCTTCCTGCACCCAAGCATCACTATTGCCTTTTTGACCTGTTTAGCCACCTACAGGTCATCAGAAACAATCACATCTAGGTCCCACTCTTCTTTCGTGGACAGAAGTACTTCATCCCCTATATTGTACTGCTCCCTTGGATTTTTGCAGCCCAAATTCATGACCCTGCATTTTTTAGCATTAAATCTCAGCTGCCAAATTTTCAACAATTCTTTAAGCTTTGCTAAGTCCCTCCTCATGTTATCTACTCCTTCCTAGGTGTCTACTCTATTACAGATTTTGGTATCAGCCACAAAGTGGCAAACTTTACCTGACAGCCCATCCGCAATATCACTAACAAAAATGTTAAAAAGAATTGGACCACAGAAACATCACTGGTAACATCCTTCTCCTCATAGTGAGCTTCATTTACATTTATCCTTTGTCATCTCCCACACAACCACTTTCTAACCCTGTCATTTACTTTAGGGTCTATCCCTAGGGCACTCAATTTATTTATGTTGCCTCTGTGGAACAGTGTCAAAGGCTTTGCTGAAATCTAAGTACACCACATCTAGGGCTCTGCCTCAGTCCAACTCTCTGATTGCCCAGTCAAAGAAATCAATTAGATTTGTTTGTTTGACAAGACCTGCCTCTAGTAAAACCATGCCACCTCGGATCCTGCAATCCATTGGCCTCCAGAAACCTCACTATCCTCTGTTTTAGCAGTGTGTCCATTAATTTACTCGCCACAGAGGTCAGACAAACTGGCCTGTAGTTCCTAACTTCATCCTTACTTTTGCTCTTATGCAAAGGGACCACCTGCACCTTTCTCCAGCCTTCTGGGATCATGCCAGACTCTAAAGAAGCATTGACAAGGTCAGACAATTGAGCTGCTAGAACAGGGGTCTCAAACACGCGGCCCGCGGGCCGCATGCGGCCCGCAAGAGCATCTTGTGCGGCCCGCGAAGCACCGGCGAGTAAAAAAAAAAAAAATTCCAAACTTGCCGCCGCCGCCGCAGTATTAAGCGTCCCGTGGGCCCCGCTGTCTGGCAGAGTCCTCTCCTCCCTGCAGTATCAGCTGCAAAAGCGGCGGCTTTCAGAGCCGCGAAGAGAGAGAGTTTCTCTCGCGCGGTTCTGAAGAGCAGCGAGAGAGTCTTCAGAATCGCGCGAGAGAAACTCTCTCTCCTCGCGGCTCTGAAAGCCGCCACTTTTGAAGCTGATGCTGCAGGGAGGAGAGTACTCTGCCAGGCAGAGGGGCCCGCGGGACGCTTAATACTGCGGCAGCAGTTCTGTGTCCTGACCTCAAAGCTGTATATGCCACTCTTCATAAAATCTGCTCACCAACTCATGAAGTCTCTAGGCACTTTTTTTTAAAACTGAGAAACATTTTATTTTATTTATTTAACTGTTAAATTTTTTTAAAATCTACCTTGGCTGATGGTGGGAGGGGGGTTAGGACTGGTAATGGGCTATGGGGGGGGCTAGGACTGGTAATGGGCTATGGGGGGGCTAGGACTGGTAATGGCCTATGAGGGGGGTAACTGAAAATGGGGTGATGGGGGTAACACTGAAAATGGGGTGATGGGGGGGGTTAGGACTGGTAATGGCCTATGAGGGGGTAACTGAAAATGGGGTGATGGGGGTAACACTGAAAATGAGGTGATGGGGGGGCTTAGGACTGGTAATGGGCTATGAGGGGTAAGACTGGTAATGGGCTATGGGGGGGTTAGGACTGGTAATGGGCTATGGGGGGGGTTAGGACTGGTAATGGGCTATGGGGGGGCTAGGACTGATAATGGGCTGGGGGGTCTGCTAGGACAGGAAATGGGCTGAGTGGAAGGGGGGCTTGAACTGCAAATGGCTGATGGGGAGGGGGGCTTGGAATGGAAATGGGCTGTGAGGGGAGGGAGCTAGCACTGGAAATGGGCTGATGGGGGGGAGCTATGATTGGAAATGGGCTGATGGGGGGCTAGGACTGAAAATGGGCTGATGCAGTGACTAGAAGGGAGGGGGTGCTGTGTGGGACTGGAACTAGAAGGGAGCTGATGTTGGGGGAGGATTAGAATGGGATGGAGCTGGGAGAGTGAAATGGAGAGGGGAAAATATTTTGTGTGGGAGGGAAGACAAATCTACAATTGGCCAGGTAAGTGGGGATTGAGGATGGAGGGGTAAAATTTGAGTGGATGAAAATAGGAATGAGGAAAGAGCAAAAGGAGAAAGATTAATATGTAAAAGCAGATGTAGAGGGAGAATGGAAAAAGCTAGGAGAAGAAAGGACAAATGGATAGCAGACGATGGAGAGTTAGCAGAAGGCACGAAGAAACCAGAAGAAAGTGGCTGGAACTGAAAAAAAAATGCACAAAAGTTAGAAAAATATCTTTATTTTGAATTTATTAACTGGAATATGTCAGTTCTGGGAAATGTGCATCAATAACGTCTGCGCTTTGTTTAGTACAAGAGGAAATTAATTTATAGTTTTATTTCTACAGTGTTGTTGTACATTCCAAGTTTGGCTTTTGGGGGTCCCAGTTTAATTGTCTTGTTTCTAAATTTTGATTCCTTGTGTAACTGAGCTGAGGTATTCTGTTTATGTAATTCCTATTTGACATTGCTACTTGTTCTCTGTCCCCAGTAGGTCATGTATTGTTATTCTCTGAAATGTATTGATTTAATATTTGCAGTGTTGCCATTTGATAGGTAGGGTATGGTGCTTTGTGAGTCCTGGTAGTGCTGTTAGGATATGGCGGGTTTGCTATGGGTTCTAAATGGGCAGTGTTTGTTTGTAGTAGTTCCTAATGTGCCTGGCGGTTGGCACTGGATTATAGTAATGTAGAAACTTTTAGTCTTTCTTTATTCATGCACTCATTAAGAGGCATGTTTACTAAAAGTTAGTGTATGGTAACATTATGCAAATATTTATGCAAATGAGGTCCCTTATGCAAATGAGGTCCCACGTCTCATGCGGCCCCCGGGTTATTTTACAAGTCCTCATTTGGCCCTCAAAGCAATTTGAGTTTGAGACCCCTGTGCTAGAACTTCCCTAAGTTCCTTCAATACTCTCAGATGTATCCTATCCAACCTCATTGCATTGTCTACTTTTAGTTTAGGTAGTTCCACACGAACAATCTTCTGAAAGTTGTTCAAAACCCCCCTCACTTCTGTTCCTATTTGTGGGTGTTTTGTGAGGTCCTGTTCCTGGCCCATCTTCTGTGAACACAGAACAAAAATATTTGTTAAGCAATTCTGCTTTATCCTCATTAGCTTCTACATATTCATCACCTTCATCCTTGAGTCAGACAATCCTACTTTTGCACTTCCTCTTTTCAATAACATATCTGAAAAATGTTTTTCCCTCATTTTACTGCATTGGCTATTTCTTCTTTTTGTATCTTTGCTGTCCTGACTACTTTCCTAGCTTCTCTAGGTTTTTCCAAATATTGATGCTTGTCTTCCTCTCTCTGTGATCTCTCCTATTTTATGAAGGCCACCCTTTTTTTTCTTCACCTTTTCAGCTACTTCTTTTGAGAAACATAGTGGCTTCCTTTTCCTTTTTATATTTATTTACTTTCCTAACAAAAAGTTTTGTTGCCCTTGAAATGTTCTCTTTCAGTTTTACCCACTGCTTTTCTACATCCCCCAGCTGCCCCCATCCCACTAACAACTCCTTGAGGTAACATAGTATATGATGGAAGATAAAGACCTGTATGGTCCATCTAGTCTGCCCAGCAAGGCGGCAAGAGTAGATGCATTTGCCAATCTGTGCAGGTTGCCCCTCCCCATGCCTTTCTTTAGGGGTGTACCCACCGCTCCATGTAGTCACCCCTATTTGTTAAGTTATAAGATGTAGTTTTGCTTATTTTGATTTTATCCTGTTGCTATAAAGGGATACACTGTATCTGTCCCATGCTATTTTGAATTCTTTCACTGTGTTTGCCCCCACTACTTCCATCGGGAGGGCATTCCATGCATCCACCACCCTTTCAGTGAAAAAGTATTTCCTGACATTGCCTTTCAGTTTACCCCCTTGCAGCTTCATATTATGCCCTCTAGTTTTAGAGCTTCCCTGTCTTTGGAAGAGGTTTGTTTGTTCATTAATACTCTTTAAGTATTTAAAGGTCTGAATCATATCTCCCCTGTCCATCCTCTCCTCCAGAGAGCACATATTTAGGTCTTCAAGTCTCTTCTCATAAGTCTTCTGACGCAGACTCCAAATCATTTTAGTCGCTTTCCTCTGAACTGCTTCCAGCCGTTTTATATCCTTTGCGAGATATGGTCTTCAAAACTGAAAACAATATTCCTAGTGAGGCCTCACCAGCGACTTGTAAAGTGGCAATAGTGTCTCTTCCTTTTTGCTGGTAATTCCTCTCTGTATGCAAACTAGTTCCTTCTGGCCTTTGCCACTGCCTTGTCACACTGTTTCGCCACCTTGAGATCCTCAGAAATAATCACACCAAGGTCCTTCTCCTGGTCCGTGCACACCAAACTCTCACCCCCTATCGCATACAATTCCCTTGGATTTCTTCTTCTGAAGTGCATGAGACTGCATGTCTTCAAATTAAAAACTAACTGCCAAGCATTCGGCCATTCTTCCAGCTTTCGTAGATCTTTCCTCATGTTATCCACTCCCTCAGGGGAGTCCACTCTGTTGCAAATTTTAGTGTCATCTGCAAAAAGGCAGATTTTTCCATTCAGCCCTTTGGCAATATAACTCACAAATATTTTGAACAGTACCGATCCTAAGATCAAACCCTGGGGCACACCACTAATCACCTTCCTTTCATCTGAGTGAGTTCCATTTACCATCACCTTCTGTCGTCTATCAGTCATCCAATTTCTGATCGAATTCACCATCTTGGGACCCATTCCCAAGCTGTTGTGTTTATTGATAAGCCTCCTTTGAAGAACAGTATCAAAGGCTTTGCTGAAATCTAGGTAGATCACAACCATTGCATGCCCTTGATCTAGTTCTCTGGTCACCCAATCAAAGAACTCAATCAGATTTGTTTGGCAAGATCGTCCTTTGGTAAAACCATGTTGGCTCGGATCATGCAACCTGCTGGTTTTGAGGAAGTCCATTATTCGCCCTTTCAGAAGTGCCTCCATTACTTTTCCCGCCACCGAGGTAAGGCTTACTGGCTTGTAGTTTGTCACTTCTTTCCTATTACCACTTTTGTGGAGAGGTACCACATCAGCTCTTCTCCAGTCCTGTGGAACTTCTCTTGTCTCCAAGAATCTATTTAAAACATCCTTTAAAGGCACTGCAAGAACCTTTCTGAGCTCTTTCAGTATCCTGGGGTGTATCCCAACTAGACCCATAGACTTGTCCACTTTCAGTTTTGCAAGCTGTTCTAACACATCATCATATGTGAATGGTGTGATATCTACTCCATTCCTATTTTTATATTTGTCACAGATGATCCTTCTCCACGATTTTCTCTAGTGAAAACAGAGCAGAAGTATTTGTTTAGCATTGTCGCTTTTTCAATGTCACTTTCCCAAATTCGTTCCCAGCACTTTTGAGTCTTGCAATTCCACCTCTGATTTTCCTCCTCTCCCGAATATACCTGAAAAAAGTCTTCTCGCCACACTTCACCTCTTTAGCCATCTTTTCTTCTGCCTTTGATTTTGCTATCCTTATTTCTCTTTTTGTCTCTTTTAGTTTGATCCTTTATTCTTTTCTGTGTTCCTCTGTTTGCCAGCTTCTGAATTTTGTGAAAGCTGTGTTTTTTGCCTTTATTTGTGCAGCCACTTCTTTGGAGAACCAAATAGGTTTCCTTTTCCTCTTGTTTTTATTTACTTTCCTTACATATGTATCTGTTGCACCTTTTATTGCTTTCTTTAGTTTAGCCTATTGCAATTCCACTTTCCTTAACCCCTCCCACCCTACCAACTCCTCCTTCAGGTACTTGGCCATTTTACTGAAGTCAGTGTTTTTGAAGTCTAAGACTTTGAGTTTGCTGTGATTGGATTCCACCTTGGCTTTTATCTCAAACCACACCGTGTGATGATTGCTGCTGCTCACATGGGCACCCACCTGGATATTCGACACACTATCTCCGTTGGTGAGCACTAAATCCAGCACGGAGCTCTCCCTGGTCGGTTCCATCGCCATTTGTTTAAGAGTTTGTACAATGGGTATAATGTTACCTTCAAGAGAAGGAGATATGGATAGAGGTGTAAGTGAACCAGTCTAAGGGGTATGTTTACTAAACCATCCTAATGTTACCGGTGCTAGTTGCAGCGTTAACATGAAGAATGCCATATAAGGTAGTGGGCAAGGCAGCAATAGCTGGGTATCACATGATAGAGAGTGCCTTGCCGTCATCGTGCGATAGTGTGCGTGCCTTGGCTTGCTAGCGCGCGGTAGCCATAATTACATAGCAGCGCCGCAAAAATAGCTAAAGAGGTGTAGCACACTGGTTAATACAATGACTGCTAAGGCAGCAGTCATGAGTTTGATCCCTCAGTGGGCTCATCCAATAAGGCAATTTCTTTTCATGGTCTTTATAACAGACACATCTCAACAATCTGTGCTGCCAGCAAAAACACCCTCACCTCGGTGCCGTAACCTAAGGTGCTTCATAGGGCGCCCCATAGGGCAGAATATAAAGTGCCCTGTCCGCCAAGGCACCTTATAGGGTGCCTTATACAGCACCTTGGTGGACAATGCACATTATAATGTGCCCTATAGGGCGCCTTATACAACACCCTGGCTGACAAGGCACTGAGGCGAGGTTATGGCACTGAGGCGAGGGTGTTTATGGCTGGCAACAGAGATTGTAGAGAGGTGCCTGAGTGTTACAGGACCTAAAAGGAAATGCATCATTAAATAACACCACTGCAGGATCAAACACATGACCCCTGCCACAGCAGTACCCATGATGCACCAGTACTCATGATGCACTGCACATGCAAAACAGCAGTCTACATCTGATCACAGGATGAAGTATGCGTCTCCACAGCACCTCAGCCTGGTAGGGGGAAAATGACAGTGTGTACGACTGGCACAGAGTAGCTACAGACCATGACATTGTGTGGGCCCTGTGCTCACCCTGAGGGTGAGGTGGGTCACCCAGCACCAGGTCCACAGTACCTGGGTTGGTTGAGATAGCCTTTGCTGCAGGTCCCCATCAGTGCTGGTGTGTGGCAGGTAGCCTTTGCAGACACACCTAGGATAATCCTGTGTCCATCTGCATTCCCCAGTCATGTCTAGCCCTTGTGGACCATGTCGCACCCGGAATAGTGCATATCCAGTGTGGTTGCCATGGTCACGTGTCATAAGAGCAGGGGTGTGTCTGGACTCACATGTGGATTATGTAGCACCACGTATCATACTCTCTGAGTCAAGGTGGTGGACAGGATCTGTCCCCAACAGACCCTCACTCTACATCTGTGCAATGGAGGCAGTAGAGGGACAGGAGGAGGGGCTGTGGGACCAGCAACCCCAGTCCAGCTGGTGAATGGACACCGTCCATGGCAGGTGATGCAGAACTGTACCTATCACATTGGCCACTGGCAGACAGGCATTAGACCTGGCAAAGCTCAGCTGCCCCCCACCACAATCTGCCATTCACCAGCAGAGGGCACAGTCAGGCTGCACCCTGCAAGGTGTTCCAGCCATACACATGCTAACTGCAGACAATCTGCTAGCTAGTACATAGTGCATGTTCCTGGAGGAACTGTGTGCCCCCAAAAGTGGGATGTTCGCAAACACACCAAGCAAGTATGTCAGTGATTGGGTCCCAGAAAAAGAGACCCATAGATACCACTTGAGAGAAACATTGTATAGCACTATGTGGGAACTTAGCCATGCCATGGTCACTACTCAGTCAGGGTGAGAGTGACCTCCCAGCATGACATGCTGTGGCCACCCTGTCCGTGCAGGTGGTGGTCGGGCACTACAATGTCCCAGCCATTGCCCTATGTCCTGTGCAGATATATCCTGCCCAGACCGCCGTGTCCGGGCCATACCCACAATACCTTGCTCCTCATTATGCACATTGGCAGGCTAACACTGGAAACAGTGCAAGCATTGGGGGCTCAGTATGGTGTAGGCAGCCACATAACACTGGATAGACATACACACACTCCCACATCTATATCAGCAATGTGCAAAGATAGAGGTGGTTGGCACCCTTGGCCGCCACACCAGTCCTGGGCACAGTGCAGGCATTGCTAAGGTATGCAGGTGCTAGTTTTGGCAGCCTGACTCTCCAGGAGGCTTTGGATAGTGGAGGGTGGGGTGTTTGTGCCCCTGTTGGCCAATGCTCTAGGGACTGCACATGTTTATGGTGTATGTGCGCTGTAGGGTAAAATATAGGGCCATTATCTGCAGGCTGGGACTTGAACCTGTGACCTTCTGCCCCTGAACACACTGGCTGTGTGTACTGCACCAAACTGTTGCCAGAGTGGCAGGTCTTTCCCCGGGGATACCATTACTGTTCTTCAGACAGCCCTTGTCTATTGCACTGCATGCCACCCACCTACACAGGGCTTGGCCTTGGTCTGCTGTGGGCAGCTGCCACTGCCCCCTCCACCACCAGCACCCCTCCCCCACCATGCTGACATGCCCTTATGCCGGTGGTGCTGGTGGTGCACAGTCCCAGGCCATCCAGTGTGCCTGTAGGCGGCTGCCTATGGTGTGGGATCTGGGGTAGGGGTGCCTACATAGACATCTGCACTTGCCCCCGGCACCGCCTGTCAATGTTCTGTGCCCTTTGGGGTACCTGCTGGATACTGTCCCCTGGGACACTGTGGGGCACACACTCGTGGACATGTTTGACCGTAGTCAGTTGCTGGCTTGCTGATTTGCCATTTCTGCATTCCTATGTGCCACCTAGGCATCTGCCTAGTCCACCCTGTGCCCCAGCTGCCCCACTGCATGTCCTGCCTGCAGCACCTTGTACCCCATTTGCAGCCTCACCGTAGTGCCCTTTCGTACTTGGGCACTATGCTGTTGCTGCACATGTATCACCAACATCACTTTTCATGGTTTCCCTGCCTTTGCTGTACATTGCTGACTGAACTGGTTTCTCTCTCCTGCAATTGTGCCTAGCCTTTAACGCTAGGTTTTCACTGGCACTAATTTTCTGGTCTTCAGATGCCGGCGTTAGTGTAGCAGGCACCGCTCCCTGCCCACCCACCCCTTCTCTCCGCCCTCTGTGTGCCTTAACGCCGCCGGAGACGTTATCGCATGATACGTAACGTTATCGCGCGATAACGTCGCCGCTGCTACGTTAAGACGGTTTAGTAAACATACCCCTAAGACTTTGAGTTTGCTGTGTTTGGATTCCACCTTGGCTTTTATCTCATACCACACCGTGTGATGATCGCAAGGGCACCCATCTGGATATTCAACACGCTATCTCCATTGGTGAGCACTAAATCCAGCACGGAGCTCTCCCTGGTCGGTTCCATCACCATTTGTTTAAGTAATGCATCTTGGAAGGCATCCACAATTTTTTACTTCATTCCAGATTTGCAGAAGGAACACTGCAGTCCACATCGGGTAGATTAAAGTCACCCAGTATGATCACTTCCCCCTTCATGGCTATTCTTGCAATATCAACAATCAATTCGCTATCCATTTCTTCGGTTTGAGTTGGAGGCCTGTAGACTACACCAGTATGGATGACAGTGCCATCTCCTCTTTCTTACGCAATCCAGAGCGCTGCTTCTTTTCCCTACATCCCCTGCATTTCAGCAGCTTTGACTTGAAGACACATATTTCATTGCAATATTGCTTTTGCCATACAGGGCTACTCCTCCTCCTTTTCTACTCTCTCTATCTCTTCTAAATAGATTATAGCCAGCTATGACTATATCCCATTCATACGACTCGTTAATCCATGTTTCTGTAATGGCCATAATGTCCAAGTCCATTTCCATCATTAGGGGTTTCAGATCAGGAACTTTGTTGGCTATGCTTTGAGGATTTGTACTCATTGCTTTCCAGCATTTGTTGACTGGCTTGCCTGCTTTTTGCATGGATTTTGTTCTACACGCTCTTTCCCACTTACAATTGATATGTTGTTCAAAAGTGTGACTGTTTCCAATGTTGTTTTGCTTTTGTTGGGAGAGACATGCTGAACTTGTCCTTCTCCATCCGTCACCCCCTCTCCCTAGTTTAAATGCCTGTCCACATACTGCCTGAATTTTTCACTTAGGATCCTTTTCCTATCTTGGCCGTGTTAGTTTTCCTGAAGTCTAGGACTCTCACTTTTGAAAGAACCTTATCAGCCCTAGCCCTAATACTGAACCACACCATCTGGTGATCACTGGATGTGAGATAATCACCCACTAGAACATCAAAAACACTCTCTCCATTCGTAATTACCAGGTTCAGTATGGTCTCCTGACGTGTGGGTTCTGTTATCAGTTGCTGGACTAATTCTCTCTGTAGAAAATCCAGGATCTCTTTACTTTTAGATGACAACACAGAAACCAATCAACATCCGATATGTTGAAATCATGAAACCACAGCACTTCTTCTGTCATAGCAACATTGCTAATGTCTTCAGTTAATCTCTGTCCAGTTCTTCTGCCTGTGAAGGAGGTCTGTATATCACACTTATGCAAATGGATAATCCATATCCTCTTTGCATATAGTGTATCTCCTCTTCTTCCTACCCTGAAAAGTGCTAGTTTTGGCTGAATAACATCAAGACGGTGTAGAGAAGATTGCACCAAATACTATGGAAGATGGCATGCTATATCAGTGATAGCCACAGTTGGATTTGAACCCGCTGTCCTTGTTCCTAGCCCACTGCTCTAACTATTAGGCAATCCTAGACATTCAGATTCTGAAATGCAGTTCTAGGGACTTCTATGTAGATGCCTCTTCAGACATCCATATCTGGCAAGTCCAGTTTGTGAAATCTTCTCTGCACCTGGACATACCAGCTTTATTTCAGATGTTCCGGCTTAGACATCCCAGATTGCACTGGGACATCCCTTCTAAAATTCCCCTCATACTGATCTGATCTTCTCTAGACAAAGTTTAGTCTAGCATCATTCCTAAGAACATAAGAGATGCTATCCACTGTTTTGCCACCTTGAGATCCTCAGAAATAATCACACCAAGGTCCTTCTCCTGGTCTGTGCACACCAACCTCTCGCCCCCTATCGCGTACATTTCCCTTGGATTTCTGCTTCCCAAGTGCATGACACTGCACTTCTTCACATTAAATCTTAATTGCCAAGTATTAGACCATTCTTCCAGCTTTTGTAGATCGTTCCTCATGTTATCCACTCCCTTAGGGGAGTCCACTCTGTTGCAAATTTTCGTGTCATCTGCAAAAAGACAGACTTTTCCATTCAGTCCTTCAGTAATATCACTCACAAATACATTGAACAGTGCCGGGCCCAGGACCGAACTCTGGGGCATCCCGCTAATCACCCTCCTTTCATCCGAGTGAGCTCCATTTACCATCACCTTCTGTCGTCTGTCATTCAACCAATTTCTGATCCAGTTCATCACCTTGGGACCCATCCCCAAACTATTGAGTTTATTGATAAGCCTCCTATGAGGAACAGTATCAAAGTCTTTGTTGTGATCCAGGTAGATGACATCCATCGCATGCCCCTGATCTAGTTCTCTGGTCACCCAGTCAAAGAACTCAATCAGATTTGTTTGGCAAGATCGTCTTTTGGTAAAACCATGTTGTCTCGGATCATGCAACCTGTTGGTTTGGAGAGGCACTGGCTCATAGCTCCTGTGCTGGGAGACAGGTTGTGAAAGTTCGCCATCACTCACGGGATGGAGGTGAGGGCTATATATCTTCTGGGAGAGCAGAACACTTTGGCAGACAGACTGAGTCAGGTCCTCCAACCACATGAATGGATGCTGAGTAGGGAGGTGGCAACCTGTATCTTTTGGGAGTGGGGCATCCTTTCGCTGGACTTATTTGCCACCCGCGGAATGCCCAGGTAGTGCAGTTCTATTCCAGAGTGGAGTCACAGCACCGACTAGCGTCAGATGCTTTCCTCCTACATTGGGGGGAGAGCCTTCTGTATGCTTATCCTCCAGTTCCTCTTATAACGAAGACCCTCCTGAATCTCAGTGCGGATGGAGGTTTGATGATTCTCATCATGCTCTATTGGCCCAGGCAGCCGTGATTTCCTCTTCTGCCACAACTCTCCAGTCTGGAACTAGGCTAGGCTATGCTCTAGATCTAATATCATAGGATGATAGGAAAATGCTGCATCCCAAAATCCAGTCCTTGGCCCTCATGGTATGGATGTTGAGAAGCTAGTCCTGCCAGAGCTCAGCTTGCCTGATGGCATTACTGGGGTCCTTCTAGCTTCCAGGAATACCTCAATGAGGAAGTATTATGCCTGCAAATGGAGGTGATTTGTCATCTGGTGTGCTAGTCAGGCCCTGGATCCCTTCCTCTGCCCACACATAAGCTGCTTGAGTATCTTCTGCACCTCTCTGAATCTGACCTGAGGTCCAACATGGTTAGGGTCCACTTCAGTGTGATTGCAGCGCATACCATTGTGGCATAGAAGGGAAGTCCGTTCCGGTACAGTCTTTGGTTGTTCACTTTATGTGGGGGCTGCTTCTTTTGAAGGCTTCTTACAAGCTCTGTGCTGTGGCATGGAACCTCAATATGATTCTTGCACAGCTCATGAACGCTCCCTTTGAACCATTTGATTCCTGTCCACTGAAATTCTTGACCTGGAAGGTCTTGTTTCAGGTGGTGGTCACTTCGGCCGGCATGGTGATTGAGCTTCAGGCGCTAGCAGTAAATCCGCCTTATACGAGATTACACCATAATAGTGTGGTCCCCCATTCTCATCCTAAATTCCTTCCAAAGTGGTTTCAGATTTCCACCTTAATCAGTCAATTGTTCGACCAACCTTTTTTCCAAGGCCTCGCACCCACAAGGGAGAAGCTGCATTGCACATGTTGGACTGCAAGTGAGCATTGGCCTTCTACTTGGAGCGGACAAAATCCCATAGGAAGTCCTTCCAACTTTTTGTTTCCTTTGACCCCAGCAAGCTAAGGACTGCCAGTTCTAAACACTCTCTTTCAATTTAGTTAGCAGACTGCATCTCTTTCGCTTATATCTAGGCAGGTCTGATCCTTGATTGTCATGTCACAGCTCACAATGTCAGAGCTATAGCAACATTGGTGGCCAACCTTTGCTCATTCTTCGGTCCACATGTATGCATCTCACTATTGCCTGGTTGGGGATTCCTGACATGACAGCAACTTTGGTCAATCTGTACTTCGGCATCTGTTTGGGGATTAGGTTGCAACTCCATCTCACCTAGGCCCTTTCTGTCAGTCCAGGCTACCAAAGAAATAAAAAGAACAGAAAAAGGGAAAAGAAAAGCAGAGTTAAGAGAAGGGACTCTTGCCTCTACTGTACACAGTGGTTTTTTTGAATTCCGTAGTTGAATGTTGCCCCTGTCTCCTCAGCAGTCTCCTTGGTTTTCAGTAGCCTGTTGCTTGGGAGTTCCATTCATGAGGACTTACTTCCTGCTTCTCCATGGAGATAAGGAAGTTACTCATCTGCAGCAGATGTTCTCTGTGGACATCAGGAATAAGTCATCACAATCCTCTCTCCTCCCCAATGAGTTATCTTCTGCTACTCAGAGTGAAGAAGATGGTGCTATGGTGGCAGGTGGGAAAGGAGGTGTGTGGGGTGCAGAGCAACCTCCCAAAAGCTTCCCCAATAGAAGCTGGGGAATGCTCCCATGTGGGGCTGAGGCTGAGAAGCTTGCATTCTGGAGATGAATGCCTGGCTGCATGGATGGTGTAATTGAGAGAATTTTGGCTTCCTGGTACAGGGCATGATATTCCAAGGGCTGCTGAGCAGAGATGGCATCCAACAAAGGGAGAAGTATCTTCCACAACAGACTGGCAAATCTACTGAGGAGAGCTTTATTAATTAATTTAATTAACTGTTGTTTTTTTATACCACTTGTTACTGAATTAAAGCAATTGAGAATTAACAAAACTTATGGGATCCAGCAGAACGAGAACATATATACATGGAATTTTAACATATGTACAATGAGTCTAAACATGTTCATTGAACTGTAATATAAAATTATTGCAATGGTACATGACTGTATGAGAAGGGGTTGACATAGCTTAGGATGGGGGAATCGATGATTCAGATGGTCCAAAGTGGTGATGATTCAGATGGGTCTTGAGTTGGAGCTTTAAACTAGGATCATTAGGGATGAGTGAACAAAACCCTAGATAAGTAAAATATTTATTTAAAAAAATAGTATAGAAAAGGAAATAGAGGGCAGCATCTTGTATACTAATGGCCAAAGTATGTGCAAGAAAGTTTGAGACTGAGTAATGGCAAAGGCTGCAGGGCTGATCCAACCATCAGGCAAATGAAAGAAACCTCGGGCAGGGGGTGGGGGGACAAAAAGCAGGGCACTCAAAGCTATCAGCCAGGGAAAATGGCAAAGCTTAAGGTTTGCCTAGGGTGCCAACACACTTAGCCAAATCTTAGGCTGGCCCTGAGAGGCTGACTTGGATATAGTGGCAGTCATGGAGGCATGGTACACTGAAAGCAATGGCTGGGGATGTAGTTATTACCAGGCTATGATCTATTCAGAAAAGACAGAGTAGGAAGAAAGGGAAGAGGAGTGATGCTATATGTAAAAAATAATATTAAAGCCACAGAACTGCATGGCTTAGAAGGGAAGGAGGAGGCACTGTGGATTAGTTTGGAAAGAGGCTATGGAAAATCTATTTATATTGGTGTGATATACAGATCTCCCTCACAGTCAAAAGAAATGGATACTTAATTGGAGATGTTTATAATATTGCATGTAAAAGGGAAGTACTATTGGTAGGAAATTTCAGTTTGTCAGATGTGATTTGAATAATCCTGCAAAAACGCAAAGAGAATGGTAAAGTATAGAGGGGTGAAATACTTCAGTGCATGAAAAAAGAGTGGGACCCGAGGGCATGGTGAGGCAGCTACCTTGGGTGGAAAATGTTTAGGATCTGCAAAAAATGCTCCCAAAACATGCCAGTGGCAGCCAATGTTCCTGCTAACCTGCGCTGGGTCCGCCAACAACATTCCTGCCGGCAGGGGGAGGTGCAGAGCGATCGCTCTGCCCCTCCCCCCACCGGCAGGAATGCCGGCGGAGGACCCGGCGTAGATTAAAGAGAACATTGCGAGGGTGCTGCGGCGTGCGTTAGACCTGTGCGTTAGATCGCTCTGCACCTCCCTCCGCCGGCAGGAATGTTGACGGTGGACCCAGCGCAGGTTAGCAGGAACATTGGTGGCAGCTGCCTCACGTTGCCTAAAAAACAACAAAAAAAAGCAAATGACAATCCCAGCAATTCAGCGATAGCCTTCTCCATCTGCCGCTGCTGCTTTTCCTGTGTCTGCAGTGGTGGTGTTCTATAGGGAAACGTCCTCTGCACTCATTATTGGGAGAAGAGTTTCTTTAGATGTAGAATATATGTAAAAAAATTAAAAACGTGAAGCACAGCACAGCTTATAGCACCAAAATAAATTTCATTTTGCTCCTTGGTATGTGATCTCCTGGCATCTCCTTTGTTTTTGCTAAATATATATATACATTGCATGACATGTCAATTGAGTGTGCAATATCAGGGGTCAGTATGTTTTACATTAGATTCCAGGCTATATAATTAAGCTGCTAAACCTTTTGCTTCATAAAAACAGCATTGCAAAGGTTTTTTTAAAAAATCTTATATAGCCTAGGAATATATTGCTTTTTTTATTCTAGGGGCAACCACTTGACTGGTGTTATGACTAAGGGGTTCCAGACTAGGACCCTGGGGAGGTCCCTCCATTTTGGCTGTCGGTGGAGGAGGCGCCAGCTCATCTCTTGCCTCAGGCAGCAGATTGTCTTGAACTGCCCCTGCATGAGGGTGATTATATTGGATGATCTTAAAGTGCCTGTAAAAGCCAGAAGGATGCTAGATGCATAGGGAGGAGAATGACCAGCAGAAAAAAGGAGGTGATAGTACTTCTGTATAAGTCTCTACTAAGACTTCATTTGGAGTACTGTGTGCACTTCAGGAGACCACACCTTTAAAAAGATATATACAGGATGGAGTCTGTCCAGAAAGTGGATACTAAAATGGTCAGTGGTCTCCATCATAAGGCATATGGTGATAGAGTTAAAAATCTAATATGTATACTTTGGAGGAAAGGCAGGAGAGGGAAGATTTGATAGAGACATTTAAATACTTCTATGGTACAAATGCACAGGAGACAGCTCTCTTCTAGATGAAACTAAGCTCTGGAACAAACGGTCATAGGGATTCAAGAGAAATGTGAGGGAATATTTCTGTTCAGAAAGGGCAGTGGATGTATCGAAGAGTCTCTCAGTGGAGGTGGTGGAGACGAGAACTGCATCTGAATTCAAGAAAGGGAGAGGAAAGGAAAGGATTGTAGAACTTAATAGTTCTTATGGTAGGGCAGACTGGATAAGCCATATGGTCTTTCTCTGCTGTCATTTTCTCTGTTTTTATACATTGCCTGCACCCATTTAAGAAAAGTGTCTCCAAATCCTATCCTCTCCAAAATCCAAAAACAACCAACCAACTAACCTGATCAAATGCTTTCTCAGCATCAATAGATAGTAGCATAACAGGAATATATTGCTTCTGCAAGACACACATTAGGTTCAACATCTTGTGTATATCATCATTTAAGGTATAAAACCCGACTGATCTGCATGGACAAGCTCTGACGCTACTAGCTACAGACACCCCACCAGAATCTTAGCTAGAAACTTAGTATCCATATTGAGAAGTGAGATGGGTCTATAAGACACAGAGGGCCCAATATTCATAGAAACATAGAAATATGACGACAGAAAAAGACCACATGTCCTATCTAGTCTGTCCTTCCATAACAACTGCAACAGTCCCCTTTTTACCTTTAGAGATCCTCTGTGTTTGTCCCATGCTTTTTGAATTCAGTTACTGTCCTCATTTCTACCACCTCCACTGGGAGACTATTCCACGGATCCACTACTCTTTCCGTAAAGAAATATTTCCGCATATCACTCCTGAATCTATCTCCCTTCACCCTCATCCCATGTCCCCTCAGAGCAGAACTTGCTTTCAATTGAAAGAGGCTCTCTCCCTGAACATTTATGCCACGGAGGTATTTAAACATCTCAATCATATCACCTCTATCCCGCCTTTCCTCTAAGGTGTACATATTAAGATCCTTCAGTCTGTCCTCATATGCTTTATAATGAAAACCACTAATCATTTTAGTAGCTACCCTCTGCACCGACTCCATCCTGTTCACATCCTTTTGAAGGTACGGTCTCCAGAATTGCACACTATACTCCAAATGAGGTCGCACCAAAGACTTATACAGAGGCATTATCACCTCCTTTTTTCTGCTAGCCATTCCTTTCCATATGCACCCAAGCATCCTTCTAGCTTTTGCTGTCGCCTTTTCTACCTGTTTAGCTATTTTAAGATCATCAGACACAACCACGCCTAGGTCCCACTCTTCTTTAGTGAACAAAATTACTGCACCCTCTATACTATATTGCTCCCTTGTATTGCTGCAGCCCAAATGCATGACATTACATTTTTTAACATTAAATCCCAGCTGCCAAATTCTAGACCATTCTTCAGGCTTAGCTAGATCCCTCCTCATGTTATCTACACCTTCCTGGGTGTCTACTCTATTGCAGATTTTGGTATCATCTGCAAAGAGGCAAACCATACCTGAAAGCCCTTCCGCTATATCACTAACAAAGATGTAAAAAAAAATCGGACCAAGGACAGATCCCTGGGGCACACCACTGATAACATCCTTCTCCTCAGAGTGAACTCTATTTACTTGTACTCTTTGTCGCCTCCCACCCAACCAATTTCTAACCCAAGCAGTAACTTTAGGGTCCATCCCTAGGGTGCTCAGTTTGTTTAAAAGTCGCCTGTGAGGAACAGTGTCAAAGGCTTTACTGAAATCTAAATACACCACATCTAGGGCTCTCTCCCTTGGTCCAACTCCCTGGTCACCCAGTCAAAGAAATCAATCAGATTTGTCTGGCAAGACCTTCCTCTGGTGAATCCATGCTGCCTCGGATCCTGTAATCCGCTGGACTCCAGAAACCTCACTATTTTCTCTTTCAGCAGCATTTCCAATAATTTACTCACCACCGAAGTTAAACTAACCGGCCTGTAGTTTTCAACCACATCCTTACTTCTGCTTTTGTGTAAAGGCACCACATGAGCCTCTCTCCAGTCCTTTGGCACCACTCCCGACTCCAACGAGGCATTGAAAAGGTCAGTCAGTGGAGCTGCTAGAACGTCCCCAAGTTCCCTCAGTATTCTCGGGTGTATCCCATCCAGTCCCATCACTTTGTCTACTTTAAGTTGAGATAGTTTCTCACGAACACAGTCTTTTGAAAATTGTTCAAGATGTCCTTTGTTTCTGTTCCTATTTGTGGGTGTTTTCTGAGGTCCTGCTCCTGGTGCTTCATCTGTGAACACAGAGCAAAAATATTTGTTAAGCAATTCCGCTTTATCCTTATCAGCTTCTACATATTCCTCCCCTGCACCCTTGAGACTGACAATACCACTCTTGCCCTTCCTCTTCTCACTAATATATCTGAAAAATGTCTTATCCCCCCCATTTTATTGCATTGGCTATTTCCTCCTCCTTTTGCCTTCTTGACTACTTTGCTAGCTTCTCTAAGTTTTTTTCCAAATACAGATGCCTGTCTTCCTCTCTCTGTGATCTCTTGTATTTCATGAAGGCCTCCCTCTTTTTCTTCACTTTTTCAGTTACTTCTTTCGAAAACCATAGCGGTCTCCTTTTCCTTTTACCTTTATTTACCATTTTAACAAAAAGGTTGGTTGCCCTTAAAATATCCCCTTTCAGTTTTTCCCACTGTTTTTCTATATCCCTCAGCTGTTCCCATCCAACTAACGACTCCCTGAGGTATTGGCCCATCTTCACAAAGTTAGTCTTCCTAAAGTCTAAGATCCTCACCTTGGAATGGATTCTAACAGCCCTAGTCCTAATACTTAACCACACCATCTGGTGATCACTGGATGCAAAATGATCTCCCACTACATCAGAAACACTTTCACCATTGGTAAGCACCAAGTCCAGTATGGCCCCTTCACGTGTGAGGTCTGTTACCAATTGCCTGAATAGTTCTCCCTGTAGAGAATCCAGGATTTCCTTACTTCTAGATGATACTGCAGCAGGAATGTGCCAATCAACATCTGGCATATTGAAATCTCCTATCAGTAGCACTTCCCCTTTCCTAGCAATGCTGCGCATGTCTTCAATTAACTCTCTGTCCACCTCTTCCTCTTGTGAGGTAGGTCTGTATATCACACCAATGTAAATAGATTTCTCTTTCCCTCTTTCTAGTTTAACCCACAATGCCTCCCCTCTCCCTTGTAAGCTCTGTAATTCCAAAGCTTTAATAGTAGTTTTTACATATAGTGCCACTCCTCCTCCCCTACTTCCTACCCTGTCCTTTCTGAATAAAGTATAGCCAGGTATAGTTACATCCCAATCATGGTTTTCTGTGAACCATGTTTCTGTAACTGCCACTAAATCCAAGTCAGCCACTCCCACCAAAGCTTCAAATCAGGGATCTTATTTCCCATGCTACGGGCATTTATACACACTGCTTTCCATATGTTACCCCTGTTACCCATTTCCATAAAGTTATTTAATGTATCACCTACCTGGGGGCTTTCTTCACCCATCCCCAACGAATCTAGTTTAAAGCCCTCTTCAGTAGATTAGCCAGTCTACTACTGAAGATGTGTTGACCTTTCTTGGACAGATGGATGCCATCTCTGCTCTGCAACCCTTGGAACAGCATCCCATGGTCTAGGAAACCAAAACGCTCTCGATGACACCATCCACGCAGCCATGCATTCATCTCCAGGATGCGAGCCGCTCTGCCTTGGCCTTTACCCTCAACAGGGAGGATTGAAGAGAACACCACCTGTGCACCTAACTGCTTCACCCTCTGTCCCAGAGCCATGAAGTCAGTTTTGATACATTCCGAGGTATACCTGGCAGTATCATTTGTTCCAACATGGATTAGCAACATTGGGTAATAGTCAGTGGGCTTGATGAGTCTCGGCAAACTCTCCGTAATATCTTGGATTTTGGCACCAGGCAGACAGCATACCTCTCTGGACATCAAGTCTGGTCGGCAGATGGACGCCTCAGTACCCCTCAGAAGAGAGTCTCCAACCACCACTACCCTTCGTTTCCATGTGGTCACTGATTCTGCAACTTTGGGGTACTTGAGCTCTGGTTCTTCCCTTTTCAGGGATGCTTTCACATCCTCCACTTCCTTCAAAAGGCATTTACATAGTTTACAGCCCTGTAAACTGTGTAAATGCCTCTAAGTGGGATATACAACAGCACTAACATGCTCCAATGCTAACCGCTTAGCGTCGGAGCATGTCATGGACATTCCGGAGAGGAGCGGAGGTGTCAACAGTTGATAACTGGGCAGCAGTGATATTGCATGCTGCCTGATTAGCAACCTGCGGCTAAAGATATTCAAGGCAAAAGCTCACTTATCTTTTAGACGCAGCAGCTAAATGGGCAGCATGCAATATTGCGTTGCCTGGTTATCTGTTGTGTCTGGGAGGCTGTGTGACAAACCCACCTTCAAAAGGATGTGAACAGGATGGAGTCGGTGCAGAGGATGGCTACTAAAATGATTAGTGGTCTTCATTATAAAGCATATGAGGACAGACTGAAGGATCTTAATATGTACACCTTAGAGGAAAGGCGGGATAGAGGTGATACATTCCTACTTAAAGGCCTAGAAGACACAAAGAAAATGTTTATACTCATTTTCATTGACATCTCAGCCGCCTTTGACACGGTACATCATGAGATACTCCTTAGTAAACTAGAATCCATAGGAGTTGAGGGAACCCCCCTCAAATGGTTCTCCTCCTATATATCTAACAGAAGGCCTCAAGTACAATTTAATGGGGAAGAAGCGAAACCATTCACTCAAACGCAGGGCATACCCCAGGGCTCATCGCTCTCGGCACTACTGTTCAATATCTACATGCAACCCCTCTGTGACATTTTTAGAAGGCATAGCATCAACTACCACATCTATGCAGATGATATTATGCTCTACACACGCAACTAGACGTCGCCGACCCCAAATATGCACAGCTCGAAAACTGCCTGGACGAGATGTTGATATGGCTACAGAAAAATAACATGGCGATAAACCACAAAAAAACGGAGGTAATGTACATGTCCAGCAAACCCAACTTCAAGTCACCTGACTCAATCACCCTGTGCAACAACACATACAAAGCAAAAGAAGAAATCAAATATCTAGGAGTCACACTCGACTGCAACCTAAGAATGGAGACACACCTGCGTAAAACAAACAAAGCCATCTTCTATAAACTTAGGGTGATACAACCTCTAAGGAAAATAATAGCACCATGCGACTTCAGGTCAGTGGCTCAAGCACTAGTTATGCCGCACCTCGACTACTGTAATGCCATCCTCCAAAGTCTACCCAAAAAATCACTGGGTATCCTTCAAATGGCCCAAAATGTCGCAGCTAGGATCATAATGGGAACAAGAGTATCTGACCACATCACCCCAATATTGATCGACCTTCATTGGCTTCCTGTTGCAGCTAGGGTACAGTACAAGATGCTAGTAACAACGTTCAAGCTGATCAACAACATAGCCCCTCATTCCTGTCCTCTCTTATCAGCACACAACCAGCAAATAGGAACAGAAGAACTAACAACTAGGGCACCCTGCAGGTCCCCAAAGCAATCCGAACGGTGAAAACGAGTACATGTCGTAGAGCCTTCTGTTTCGCTGCGCCCACTATATGGAATCAGCTCCCTGTGGACCTACGTCTAACCCAGGACATTACAAGATTCAGGAAAGAGTTAAAAACCCACCTATTTAAATGCTGCTACAACCAGCCATAAGCCGCAAATTCCAGGAAACCGTAACAAAGTAAACTGATAAATATATATGCATTTTAAATCCGCCTGTGTAACCATGTATAGCCATGTAAAATGTGATTTCCTAAATCTGTAAATATGTATTGTATAAATGTAAATAAGTTTAACCCAAAAACTTTAACCATGTGTGCCGTGACCCCCCCCCCCTCAGTCCTTTATGTATATACTCCCCACCCTGTCCTGATCGATACCTCCCAAAAGAAGAATCAAACCGCTGCTGATCGCTGGAAGCAGCGGTATATAAATGTGTTCTAAATAAAAAATAAATAAATAAATAAAATAAATATAATTGAGATGTTTAAATACCTCCGTGGCATAAATGTTCAGGGAGAGAGCCTCTTTCAATTGAAAGCAAGTTCTGCTACGAGGGGACATGGGATGAGGGAGAAGGGAGATAGATTCAGGAGTGATATGCGGAAATATTTCTTTATGGAAAGAGTGGTGGATCCATGGAATAGTCTCCCAGTGGAGGTGGTAGAGAAGAGGACAGTAACTGAATTCAAAAAAGCATGGGACAAACACAGAGGATCTCTAAAGGTAAAAAGGGGACTGTTGTAGTTGTTGATATGGAACGACAGACTAGATAGGCCATGTGGTCTTTTTCTGTCATCATATTTCTAACCCTGATATTCAGTGCCAGGGCCGCATATGACCCCAGCATTGAATAACCAGGTTTAAGGGTCGTCACACATGGCTATGCGCCATATCAGTGCATAGCCGGCATAACTCAGTATCAGGCCCAGAGTCCCTTGCCTTCCTTTAGATTTCACAGTAATCAAAGCTGATATCATGGAAGGTGGCAAGGCCCCGCTCTCTACAATGCAATTAAATAACCTCACAAGAGGTTTTGAAAGAAGACAGATAAACACCTTGTAAATCATTTCTGTACACCCATCCATCCCAGGTGCCTTTACTATCTTCAAGGATTGTTAGAACTCTCCATCTTTCCCCTCATAATGGATACATTGATAGCTTCCTGCTGCTCTATCGATACAAATCACAATAAAGAAGAAATTTTTGAGTATCCAAGGCAGGTATATCTCCAATACAATGTAAAAAGATTTTTAGAAAATGAGGAGACCATCGACAGAGATCTGGATCATACCATAAGTTCAATGATCGCGTATTCCTTCCATTTCATCATAACTTTAATGATCACATATTATTCCTTCCATTTCATTATCAGTCTCCACGTTCCAGTTTTTAAATATTTTTCAATAAAACTCTTATTGTATGATACTGAATGTACTTTTCTTAGTTCAGAGTCTGTTTCAACATGAATCCATGTTTCGAGTGACAAACAGAATCTTCTGTACTTCAGGGAGCCTCATGGCCAGTATTTCTTATTCAAGCAGTCTTGTTCATAGTAGCATAGTAAATGACGGCAGATAAAGACCAGAATGGCCCATCTAGTCTGCCCAGTATGATGGCAAGAGTAGTTGCACCTGCCGCTCCATGCAGGCCACCCCTCCCCATGTCTTTGTTTAGGGGTGAACCCACCACTCCATGTAGGACACCCCTATTTGTTGAGAATTTAGATGTTTCAGTTTATTTTGATTTTATCCTGTTGCTGTAAAGGGATCAACTGTGTCTGTCCCATGCCATTTTGAATCCCGTCACCGTGTTTGCCCCCACCACTTCCATCGGGAGGGCGTTCCAAGCATCCACCACCCAGTGAAAAAGTATTTCCTGACATTACCTTTCAATTTACCACCTTGCAGCTTCCTGTTATGCCCTCTAGTTTTATATCTTCCCCATCTTTGGAAGAGGTTTGTTTGTTCATTATTTCCCTTTAAGTATTTAAAGGTCTGAATCATATCTCCCCTGTCCCTCCTCTCCTCCAAAGTGTACATGTTTAGGTCTTCAAGTCTCTTCTCATAAGGCTTCTGACGCAGGCTCCAAATCATTTTGGTTGCCTTCCTCTGAACAGTTTCCATTCTTTTTACATCCTTTGCAAGATATGGTCTCCAAAACTGAACACAGTATTCCAAGTGAGGCCTCACCAGTGACTTGTACAGTGGCATAAGTACCTCTTCCTTTCTGCTGGTAATTCCTCTTTGTATGCAGTCCAACATCCGCCTGGCTTATGCCATCGCCTTGTCGCACTGTTTTGCCACCTTGAGATCTTCAGAAATAATCACACCAAGGTCTTTCTCCTGATCCATGCACACCAACCTCTCGCCCCCTATCGCGTACATTTCCCTTGGATTTCTGCTACCCAAGTGCATGACTCTGCACTTCTTTGCATTAAATCTTAATTGCCAAGCATTAGACCATTCTTCCAGCTTTTGTAGATCTTTCCTCATGTTAACCACTCCCTCGGGGGAGTCCACTCTTGCAAATTTTTGTGTCATCTGCAAAAAGACAGACTTTTCCATTCAGTCCTTCAGCAATATTGCTCACAAATACATTGAACAGTGCCGGGCCCAGGACCGATCCCTGGGGCACCCCGCTAATCACCTTCCCTTCATCTGAGTGAGCTCCATTTACCATCACCTTCTGTCGTCTGTCAGTCAACCAATTTCTGATCCAATTTACCATCTTGGGATCCGTCCCCAAGCTACTGAGTTTATTGATAAGCCTCCTATGAGGAACAGTATCAAAGGCTTTGCTGAAATCCAGGTAGATGACATCCATCGCATGTCCCTGATCCAGTTCCCTGGTCACCTAGTCAAAGAACTCAATCAGATTTGTTTGGCAGGATCGTCCTTCGGTAAAACCATGTTGCCTCGGGTCTTGCAACCTGTTGGTTTTGAGAAAGTTCACTATTCGCTCTTTCAGGAGCGCCTCCATTACTTTTCCCGCCACCGAGGTAAGGCTCACAGGCCTGTTGTTTAACACTTCTTCCCTGTCACCACTTTTGTGTAGAGGTACGACTTCAGCCATTCTCCTGTCCTGAGGAAACTCTCCTGTTTCCAAGGATCTGTTGAAAACATCCTTTAACGGCCCTGCAAGAACCTCTCTGAGGTCTTTCGGTATCCTGGGATGTATCCCATCCTGTCCCATGGCCTTGTCCACTTTTAGTTTTGCAAGTTGTAATAACACTTCATCTTCTGTGAATGGTGTGGTATCTACTTCATTCCCATTTTTATATTTGGGAGTCACAGGAGGTCCTTCTCCAGGACTTTCTTTAGTAAAAACAGAGCAGAAGTATTCGTTTAGCAATTTTGCTTTTTCAATGTCACTTTCCACGAGTCCGTTCGCAGCACTTCTGAGTCCTGCAATTCCACCTCTGTAGCTTTCACGCAGCAGGACTATTCACATACACTGCCTTGAATACTTGAAAATGTTTTCTTTATTGTTATTTATTTTCAAGTCAGAATACTTTATATTGTTGACTACTAACAGGAATGGGAGATATGCCTGATCTACATAGCTGCCATTAATGTTGTCCAAGACAAATCCCTCCTTCGTATACATGTCTTGATAGAAATTCACATACATATTACCCTTACCAGTGGAATCTCTAACGACCCCACCCCTGTCACCTCTGAGTTTCTATATAAAGTTCAAACTCTTCCTCTTCTTTAACTTTTGTGCAAGTAATCTTACTTATTCCAAGATTCAAAGTAATGTTATCTAACCAATTGTAGTCCAAAAGTTACATCTCTAGCTAACGTATTCTCAACTACCTCCTATCCAGCATAAGTTGTTTTAACATTTTAGGATGCTGAGATCTTTTATGCAAGGCCTCCTTCTGTGCTATCGACTCATGCAGGGATATAATTTCTCTCCCCCTCTCTTACTCTTCACCTTCCAGACTATCAAGTTGCTCCTAACCACTCCCTTCAAACAGTTTCAGACCAGGGGAAATGTCACTTCACCATTGTCCTTAATTAAAAATTATTTTTGAAATCTTGTTCTATGGCAGAGCAAATTTCCCTATCATTCCAAAGACTGTTCAGCCTGCGGAAACTACCCTTCCCTTTCCCGGTGGGACAGGCTAAGTTAGTGGATACCGGAGCATGATTGGACAAATTACTTGATCTGATCTCAGCCGGTACCACCAAAGTCAGCAGAGCAGTATCAGCTTGGAGTAAAATGCAAAATCCTTCTCCTGTCCATGCAGCTGCCTTCATACATTCACTAGCTTATAGTCCTTCTATATCTCCTTCAGCTTCCCTCTAGCACTTCCTACTGTTGGAGCAACCCCCCACACTCCATGAATTAGGTAGCCTCTGGTAAATTGAATCCCCCATCCCCCCCCCCCCCCCACCATCAGTTCCCTTACAGCAAACTGCAATAAGGAGAGAAAGGGCCCATAAAAATTAGCCTGGTTCTTGTTCAGAGTATAGATGTTCACAAAGAGTAAGTATTCACATTTAACCCCATCCTAACCAACAGAATTCAGAGGTTTTTCTCCTAACATCCTTTATCTGAATAGGCAAGTGTCTAGCAAGCAGTATTGCCTGTGCTCCTTTAAGTTGTAGGAGAAAGTCCTTATGCCTTAGCAAGATCTCATTATGCTTTTTTTAAATGTGTCTCTTGCACAAATAAAACATCAGTTTGCTGTAGCCTGGCTTCCTGAAAAAACATACTCCTCATAGAAAGGGAATTAAGCCCTTTAGCATTCAAGCTTACCACTTTGAATTTCACTAGACCCATCTCTTTTGTTAGACAAACCACACCTCATGTCCCCATATGTACACCAGACTCCACACCTAACACACACATCACATACCCTCCCTATAGCTTCTCTTCCAGCAAAACCAATACCCTCCACAAACTCCTTCCATTGCATCCACCCAATATCAAATCCAAACACTGCGTCTAGTGTAATTCTCTACTTTCCTATCTCAATGTTACTGGATTTTTTGCAGGCCAATCTGGGACACGTCCAAAGTGTGTGCGCTTTTATGTTCTTATGAGTGTGGGTGGTGGGGGGGGGGGGAAGGAGGGGGGAGAGGAAGGGACACCTTAGTTCCAGGTTTGAGCAACAATGCATGGAGAAGGGAGGAGTCCTTACGCTGCCCCCCCATTCCAGTATCCATTCCATGACAGCAACAATATCACTTACAAGAAGTTAAATCAATAGAGAAATAGAAACAGTGATGTGTTTCCCCTGTACTATGCAAAATATAAAGACAGTGGATGTAAATTCTAAAAATGGATATATTCAGTTCTCCAAATTGAAAACTCATTGGTATACCAAGGGCGGGATGGATGGGGTACAGTCAGCGGTGCGCAGGGCAAACTTACTGTAACTTGTTTGCCACTCTGCCTCCGCTGCAGACCCAGCACTGTTACCTTCCAAAGTCTCGTGATAACAGCCGCACCTTTAGACTTCAGTCCAGGAGGTAACAGCCTCCAGACCTGGAGTGGAGGCAGTGCGGCAAGATGGCAAGCGTGTTAGTGGGTGTCTCTGAGAGGGGGTGTTAAAATGATCTGCTCCAGGTGTCAAATAGATTAGTTATGCCACTGTTAAACTCTATACAGATAGCTTATCCATATAAGGTTATACAGCTGGCATTTGGCTGAATATTGGTCTTTTGCTCTTTAATAAGCACAAATTTTCTACTGCAACTGTTCCTGATGCCTTTAAATATTCTGTGATTACACCACTCCTCAAACCTTCACTGGACCCTACCTGTTCTTCCAATTATCATTCCAGCTCCCTTTTCCCTTTCACATCCAAGCTACTTCAACATGCTGTTCACCACCGTTATCTTGACTTTCTTTCATCTCAAGCCATTCATGATCCTTTCCAATTTGGCTTTCATCCTCTATATTCTACAGAAATAGCCCTTGCCAAAATCCCTAGCAACCTGTTCCTGGCCAAATCCAAGGACCTTTATTCTATCCTCATTCTTCTTGACCTATCTGCTGCTTTTGACACCATTGATCACCACATTCTCCTTGATACACTATTTTCACTTGAATTTCAGGACTCCGTGTCTTAATTTTCTTCTCATCTCTGCCATCACACATTTTATGTAAGCTCTGGTGGATCCTCCTCCACTTCTATCCTACAATCTGTCGGTGTATCTCGGGGCTCTTGTGTTTGGACGTCTTCTTTTCTCTCTATACTCATTTTCTTGGTGCTTTGATCTCTCCCATAGTTTTCAGTACCATCTTTATGGTGATTATTCCCAGATATACTACTCTGTACCAGAAATTTCACCAGGAATCCAGGCCCAAATCTCAGTTCACTTGTCTGACTGGTGCCTGGATGTCCCACTGCCATCTGAAACTGAATATGGTCAAGAGAGAGCTTCTTATTTCCCCTCTAAACCCACCTCTCCTCTTCCCTCTTTCTCTCTTTATGTGAATAACAATCAGCCTCCCTTTCTCCTCAGCTCATAACCTTGGAGTCATCTTTGAGCCATCTCTCTCTTTCTCTGCACAAATCCAACAGTCAGCTAAAACCTGTCTTTCTCTGTAACATCACAAAATTTCTATCCTCACACTCATCACTTCCCAGTTGGACAACTACATCCTGCACCTTACAGGTCTCCCATTGAACCATCTTGCGCTTTCAATCTATTCAAAATTCAGCTGCATGACTAATCTTCCACTAGTGTTACTACACTCCCATAACCCCTCTTCTCAAGTTACTTTATTGACTCCCTATCTGTTTCTGCATTCAGTTCAAATATCTCTCAATGAACTATAAGTGCATTCATTCTGCAACTCCTCATTATCTCTCTTAACTCTCCTTACACCCCTCCTTAGATAAGTTGCTCTTATCTGTGCCTTTCACCTCCCCTGCCAACTCCATTCTTTCCACCTTGCTGTGCCATATGCCTGGAATAGGCTTCCAGAGTTGGTATGTCATGCTCTGTCTCTGGTCCTATCCAAATCCAAGCTAAAAACTCACCTTTTTGAAGCTGCTTTTAAATCCTAAACTCCCTAATCTCTTATTTGTCATGTTTGTCTTTCTTAAATAGATTGCAAGACTGCCTCTTACCTGTATGTATACCGCATTGCGTCCATCTAATAGGCCTATAGACATGATATTAGTAGAAGTAAACAGCATGACCCAGTGCTTTAAAAGATAGGCAGCCCCAAATTGGGCCTGCTATCTTAGTGTTGTGTTACTGTGGTCGGGAATGTGCAATACCCTCAGCTGCAGTGATGCAAAAATAATTGAGATGTTATGGGTTACTGAATCCCTAGGTAAAATAGCACACTAACACGCTATTCAACTGCGAGTTAGTAAATAAGCTCCTTAATTTGTAAACTTGTATCCAGCCCCACAAAATAAAGTTGTTGTTTTTTTATGCTTGCGCTTTATCTTCTTAACTGATGAGCATCTCTCATGTCTATAAAGTTGGATTACTCATTCTTCCGAAGGCAAAATATGTCTTTATTGCATGCAACATTTCACTTGATGATCCTGTGATGGACTGAAAACCCAGAAAGGGTTACACAGCTTAAAGGAGCAGTAGAGGAACTGTGAAATGGTGTCCTATCCAGTGCCCTTTTTCTAGCAGCATGGTCCAAAATGGCACACCTTCTGTTGTTGTGGTGGTGGAGGGTGAGCAGCATGTTTGTATCTCTCGGACCTTCTTTCCCTACCACTATCAGGAAAGTTACCGGTATATATCTGGGACAGGAGGAGTGGCATGAAAAGGAGCACAGACTATCCTAGCAGCAGAGTATTCTGATTTAAAATCAAAATGTTAGTATTGGTGAAAGGGAGGCATTCATTAGTCTAATAAAATGATGACATATTTACATTTTTCAGCTTTGTGATATTGCTTATCCTTAGCACTGTTTAGGTTAATCAAGTAAACCTTTTTGTTCCATATCTACTGTACCATTGGTTCTAAGACATTTTTTTTGAAAGTGCCAAATCTGTGTGGCAGCAGCGGACCTTGAAAGGATCCTCTTGGCGTCTGCTCCCTACGGGATCAGTAGCCCCTGCTCCACCATCACCCTAGCCCGTGGGGTAGGGGGCTTAAATGAAAAAAGTGAATTCCTGCTCCTACAATTCTCAAATCTGAAGACTGGTCCCACCCACCACTCCTTTCCCCCCCTAGAATGCTGACTCACACTAGAGGTCAGGTGGACATTGGGGGCCCACACTTGCCTCTGCCCAGGTGATTACCACTGTTAAAGTGATATCACCTGATCTATAGTGATAGCCTTGCAGTACTACCACTAGGGGTCATGCTGCTAAATAAGGATCTAGCAGGTAATTAATTACCCCTCCAGAGGCATGGGGGGTATGGGCCCACAAGTCCTTTTTCGCGCACTTATTTTGGCAGAACGCTCATTAATAAACTGCTTTGCATGATTTAGCATTGTAGCATCTCATTTATGAGAAATTTAAATAAACTATTGCAAGGCAAACCAAAGACATTTTTGCAAATTTTGTGCGTTTGATGGCATTTTTGCACTGGTTAGCTTGTAAAGCCCCTTTGCCATAAATATTTTGAACATTAATACATGAAACTCTTAATAATTGACAGAAGCTCAGAATTTCTTATTTCACAGACCTTAGCACTGGAATGTAGTGTACCATATCATTTATCCTTCATTTACAAATATTGCCTGACAAAGAAGGATCAATAGAATGTATTAATTTGCCAGCAAGTCAAAGTGCCTCCGTCAGTGTGGTGGGGTTTTTGTTTGTGTATGTGCATTGATCAGAAAACCATGCTTTTCATTCCAGGCCTTCAAGCAGAGAGAGGGATACCATTTGCTGATGTTGTAAGATTAGGTGCTGAACTTCAGTTGGCAGCAACACCAAGCCCTACGGCGGATCAGGTGAGTTGGATGAATCAGCTTTACTTTTTCAGTATTCTTTGCTTTCTCTGAGAACAATGAATTCACTGCAAATTAGTTCTCAGGCACCATTTCATAGGCACAGCATAACATCTTGGCTTATTTGTACAGTATGTATGCAAGCAAACATCTGCGCACCCATATGGCTTTAGGACACACTTAGGGGTGCAGTGTCTTTGTAAGTATACCACAGAGCCCGTCAAATTTAATATTACAGTTGTCGTTTTGGTATATTTTATAAAACGAGTATTTCTTGGAAATGATTACATGAGTATTTCAGCATTCTGAAAAAAATAGGATCCTGAAATGTGTTCTCCCAGGGCAAGCAGGATGAAGTCAGCCACAAGTGGTGACGTCATCCGACGGAGCCAGGACGGAAGTACTCTCACTAGCCCAGAAGGCTTAAGCCTCCTGGGCTGGACCGGTAGTCCCACCTCCCGCTCCGCCCCTAGCTGGCCAGTCTTTCGTCTTCCGCCTTGCCAGCAAGACGTTTTTATTTTCACTCTCACACAACTAATTAAACTCAACCAAAAGAATGAAGAAACCAGGTTTTTGAAAGTGCCCGGCCTGCTTTCGCAATATGGCCCATTCATATCCGATGCCTCGGATCTGAGCACTTAAAACTCCCTGCCTACAATCTCGCCCCAGGCTTGATCCCGTCGGCTGCCCTCGCGGACTTCCTACCCTTGCCGCTGTGAGTGCCGCTGCTGCTGGAATCTCCTATGCCTTGCCGCAGTAAGTACCGCCACTGCAGAAATTCCCGACGCTCTGCCGCTATGAATAATGCCGCTGCTGAAATCACCCTACTCTCTGCAATGAGTGCCGCAGCTCCAGGATTCTTCTATGCTTGCCGCAGTGAATGCCGCCGCTCTGGAATCACCGATGCTGTTACTCCGGCCGGGGACGCGCCTTTTCAGGCCTCCGTCCCCCGCCGCGAGACCGGGACACCTTCCACGTGTCTCTCTATGGAAGCGGCCATCTTCACCAGGGCTCCCCTCGGACACCCTCCACGTGTCTCTTATGGAAGCGGCCATCTTGACCGGGGCGCCTTACTTCCGTCTGTGCCATCTACTTCCGGCCAGCCTCGGCACAGCGCAGACCGCATCAGCTTCAGCTCCTTCAGCGGCAAGCAGGATAAGCTCTCCTCAGCAGCACCTTCGTGCCCGGAGCTCTGGGCACCATCGGTACCACGCCGATCGCGCGCAAACTAAGAGCCCGCGCAGATCCAGGGCTCAGCCAAGATCCCCTGCGCAGATCCCCTGCGCAGATCTTCAAGGTCTCGGCGCAGACCTCTGAGCCGGAACAAGCACAGACACGGAGCAGGTCTCGGAGCAGGCGCAGACTCAGGCAGACACGGATCTGACAGCAGTCACATGTCAAGGAGCCGGCTTAGATGCAAATCTCGGAGCATTTGCAAGGCCAGTCCATGGCGCAGGAACCGCCATCGCCCCAGGAGTCACAGCTCAGGTCGGGGCAGGAGCAGCGCAAAGTGAGTCAGGCGCAGCACCCCCTAGCTGGCCCCGTTCCAGAAGGTGAAAATCCCCAACGCCCCTGTCTGTGGGGCTGCCTTGGAGCCCCGGCGCCGTCGCGCTACGATGCTCGAGCACATCACAACCTCCATCTCCATCCCTACGCGATCTCCCATCAAAGTTACTTCAGCGCCGAGGACCCCACCACCCTCGAAGGTCCCTTTGCGCTGAGAACCGCTGCCACTGGAACACCCTCATTTGACTACACCTCCTCTTCAGAGAATGCAGAAGCCTCAGAGCCTTCCTCCACATCTCTCCTGGCGCTGCAGGCTGGTGTGTGTGTGCCTCACCACCATACCCAGGTGACCCATTATAACCCTTCCTGCCGCGGGTTACCGCGGAGACAAGGGAAAGGTCAGCTGGCAAACCGACCATCCGGAGCAGACGCATATGGGCAACCATCGTAGGTGGGGAAGTGTTACTGCCAGCTGCTATGAGCTTGTACAATGACCTACGCCGCTTAAGCAGTTTTAGCCCCCCTTACTCTAGATGACGGGATATCGGGCTGGCCTGGGCCAGTCCCAAATCACGCTCAGTGCCTACTCAAGATGCTGCACTGAGAATCATTCGGGGGCATAGAATTCAGCACCCGGCGAACCCTTTCCATTCCCCCGATTGCTCCAGGGTAGTATGCGGACACTTGCATCCTCTCTCGGTGACCTTAGACAGCTGCAGCATCTTTGAACTGGGTAGTACAATGGTTACATTGGCTGCTGAACCATGGATCATGAGTTCAACCCCAGCGGGTTAATGTGTCAGGCTGTCCGAAGGCATCATCCCTACCGCTTGTAACACGGGAAGCGCAATGGCTAAAGGTCATTCCGTCATCTCCCTGACAGCAGATATGGACATGGCGCAGGGGAGTTCGATGACAGTAAGGCAGAAGAGGATGGACAGGCAACCATCACTCATCCTGGAGAAAGGCTGTGCCTGATCGGGCATCCCTTGAAATCAACAACTGCAAACCTGCCATTCTCCATGGCACCTTGCACAACCTCCTATGAAGGTGACCTTGCACTTAACCCTAGTGCCCATAATGGAAGGCCGGAAATTCACTACAGTCCCTTAACCTTCGCCACTCCCACAGCCGCAACACTAAGGCCAGTGGCAGCAGTGGGGAGCGGTACGCACCACACAGTGTATTCAAGGTCGGGAGTGCGCTGGTTCAACCTTAGCCACGCAGAAATAACGGCACACCCCATGTCTGACCTAAACTGATAAATAATGTCCCAAATGACTGATGACATAGATCTCATATCATCACACAGTCCTAACTCCAGGTCCCCAGGAGCAGACACAGACCCGGAATCAGGCATGACACCCTTCAGCCGTGGACCAAAAAAAAAAGAAAAAACCAATGGAAGGGGGACCCAGGATATCGATGCTTGAATCCCTACAAGCATTGTGCATCCCTCTTGGGGGAAACTGCTGTATACTTGTGACCTGTATTGGCCACCTTGGAAGCAGGATACTGGGCTTCATGGACCTTGGTCTGACCCAGTATGGCATATCCTATATTCTCCTCATGCTCTGGTGGACGGAATACACGTCCCTTGTACAGGAAATCTGCCGATCTCCCAATCCCATGCAGCAATCCGCCAATGTGGATGCAGCAATCGCCGATCCCCCAACCCTAAGAATCCAGTTGCCACTCACAGAGATAAATGTGATGCACTCCCCTTTACTTCAGAGAAAATGTTGAGCAATCCCCTCTATTGCACAACCAGTAAACCAGGAGCCAAGGCTGGGCAAAATCGCTCCAGAGCCACACACATCGACATCAGGATATGACCTGCACCTAAGAATGTGAAAGATGGCCCTCTGGGCCCTGATCAGTGCATCTGCATTCAGGTGGAGCCCCCCGAGGCCCCCCCCCCCCCCACCGCTCATCGCTGTGGGCACGACCCTCTACCAGGCGACCGTTTCATCATTAACCGCCGTGAAACCCTTGCGGGGCCTCCCGCCTAACGATGCCACTTATCGGTCACGAGACCGCCTTCCACCGGATCGTAACGAGGAAATCACATCATCAACACCCGTTCTGTCGTGGCGTACATGAGCGCAAGATGGCGAGTTCAACCCGCCGTCAGAAGACATTGCTCGCCCTCTGCTACCAGCCGCACTGCTTCAATCCCCGGGAACAAGGGCATAACACCCCTACATTACTCAGGTCCCACCTGACTCTATATGCCTAAGACATCAGGGGTTCGGTGCCGCATCGCAACTTCATAGCTTTGACTGGCTCACTGTCCTACCCATTGCCCCTCGGCCCCACGGCTCTATGCCCAGGGACAAGGGGATTCAATCATTTAGACAACATACCACGCTAAGGTAACACTCAGCTCTCAATACGGTTAAGATATGCAGACCGCATCAAGGGCACTACACAGCTATCTCAACCCTTGAAAATGTCTACAGTCGGTCCTTGCACTGGTAAAGAAATTACGGCAAGCCCTATTCCCTCTACTGATCGCTGGTCACCAATAAGTGGCCACAGTGTGGTGCAGTTGACAGAGCCAGCACCCCTAAGACCAAAGGGTCACAGGTTCAAATCCAAGCTTAGCCTCATGCCAGACCACAGGGTCACAGGTTCAAATCCAAGCCTAGCCTCATGCCAGATCAGTCCACATTCTCCACGGTGACTCATTGAAGGATTCTGTTTGAGACCGACACCTCAGTCTCCCTTGGGGAATCCAGGCGACCTGTTCTCTGCAGGCCAGATTCTTCCAGATTCTCTCCATTCCTGAAGACTGAACCTCCTTATACGGACCAGTCCAGTCACATGGTACCACGCCAGTCTGCCTGCATATGGCACCACGCCTGTCTGCCTGCATATGTTACAGGATCCTCTCTACGTTACCATTCCAGTAAAGCCTTAGGCCTCTCGTTACCAGAGATTACACTCTAGGCGGACGGGTTAAGCCTTCTCAGCCATCCTGCCTTGTTAACGCCATTGAACTCTGTAGTCAGTACCTTCCATCTCAAAAAACTTGCCTATGGGCCCCATTCTCGAGACCAGCACCTTCTCCCAGCTTCCCTAATATGATTGGGCCGATTGGGTTGGGAAGAGCATGTCACGATTGGGTTGGGAAGAGCATGTCATTCCATGCCACCCATGACCACAACAGAAGCCCTACCAGGGGGACTTCATGATCCTCGGTCAGCGAAGCAGTGACAGGACATATTCTGCAGAGGTTAGGCAACTATCACAACAATCCCTCACCTATGCATATAAGGGCTCTCTTCCTCCATCCTTTCCCTACCACATAGGCGAAAGGTTCGCCTCCCCTAAGCGTGAATCCAGGCCCACACACACAATGTCTCGGCCAAGGTTCATCGCTCATGGTCTACTGCATGCTTGCACGGACCAGGGTAGAATTCTCCACCCTTCCCCCAAATAAGGCCACTTGGGTCACATAGCAAACACACCGCATCACCTGCCCGGTGGGCACTCCTGACCCTAGGGCATAACACAGATTCACATGTTCTAGCGATCTCAAGGACACTTCTCACTAGTCATGAACTGACGTGTGGCTCAAGGCCCTTGCGATGAACTTCTCCCTTGGTCATCTGACTCCTGGGAAATTACTGAAACCTAACTCTCAGCCTCATCCAGGATTGGCATGCAATCCTCAGCTGGGGATAACTGGATGATGGAGTAGCCTAGTGGATTAGTGCACTGGTTAACCAAAAGACCGCTGGTCATCCATCCAGATTTTTCAGAGACACTACCGTCTGGACGGTACAGACCACGACGGACTTGCCTTCCGACTATCCGTTCTGTCCGTGTGCGCTGGGCCGAGCCGTGTCACCTAACTCTCAGCCCTCATCTAGGAGTATGCCTTGTTAACATTGGGCCGAGCCGTGTCACCTAACTCTCAGCCCTCATCTAGGAGTATGCCTTTACCATTGGGCCGAGCCGTGTCACCTAACTCTCAGCCCTCATCCAGGATTGTATGTCTTGTTGCCCTGTTAAACCACAGTTAGGCCTTGTTACTATTGTAACTCTGCTCAACCACAGTTATGACTCGTTACTATTGCAATCCTGCTAAGACACAGTTGTCTTGCTACTAAGACACAGTTGCCTTGTTACTTGAACACCTAGATAGGTGTACTTAATCTTGTTATTAACGTTTTAGACTAATTGCCACTAGCTCACTGTTGCTGCTGTTTACTACGTTTACTACGTTCCGTTGGACATTTTACTCCAATCGTTGTTCGCACAAGATTATTGCACAGTTCCTTGCACAGGCCTACTACCTGACCGTACTAAACCCTGTTGCACCTCCCAACGCTGTGTCTGTTCTTGGTTCCCCGCCGCTGCCTGTGTAGCTAGGGAGGCACCACTTGTGGCTGACTTCATCCTGCTTGCCCTGGGAGAAATACGAGTTACTTACCTGTAACGTGAGTTTCTCCAGGGACAGCAGGATAAGTCAGCCACACCTTCCCTCCCTCCTCCCCGGCGGGTACCCCCTGTCCGTTCCGCACCCTAGCTGCTGGAATGCCTCAGCTGGGGAAAAACTGGCCAGCTAGGGGCGGAGCGGGAGGTGGGACTACCGGTCCAGCCCAGGAGGCTTAAGCCTTCTGGGCTAGTGAGAGTACTTCCGTCCTGGCTCCGTCGGATGACGTCACCACTTGTGGCTGACTTATCCTGCTGTCCCTGGAGAACTCACGTTACAGGTAAGTAACTCGTATTTAGCTGTTCTCTTTCAGTGCTAACATGTCAGTCTGTGTCTACTTAATAAGATATTTCCAGGTTACAAGTTTACCTTTGTATGTTAAATCCTGGTTTTCTAGTGCCTGTCTCAACCATTAACTAGGGAGTTGAGCTAACATTTAAGGCTACTTCAGGATAGAACCCACATTTGCACGATCTCTGTTTTCCAGAAAGGATCCATGGAGCTGATTCAGCCTGTGGCAGTCACTTTTAAAATGCTGACTGCTGCAGGGAAAAAACTGGGATATTCCGTGCCTGTATCTAGATACTGGCCAGGGGTGAATATCTGGATTTAGCAGTCAGCCTTGCCACTATCCGCACAGCGGCACTATTCAGCCGATATCTGGATAGGCAATCTACATAGCACTTAAGACACATTTTTAGTTCTCCTCAGTTATGTGTATTGTTCAGATAGTGGCACTGAAAATCACCAGCACTTCCTCAGCATCACCCATGTACCATCCCAGCACTGTCTCGATAGCGCCGAGACGGCCAGAGGAGATATTCAGCGGCACTATCTAGATAGTGCCGCTGAATGTTTATTTATAAACGTTTATACCGCTTTTTTGAAAAATCCATCAAAATGGTGCACAAATACAAAACATTTAAAACAAAAACACAATTAATAACCCCCCCCCCCAACTACAATCCTCTCAGTGGGACTTTCCAGTTAGCAGGCCTTGCTGACCAGAGAAGCCCTTTTGAATATTGACCCCATGATTTGAAAAGAACAAAAGAAAACCTTCAAGTTGACATAAAGAGAAATTATATATTACAAATTTTTATATACCTCAATCCTAACCGAAAAGGCTGCCCATAACAATATACAACACAATAAAAAAATACAAATAAAATTAAAACTGTATAATGAAACGTGGAGTTGGAAAGACCCGCTTTTTTTTCTCAAATTGTATGTCGCTGCTGCCATCACCACCACCGCTGTCGCTGCTGCCAAGGCAACATTAAAAGTGGCAGCGACTGGGCAAGGGCAGGCAGCGCGGGGGAGAGCTGGCTGGATATGGAAGTAAGATGGGGAAGAGGCTGGGCATGGGGAGGGGGGCGTGACAGATGTGCAGGTCGCACAGGGCGCATTTATTGCTTGGTACGGCCCTGCCTGGGATAAACTGTGTATTTCCCCCAGTCCACCTTAATGATGGTTTATGGACTTCTCCAAGCCTTTTTTTAAACCCAGCTACACTAACCGCTTTAACTGCATCCTCTGGCAACGAATTTGAGAGCTTAATCGTTGAGTGAAAAAATATTTTCTCTGATTACTTTTAAAGGTATTACTTTATAGCTTCATTGCATGTTCTTTAGTCTTTATACTTTTTGAAGGAGTAAGAAAACGATTCACATCTAATTGATGTTGCATAATCTGCTGATTATTTTATAGATCTTTATCACATCTCCCTCAGCGGTCTGTTCTCCAAACTGAAAAATCCTAACTTTTTAAGCCTTTTCTTGTAGGGATATCCTTACATCCCCTTTATCATTTTGCCTTTCTCTCTACCTTTTCCAGTTTCGCTATATTTTTTTTAGATGTAGCGACCAGAACACCACACAATACTCAAGAAGCAGTCATATTATGGGGTATTTACAGAGGCATTACGATATCCCTCATTTTATTCTCCATTCCTTTAGTTATAATGCCTAGCATTCTATTACCTTTATTGGCTACCACTGCACACTGAGCAGAGGATTTCAACGTATAATCTATAATGACACCTAGATCTCTTTCCTGGGCAGCAGCTCCTAATGTATTGTATTGTGTAGCTATAATTTGGGTTGTCCTTCCCTAAGGCGGTCATTCTGATTTCCAAATAGTGAGATTGTACATCTGGCTTGGACGTACAACCTGCGCACAGGCCCAGGATGCTATTTTGGTCCCAGTGCATACAGAGCATTTTTGCAGGGAGTGCTAGGTGGGGGCGGGGGGACAGGATGGAGGTGGAGCAGGGGTGGGCCAATGCACCAGGGACGTACAGAGGGCATTCAGGTCAGGCCTCTGTATGTCCAATGATGCAGAGTTGGACGCCCGCTTTATTTCTCCTTTTAGGGGAATAAGTGCTGGGCGCTGCCACGGTCAGGACCCACAGCCCTCCCAATTCCATTGTGCCACTGTGGTGAACCACACGCTGCCCGACCCTGGCCTTGGGGGGTCCCCACCGAGGGTCAAACGGCGGCCTACAGTCACTGTACCAGACCCTGCCATTCTGCACCTCCAGCTGGACATCTCTGTGCCATGGCAACAGGATGCCAAAGCACCAGCACACAAACCAGAGCGTTGTGTGAGGTGGACAGGCAGCTCATGGAACATGCCCCGCATGGGAAATGGGTGCCCGCCCAGACGTCTATGTGTCTGATTCTGTCATCGCAGGTATGTCCGGACCCCAAGGTATCAGAAACAAGTCCATTTCCTGCATGTCCAGTGTTTGCACGGCCAATGTGGCCAGATGTGCGGGAAACAGAATTGGCCTCTATGTGCATAACCTTGCACTTGTCAACATTAAATTTCATCTGCCATTTGGATGCCTAGTCTCCAAGTTTTTTAAGGTCCTCTTTCAATTTTTCACAATCCTCTTGTGATTTAGCAGCACTGAATAATTTTGCGTCAACTACAAATTTGATCATTTCACTTATTGCTTCTGTTTCTAGCTCTTTTATAACTATGTTAAAAGGTAGTGGGCCCAGCACAGATCCTGAGGTACTCCACCATTTACCTTTCTCCACTGAGAAAATTGACCATTTAGCCCTACTCTCTGTTTTCTTTTAACCAGTTTCCAATCCATAATAAGACACGGTCTCCTATCGACTTTTTAATTCATGGGGGACCTTGTCAAAGGCTTTCTGAAAATTTACATACACTATTTCAACCGGCTCACCTTTATCTATCTGTTTATTCACACCTTCAAAGAAATGTAGGAGATTGGTGAGGCAAGACTTACCATGATTAAATCCATGTTGGCTTTGTCCCATTAAACCATGACTATCAATATGTTCAGTAAGTTTGTTGTTTTTAATGTTTTTTACCATTTGGCCTGGTACTAACATCTGGCATCAGTATCATCTCCAGGAACAAGCAGGAATGAGTCCTCACATATGGGTACGTCGGTACCGACGGAGCCTGCGCGGGAACGCTCCCCAGCTTCCCAAAAAGGAAAGCTTTTGGGAGCATCCCACAGCGCCTAACCAACTCTCCTCAGTTCTTCTTTTCCGCGGAGCCAGCAGGTCATGTTCCTGTCACCGCTGAAGAAGTTCTTTATTTTAATTTATTTCTTTGGTCGCGTGTCTGCCTTCCCCCCGGACCGGTACCGCCGGTCTTTTCTTTTCTTTTCTTTCTTAAAAAAAAAAAATATATATATATATTTTCCTCACTTGGTGTATTTTTCTTCTTAGGCCTCCAGGCCCACAAGAAAATTTTCCCTCATGGAAAAACCAGCCTCCGGGTTCAAAAAATGCACTAAGTGTAGCGGTACTATTTCTGTTACAGATACCCATGAATGGTGTCTTAAATGTTTGGGTCCTGAACACTCCATTCCGGATTGCCAGTCCTGCTCTCTAATGTCTAAACGGGGGTTACAGAACCGAGCAGCCAAGCTCCATGTGCTGTTTCCCACGGATGCACCGGCGGTGGCATCGACATCTTCCAGGTCTTCCTCTCCTGATGGATCTCAGGTAACCAAACATAAACCTAGCAGGTCCTTGAAGGGTAAATCTCCCTCTAAGAATCGAGATGCCTCCGGGCTTGCCCTCGAGGATCCTGCCCCAGCCAAACAACCCCGGCGGGAAGCTCCGGCTTCCAAAGCTCCTCCTATGGGGTTACAGGTTGACATCGATGGCACGGCCTCGACTGATCACCTGTTAGATTGCTCTGGGGTACCGGCACTTTCTCCCGGTACCGACATCCAGGCAGTCGTGGCGTCCATGGATCATACTGTTCAATCCATGCAGCAGGCTATAACGGCCTTTATTAAAGCTGCGACGCCGATGGTACCGCAACGAGTCCCGTTGTCGATACCGGCGCCGGTACCGGTACCAGCGCCGATACCGGTACCGACTGCATCGACATCGACCAGGATACCGACTCCGGTTCCTTGTCCAGTGCTATTTCTCGGTACCGATCCGGTACCGGGGACGCCCGATGTCGATACCGATCGATACGCGTATCGATCGTTGGAAGCGGACAGACGATACTTCGATTCCTCTGATTCTAATTCATCAGATGAGTCTCCTGAAGTATCCATTACCCTTCCTGAGGAGCCTACTTCTCCAAAAAGGAGAATGTCTCCTCCAGAGGATTTGTCCTTTCAAGACTTCATAATAGAAGTGGCTAAAGGACTCTCTATTTCAGTAACCTCTGAAAAAGAGCCTAGAGCAAAGAAATTAAATATTTTAGGATACTCTAAGGCTCCTAGAGAGGCAGTCACCTTGCCAATTCATGAAATTCTTCATGAACATATGATTGACTTATGGGAGACTCCTCTCACCCTTTCTCCTCATTCTCGCAGACTGGACACTATGTACCGTGTCCCTCCTTGTCCTGGATTTCAGAAAACTCAGCTTCCTCACCATTCCATTGTGGTGCAATCAGCTATGAAAAGGATAAAGAGTACCAAAAGACACTCTTCTGCTCCTCCAGGAAGAGAATGCAGGACCTTGGATGCTTTTGGTAGGAAAATCTTCCAAGCCAGCATGCTTATTGCCAGAATCAACTCATATAGCCTTTACATGGGTATGTTTCTAAAAGAAGTTGCACAAAAGCTGCACAACTTTCTCCCTTTTCTTCCAGAGGATAAAAGGGATGAGTTCCTCCTTTGGCTTAAGCATACTCAAGACATTTCAAAGTTTTCCAACAGGGCAGCCTTTGACTCCTTTGAAGGTGCCAGCAGAGCCTCAGGCATTGCCATAGCTGCTCGCAGAATTGCTTGGCTCCAGGCTTCTGATCTAGAGCCCTGGGTTCAAGATGGCTTAGGAAATCTGCCCTGTACAGGTGAAAATCTCTTTGGCAAAGAGTGGCAAATAAAAGCCACTCAAATGGATGCAGAGAATTCTGCTCTGGATAGACTTTCCAAGTCAACCTCCATTCCAGCCAAGAAAAAACCTTTCAAAAAGCCTTTTTACAAAAGGAACAGATTTCCTTCCACTTCTGGCCAACAATCTTCTACAGGTCGCTTTGCTACTAAGCGTCAGCAACCTAAACAGGCCAGGCCTAAACCTGCAGGGATTGCTGCAACCCAGCAGTCCCAACCTCCTCAGGGTTTTTGACTTGATACTAGAGAACTTAACCTTTCTGGCTCTACAACAGCCAGAACCTCTCACCATTCCAGGAAGGTTAGCTCATTTTGCTCCCAGATGGGAGCAAATCACATCAGAGCAGTGGACCCTCTCCATCATAAGAGAGGGCTACAAACTTCATTTCTCGGACCTTCCTCCCTACACCATGGTGAGACACTTCAATTCTCCCACATCTCTCCTCGACCTTCTGGATCAGGAGGTGACTACCCTTCTTGCCCAGGGGGCCATAGAAGAAGTTCCTCTTCTTCAACAGGGGTCAGGGTCCTACTCCCCCTATTTTCTCATTCCAAAGAAAACAGGGGGATACAGACCCATTCTAGATCTCAGAGAATTGAACAAATTCCTATGGAAGGAGAAGTTCAAGATGCTTTCTCTAGGCACTCTCCTTCCATACCTGCAGAGTCAGGATTGGCTTTGTTCTCTAGATCTCAAGGATGCGTACACTCATGTCCTCATCCATCCATCTCACAGAAAATTCCTATGTTTTCTGTTCCAGGGAAAACATTACCAATACAGAGTGCTTCCTTTCGGTCTAGCCTCTGCTCCAAGAGTGTTCACCAAATGCATGGCAATAATTGCTGCATTTCTACGCACTCTGGGAATATTTGTCTTCCCATACCTGGACGACTGGCTCATCCGAGCTCCAACCCAGTCAGAGGCTCAGATCTCCCTGAACCGCACCAGGTGCATTCTGCAATACCTGGGACTTGTGGTAAACCTCCCAAAGTCCCAGCTCACCCCTACTCAGTCCCTGGAATTCATAGGGGCCTGGTTGGACACCACCTCTGCAAGGGCCTACCTTCCTCTGGCCCGTTGCCAACGTCTAGTGCAGTTAGCCTCCCAGATTCAGTCATAGAGCCACTTAACTGCCAGGGAGATGCTACAGCTGCTAGGCCACATGGCTTCCACAGTACATGTGGTACCCTATGCTCGCCTACACATGAGAGCAGCTCAATGGACTTTGTCCACCCAGTGGACTCAAGCTTCAGGAGCTCTCTCAAACCAAATAGCAACCTCCAAACGTCTCTTTTGGTCTCTCCAATGGTGGATGTCCACTCAAAATCTGTTGCTGGGGTCCCCCTTCCAACCTTTGTTGCCCCAAGCAACCCTCACAACAGATGCCTCCCAAACAGGTTGGGGAGCTCATCTACAAGACCTCTCCACCCAAGGCACTTGGTCCCCACAGGAGACCTCTCTTCATATCAACCACTTGGAACTTCGAGCAGTGTTTCTAGCTCTCAAGGTCTTTCATACCCTCCTCAGCTACAAGACAGTCCTCATCCATACGGACAATCAATTAGCCATGTTTTACATAAACAAGCAAGGAGGAACTGGCTCTCTGTCGCTTTGCAACGAAGCTCTAAGATTATGGGCCTTCGCCAGAGAGCATCAAATCCATCTCCTGGCAGTATACCTCCCAGGAATCCAAAACTCTTGGGCAGGTACTCAGAATCTTCCAAGAATGGGGAACCCCGGACATAGACCTCTTTGCAAGTCCGTGGAATGCCAAACTTCCCCGGTTCTGTTCCAGAATTCCGTGTCAGGGAGTTCAGGCCAAGGATGCCTTCCTCCTTCATTGGGGTCAGGGCTTCCTGTATGCCTTCCCACCCATTCCTTTGATTCCCAAGACTCTGTTCAAACTCCAGAGGGATCAAGGATCTATGATCCTCATAGCTCCACACTGGCCACGCCAAGCGTGGTACCCTCTACTTCTGCATCTTTCACAAGCCCCCTCTCTGGACTTGGGAGCTGCTCCAGACCTTCTGTCCCAGGAGGAAGGGACTTTGTGGCATCCAAACCCCAAGTCCCTTCCCCTCAGAGCTTGGTCACTGAAGGCCTAGACCTTCAAGACTTAAATCTTTCTCAGCAAGTGAAGGATATCCTCCATGCTTCCAGAAAACCTTCCACTAGGCGTTCCTATGCTATTAAGTGGAAAAGATTTTCCATTTGGTGTGCTCAAAAGGGTCTTGACCCTCTGGCACTTCCTGTGAATTCTCTATTGGAATATCTCCTGCATCTCTCCAATGCAGGCCTTAAGACGAATTCAGTAAGAGTCCATTTGAGTGCTATTGCAGCATCCCTTAAGCCTCTCAATGGACAACCTATTTCCTCTCATCCTCTTATTGCAAGATTCATGAGAGGCCTAACTTTAACTAAACCTCCCATTCGTCCTCCTCCGGTGGCATGGGACTTAAACTTGGTTCTTGGTCAGCTTATGAAGCCACCTTTGAACCCTTAGCCACTACCTCCTTGAAATTTCTTTCCTGGAAGGTTATTTTCCTTATTGCAGTCACTTCTGCTCGCCGCATCAGTGAACTGCAGGCCTTAGTGGCTAATCCACCTTATACAAGGTTCCATCATGATAAGGTAGTCCTTAGGACAAATCCACACTTTATGCCTAAAGTCGTCTCACCTTTTCATCTTAATCAAGAGGTATATTTACCTGTCTTTTTTCCAGCTCCTCATGCATCCAGTGCAGAGAGGAATCTTCATACTCTAGATTGTAAAAGAGCTCTTGCTTTTTACTTACACAGGACACAGCAACATAGAAAGACTTCCCAGCTTTTTGTTGCTTTTGATCCTTCTCATTTAGGACTTCCAGTCTCTAAAAGAACACTGTCCAATTGGATTGCTCAGTGTATTTCTTTTGCTTACCAGAGTAAGAACCTTTCTCTGGAGGGCCATGTCACAGCTTACAATGTGAGGGCCATGACCACCTCTATGGCTCATCTACATTCTGTGTCCATCGACCAGATCTGTCGAGCAGCCACTTGGGCCTCGGTTCATACCTTCACAGCCCATTACTGTTTGGACAAGGACTCCCGCCGGGATGCCTTGTTTGGTCAGGCTGTCCTCAGACACCTGTTCCATTCTTGAACAACTCCTGCCCGCCTTCCCTGGATGGATGCCTGAGATCCATAGGAAGACGAGGAACCCTTTCAGGGTCTCATATCCTTGGGGATCTCCCAGGCATCTCAGCTAGGGAGTCCCCATATGTGAGGACTCATTCCTGCTTGTTCCTGGAGATAGCACAGTTACTTACCTGTAACAGGTGATCTCTGGGAACAGCAGGAATTAGTCCTCACAACCCTCCCACCTCCCCTAGGAGTTGTATCTCTCTCTATCTTTCCTTTCCTCTCTGTCTCTATTGTCTCAGCTTTAAACTTGGACTGAGGAGAGTGGGTTAGGAAAGGCGGGAAGGCAGCGCGCAGGTGCTGTGGGATGCTCCCAAAAGCTTTCCTTTTTGGGAAGCTGGGGAGCGTTCCCGCGCAGGCTCCGTCGGTACCGACGTACCCATATGTGAGGACTAATTTCTGCTGTTCCCAGAGATCACCTGTTACAGGTAAGTAATTGTGCTTTCCCTATATCATCTTCAGCAAAGACTGCAGCAAAGAATTAATTTAGTCTCTCTGCTATGGCCTTGTCCTCCCTTAGTGTTCCTTTTTTACCTCCATCATTTAATGGTCGAACTCACTCTCTCACATGTACCTGAAAGTTTTTATTATGAGTTTTTGCTTCCATGGCAAGATTCTGCTCAAATTCTGTCTTTGCCTGTCTTATCAGTACTTTGCATCTAACTTGCCAGTCCTTATGCTGTTTTTTGAAAGATAATTTTGCCTATAAGAACCACTCTCACTTTAGCTTTAAGTCATGCTAGCAGTCGTTTGGCCTTCCTTCCACTTTTTTTAAAGTATGTAGTAGATTGGTCTGTGCTTCCAGGATGGTAAACAATATCCAGCCTGATGTAAACTCTTAACCTTTGCAACTGCTCCTTTTCATTTTTTCTTAACCATTTTCCTCATTTTTTTCATTGTCTCCCTTTTGAAAATTACATGCTAGCACAGCAGATTTCCTTGGTGTTCTCCCTCCATTTATTAAATCAAATTTTATCATGTTATCACTATTGCCAAGTGGTCCCTACACCATCACCACTCATTTCATATCCTGTATTCCACTAAAGATTAGGTCCAAAATAACAACCCCCTCAAGTCTGTTCCTGACCAAATTGTTCCATAAAGCAGTCCTTTATTTCATCTATTATTTATTTTTATTTATTTAACTGGTTTTATATACCACCGTATCAAATTATCAAAGCGATTTACAGATAGCAATTTAACTTAAGGTACATAGAACAGAGTATGCAAACTTAACTGGACGTAACTTAACATGATCAAACTATAATTTATAGTTCAAGTTTAATTTACAATACATGGAGCAAAGTAGATAAACTTAACTAGACAATGTGAGCAACTACAGCAAATGGGCAATGCGGAACAGTGGAAACATTGGGAAGAGGAGAATACATGATTGAGTTGAATGAGGGGGTTTGGGCATGGGGAGAAGGGGGATGAAGGGGGCGTTAGGGGTGGGTCGTGTGCTAGTGTGGGATAATGTTTATGTAATAGTTCTGCCAAAGTGTTCCCTGAAGAGGTGTATCTTTAATATTTTCCAAAAGGTTTTAAGGTCACTCATGGCTTGGATACTGTCAGGAAGTCCATTCCAGAGGTATGGAGTTTAGAGCGAAAATGCTCTATTTGATGTTGCACAGGTGCTGCTTCTATATGCTAGCGGGATGGAGAGAGTGAATTGCCTGTTGTTTTTTCTTGGCCTGTCCTCTGGATTACGGTGTGCAGGTATTGGGATGAAAACTTTATCTCCCTAGCATGTTGTGATGTGACATTCACCAGGTCAATATTGGGGTAATTGTAATCACCCATTATTATGGTGATGCCAATTTTGTTAGCTTCCCTGTTAGCATTTCATCATCTGTCTCTTCATTCTGGCCAGATGGATTATAGTTGACCCTTTCTGCCATTGCCTTCCCCTTTTTACATGGAATTTCGATCCCTAGAGATTCTACAGTGTATTTTGTTTCCTGCAACCTGTTTGACTTGATGCCTTCCTGTCTGACTTGATGCCCTCTCTAACATGTAGCACCATTCCTCTACCAATATGATCTGCGTTATCATTACTATAGAGTATAATTTGTACCCTGGTATCACAGTGTCTCATTGTTTATTCTCCTTTCACCAGGTCTCTAAGGGGTATGTTTACTAAAGGGTGATATTTGCTGTCACGTTATCGGGCAATAAGGCACGTTATCGCGCGATAATGGCGCTTTACCAGGCGCAAAGGTACCTTAGCGCGCGATAACGCGCGCAGTGGCGTAAACGAGCGTTGAAGGCGGAGAAAGGCTCCCGGAGGGCAGAGGAAGGCTCCCCAGGGGCGGAGAGAGAGGGTCAATGGGTGGAGAGTGGGAGGGGAGAGGCTCCCTGCACACTAACGCTGTGGATTCCGGGTCTGAAAACTAACGCCAGTGAAACCCTGGCGTTAGAGCAGATTTAAAGGGAAGAGAAACCATTTCCGTCAGCAATGTACAGCAAAGCCAGGGAAACCTACAAAAAGTGATAAGTGTGATACACGTGCACGGAACGAAAGGGCAAATAAACATTGAAAAGGACCTGAACAAAATGTAAAAAAAACATAACCAAGCTGGCCAATAGTGTTTTTTGCTGTTTCCCATTAGTATCACTACTGAGAAAGCTCAAAACAAAAGATATTAATTTTGGAAGGGTCTATGCTCTGTCCCCATACAAGGTGAATGATCCCACAGTGAAATAGCGCTGATCAGGGCTTTCCCTTGTTATTGGACAGGTTTCCTATGGCATGCACATGTTCCGCAACAGCAGGGTGGGCATGTTAGAATGGGCAACTGGACAGATGCTGGAAAAGGGGATACAGAGGGCTGCAGGCGGCACATGCTGTGGTGCAGCTGGGCCACAGTGCAGACTAGGGGTGATGCCTAGGTGGCCCATAGGAATGCTGAAACAGTAGAGCAGCCAGACAGCAATGGATGAGGGCCCAACATGGGCACGAGTGTGTTTCCCACAGTGTCACAGGGGATAGTACCCAGCAGGTACCCCCAAAGGCACAGAACATTGGCAGGCAGTGCTGGGGGGAAGCGTGGACATCTATGCAGGCACCCCTACCCCAGAACCCGCACCATAGGCAGCCGCCTACCGGCACACTGGATGGCCTGAGACTGCGCACCACCAGCACCACCTGCAGAAGGGCATGTCAGCATGGTGGCGGAGGGGTACTGGTGGTGGAGGGGGCAGTGGCTGCTGCCCACAGCAGACCGTGGCCTAGCCCTGTTTAGGTGGGTGCCATGCACTGCAACAGACCGGCTCTGTCTGACAAACAGTCATGGTATCCCCACGGAATGAACTGTCCCTGTAGCAACAGTGTGGTGCAGTACACACAGCCAGTGTGTTCAGAAGCGGAAGGTCACAGGTTCAAGTCCCAGCTGTGGTTCCTGCCAACTCAGTCCCCATATTTTACCCACTACTAAACCATGGTAATAAATACGGAACCTTTATTGCAGATAACATAAACATGCCTCAAACGCCTATATTTTACCCTACAGAGCACAGACACCATAAACATGCGCATTACCTAGAGCAGAGTCTTCCAAATGCAGTCCTGGAGGTTCAAACACCATTCAGGTTCCATGCTGTCTCTAATAAAGAAGTCTGTGCTGCATGTCTATGCACCGCCCCCATGGTATGCAGATATATCTCATGCATATTCATTAGGGACAGCATGAAAACCCGAACAGTGTTTGGTCCACCAGGACTGGAGTTGGGAACCTCTGCCCTAGAGCAGCGGCCAACAGGGGCAGAAACACCCGCACCCACAGGCTCCATTATCCAAAGCCTCCTGGAGAGGCAGGATGTTGGGCCCTGCATGCATCTCCCAATACTAGCACTTGCATACCTTTGCAATGCCACCCTAAACCTGGGAATACAGTACACATATATCAAAAGGTTGCTATGATTACTGGCAGATAGCAATTCCTAAGTTAAGCACAATCTGCTCATTGAGCTGTATCATACCAACCTCTCTGATGTCTGTGGAGTGTGTTTCAGGTCTGGTATCTGACAGTGTTCACCACCCCGGGGAGTGACCCCAACAGTATTGCGTACCATAGCCATGCCTGCACTGTGCCCAGGACAGGTGCGGTGGCCAGGGCTGCCAAAAGCCTCTATAGTTGCACAATGCTGGCATAGGTGTGGGAGTGTGTGTCTGTCTATCCAGTGTGTGGTGGCTGCCAACACCTTACTCAGCCCACACTGCTTGCACTGTTGCCAGTGTTAGCCTGCCAATGTGCATAATGAGGAGCAAGGTACCGTGGGAATGGCCAGGATAGGGTGGCCTGGCCTGGATTCATCTGTACATAGGATAGGGCAATGGCTCGGACATTGTAGTGCCCGGCCACAACCTGCACGGATAGGGTGGCCACAGCATGTCCTGCTGGGAGGTCACTCTCACCCTGACTGAGCAGTGACCATGGCATGGCTAGGTTCCCCCATAGTGCTATATTGTATTTCTCTCAAGTGATATATATGGGTTCTCTTTTCTGGGGCCTAATCACTGACTTATCTGCTTGGTGGGTGTGCTCACATCTCCTCCAGGAACATGCACTATGGACTTGCTAGCAGACTGTCTGCAGTTAGTATGTGTATGGCTGGAACACCCCTCCTCCCCCCTCCCCCCCTCCCTCCCCCCCTCCCCCTCCCCCTTAGCTAGCAGACTGTCTGCAGTTAGTATGTGTATGGCTGGAACCCCCCTCCCCCCCTTCCCTCTCCCCCTCCCCCCCTTCCCTCCCCCCCTCCCCCCTTCCCTCTCCCCCTCCCCCCCTTCCCTCTCGCCCCTTCCCTCTCCCCCCTCCCCCCCCTTCCCTCTCCCCCTCCCCCTCCCCCTTCCCTCTCCCCCTCCCCCCCTTCCCTCCCCTCCCCCTCCCCCCCTTCCCTCCCCTCCCCCTCCCCCCCTTCCCCCCCTTCCCTTCCCCCCCCTTCCCCCCCCTTTCCCCCCCTTCCCCCCCCCTTTCCACCCCCCTTCCCCCCTCCCCTTCCCCCCCTTTCCCCCCCTTCCCCCCCCTTCCCCCCCTCCCCCCCCCCCTTCCCCCCCTCCCCCCCTTCCCCCCCCCTTTCCCCCCCCTTCCCTTCCCCCCTTCCCCCCTTCCCCCCCCCCCCTTCCCCCCCCTCCCCCCCCTTCCCCCCCCTCCCCCCCCTTAAGTCATGTGACCATGGCACCCACACAGGCTATGCACTATTCTGGGTGCATCATAGTCCACAATGGTGACCTGCAGCATAGTCAGCTCAGCTAAGCCAGCTCAGCTAAGCCAGGTGCTGTGTACATGGTGCTCGATGCCCCACCTCACCCTCAGGGTGAGCACAGTACCCGCACAATGTGACGGTCTGTATCTACTCTGTGCCAGTAACATACACGGTCAGTACCCCCTACCAGGCCGAGGTGCTGTGGGAGTGCATACCCCATCTTGTGATCATCTGTAGACTGCTGATCTGCATGTGCAGTGCATCATGGGTACGGGTGGGTTAACCCTATCCTGGTAACCACAGCAGATAGTTTGTGTGGTGACCTGCAGTCCCTCTGTAGCCAGCCAAGGGTGTATTAGTAGCCCACTGGTTACTTCACTGCCTGTGGAGCCAGAGGTCATGGGTTTGATCTCACAGTGGGGTTATTTGATAGGGCTGTCCAAGGCATTGTCTATTTTTAATGGAAATTAGTGCTGCCAGCAAAAACACCCTCACAGTGCTGTAACTTTAAGGTGCCTCATAATACGCCCCATAAAGCGCCCTATAAAGCGCCTTATAAGGCATCCTATAGGGGACATTATAGGGTGCCTTGGCAGACAGTGCACTTTGTAATGTGTCCTCTGGAGTGCCTTATAGGGCACCTTATGTGGCACCTTAGGTTACAAAACTGTGAAGGTGTGTTTTCTGGCAGCACTAATTAAAATAAAAATAAAATGCCTCACAAAGCACTGCTTAAACATAAAGGGTAATGCCTCAACCAGCCTTATTCATTAGGCACACTGGGGGATCAAACCTATGACCCCTGTACCATCAGTCAGTGTATTAACCATTGTGCTACACCTCTGCTACTCTGTTTGCATGTCAGCGCGCCTACTTAAGATTAACGCACATTAACGCGCATAGCTCAATCCTTTGCCCGATAATGTGTGCAGCGCTCGTTATCGCGTGATAATCCCGGTTTGCTACGTTTAGACCGGAACGCCCACTCCTTTTATGGCATCCTGCACACTATCGCCAGGCGCATGTTAAGACTGCTTAGTAAACATACCCCTAAGATATCAATTATATCTACCGCTTCATTCAGTACTATATACTCTAACTCTCCCATCTTATTTTTTAGACTCCTAGCATTTGTATAAAGCATTTCAAAGTATGTTTTTTGTTCATATTGATAACATGCTTATCAGTTGACAGTGATAATTTGGAATTTTTCAATTCCAGGGCAGCCAGAATACTTTTACCTTTATTGCAACCTCTCCATTGGTATGCCCTAACTTCCTTGTTTTTGTAATATCCTTCAAAGTTACATTATTCCAAACCATGCATTCCTGGACTACTGTCAACTCTCTCCAATATCTAGTTTAAAAGCTTCTCTATTGCCTTTTTAAAGGTTAGTGTCAGCAGCCTGGTTCCATACTGATTAAGGTGGGACCCATCCTTCCGGAAAAGGCCTCCCCTTCTTCAGAATATTGTGCAGTTGTTCTGCCTGCCTATTCGATCCTGCACATGAAACAGGAAGCATTTTTGAGAATGCTACCCTGGAGGTCCTGGATTTCAACTTTCTACCTAAAAGCCTAAATTTGGCTTCCAGAATCTCCTTTCCATACTTTCCTATGTTGATGCCCACATGTACCAAGACAGTCTGCTCCTCCCAAGAACTATCTAAAATCTTATCTAGGTGACACGTGATGTCTGCAACCTTTGAACTAGTCAGGCAAGTGACCAAACGATCATCATACCCACCAACCACTGAACTATCTTCATGCCTAAAGATAGAGTTACCACTAAAACAGCCTTCCCTCCTAGGCTGAAGCCCCTGTAGAAACATTCTCGATGCGAGAGGATATTGCATTTATTTATTTATTTATTTCTAGCTTTTCTATACCGCGCTATTTGACATCAGTGCGGTTTACAGTTAACAATTTTGCACAAGGCAGGGGAGGTGCCTTGTGCTTACATTGAACAGGACATAGTAACTAGGATTCATAACATTGAACTATTTACATCTGAACAATGCATCTCATGAAGGGCAGGTCTTGGCTTCGGGATCATTTCCTGTTCTTTCAGGTAATCTTTCTCCTTCAAGGCCATGAGACCGCCAGACTAGAGATGGGACTTTTCAACTATGGTCCCTATGGATCTCCTCTACCTCTGTCTTCTTCAGCTCCCCCAAGGATGCTACTCTAGCCTCCAGAGATCTGATAATTTGTCTGAGAGCCAGGAGCTTTTTGCACTGAATACACACATATGACCTCTCCCAGCTGGGAGATAATCATATATGTAGTATTTAGTGCAAAAGACTGGATAGATCCCATCTCGCTGCTGGACTGCTGTCTGCATTTCTGTATTAGTGAGTTTAGTTGTTTAGTGTTAAGAGAGTAGGGATACGCAAGCTAATATAATGGCCTTTAGGATTATTTGGTATATTTTATCCTATTATTTTTGCTTGTTTCTGAATGAAGTATTAATTATCTGTTAAGGCTTAATCACTCATTGATGAAAATAGTCTGTGGTGTCAAATTGCACTCTCTCTTAATTGGAATAACTAATTATAAATTAAAGGATGTGCTGGAGTGGGAAAAAGACTAAGTACCAGTCTGTTTTCTTTTAAGACTTTAAGGGCCTACCTAAATCTAACAGATGTTAATTTAAAACCCCTACTGCAAGTTATTTGCCTACTTAGAGCTCACCTAAATGTAATGTATTAAATTAGTTTCCTACTATTTATAGTAAAATGAAAGAGAGGTTTATTTGTTTTTATCACTCTCCAAAGTTTTTCATTGACTGGTGCTTTTCCCTCTCCCCTGTATTGGTGGAAATAGGGTAAGCTTGGATAGTAACTTGCATATGCGGTGGCCCTATGACTTTGTTGCCAGCTGTGGGGGATGAGCTTGTGGTCATAACTGGACTTTTCTTCACTGAATATCCTGCCCTAGGTCATTTGCTTAGGTGACAGCACTTTTACAAAGTCTGTTTTTCAGCTACTTTGTGTGATCAGGCAGACTACTGCATCTTTTTCAAAAGCCTTCCATAAATGGCACCCTAGAGCTTTGCTTCTCAGCTGCTGTGCCACTGGGAATTCTCTGGTGTGCTACGTGACCCTCTACCTCCGCCACAACCATCATCCCCAGTGCTGGCGCAGCAGTGCCTTCTCAGTTGCAGGAAATACATATTTGAAAATAAATGTTGTCCTCTGTAGCTGTGCTTTTTAGTTTTCCCTATTGCACGAGGCAGTCTCTCCAGTGGAGTCCTCCCGGCCCCCCCCCCCAACTAAGCATACCCAGAAGTACCGTGCTGATTCATATATGCTTAGCATTTGCATATTTGCATAGAGACACATTCCATTGTGGCCGTCCAGGCCCCTGTGCATCTGATTGGAATCAGGACATCCAGCGGTAGATCTGATTCTGATCCCACAGGGGCTAGACGTGCCTGTGTAATCAGAATCGGGTCTAGGGCCTGAATGTGCAGGCTGAGCCCCAATTTCGATCGGCCTGCACACACAGTTACATGCCTGGCTACCTCAGTCAGGCTCTGAATGCCAGCCATCGGCAATTTACATCATTCCCCACAGCCAGACCCTTGATCTGGCTTCCCATGGCCAGGGTCTGGCTGTGGGGAACTTCCTGTACTCCCCTACTTTTTGTTCCCGGCCTAGCAGCTTGATCCCCCGATGTCCAGGGGGACTTATTTCACCTCTGCGGTGGAATAAATCCCCCATATAAGTTCATGGCCCGGACGTACAGGCTGACCTCAGAATCGTCCCTGTACATCCAGGATCACGGACCGCCCTCGCTCTGCCACTGGAACACTCCCTCCTACCTCCACCTAATCCTCCCCGTACAAATGCGCTGTTTGTACGGGGAGGCTTTTGCCGGGGCTGGCAGAATGTGAATAGCGGGGATGGACGTCCCAATGGGACATCCATCACCACTATTTGCGGGATAGAATGACCCCCATATTTATTAAGATCATCTTAAAAAAACACTAGATGGATAGGAACCAGTATATGAAGCAGGCAAGGGATGAGCTGGCACTCCTAAAATACTCAAAGAGGTAGCAGAGGTTCTCATTCAGTGGCTTTGCTAAGAAAAAGGGTAAGCAACATATTTCCAGGCTATATAATTAAAATGCAGCAAAAATTGTAGCTGTTTAATTATTTAGCGCGGCACTCTTAAGAGAAAAAAATTAAATAATGACACCAATAAATATATATTCTGCAAAAAAAACAAAGGAAATGTAAGGTACTCACATGCCATCGGACAAAAAGAAAAAGAGAACTACAGCGCAGTTTCTAACACCAAAATAAAATTTGTTATAATTTAGCTAATTTTATTTTGGTATTAGAAATGTGTACAACTTGATCTGTTGGGTGTCAGCGAACTGAAATGAACTGGCATTGAGCACTTTGCATCAGAAGATCATATGGTCTACTATGCTGGAAATGAAAGACAAAGAAGAAATGGTGTTGCATTTATAATTTATTTATTTATCGCTCTTATATACCGCACTCTTTATCATCAGCGCGGTTTACAGTAAACATAAAGTACTCACAGATAGCAACAGGCTGTCGTGAGTTTACATGTAACAGGAAGTCCAACAGGATACAGCATAGGGGAAAACTTTGTACATATAAATTATTTAACTATATACAACGGTATTCTTCTTGTTATACAGGGAATGAATATAGCATTTCAACATTGGATTGTAATGGGGTTTAGGATGAGTTGGGATCAGGTATTAAGAGAAGTATGAAAGGAAAAGGTGTTGTTTTATGGCTTTTCTAAATTGTTTGAGGTCTTTAATTTCTCTTATGGTGGGTGGAAGATCATTCCAACATTTGGGAGCGAAGTAAGCCAATGCTCTTGCTGTGGTTGAGTGTGTACATTTTGTAAAGTCAGTCGGGATGATTAGAGTATTAGCTGCAACTGATCTTCTAGATCTAGTGTTAGGGGTGTGTGTGATGAGTGTGGAGATTGCTAGGGGAGCTAAGTTATTAATGGCTTTGAATGTCATAAGTAGTGCTTTGTATGTAGTCCTGCAGGATATTGGGAGCCAGTGTAAATCCTTTAAGATGGGGGTTATGTGGTCGTTCCTTGATGCACCATTGAGGATGCGGGCAGCAGTGTTCATCGCTAATTGCAGCGTGTTTAGTGTGCTTTTTGGGAGGCCGTGTAGAACTATGTTTGCATAGTCAAAGTGTGGAATGACTATGGCTTGAAAGATGGTGCGGAAGTTGTCAGGGTCGAGCATGTTTTTGAGGTTTCGGAGGGTTCTGATCTTGAAGTAGACGGTTTTCACTGTGCGGTTTATGTGTTCTTTGAAGTCCAGTCGGTGATCAAGGGTTACGCCTAGGTATTTTACGGTGGATTTAATCGGAAGCTCTGCGTCCCGTACTTTTAGAGTAGTCGGGGGTGAAAATTCTCTATTCTTCAAGAAACTTGTAAGAACTGTAATGATATACAGTGCAGTCTGTGAACGCTTAATCTCTATTCATCTACGAGGAATACCTATCAACACAACTATAATTTAAGTATATGCCCCAACAACAGCTGCAGAAGAGGATGAAATTGAAGAGTTCTATGAACAAGTTCAAGCTGAAATTGACAGAACATGCAAACAGGATATCCTGATAGTCATGGGTGACCGGAACGCAAAAGTCGGCAACAAAAAAGAAGGCAAAGTGGTTGGAAAATATGGACTTGGCAACAGAAATGAAGCTGGAGAAAGACTGATAGAATTCTGCAAGACCAACGATCTATTCATCTCAAACACCTTCTTCCAGCAACACAAGCAGCGACTGTACACGGGGACTGTACACATGGACTTCAAATTGACTACATCTTTGGAAGTCAACAATGGAAAAGCTCTATAACATCAACAAAGACAAAACCTGGAGCTGACTGTGGTACAGATCATCAACTACTAGTATGCAAACTCAAGCTAAAGTTGAAAAAGAGCAAACCACTCATGAATGCAGCAAAATATGACCTTGAGAATATACCAATGGAATTTAAAGACTGTCTGCAAAATCGATTTTCTGCTTAGATACAAATGACAGAGCTCCAGAAGAGTTATGGAATGACATCAAGAAGGTTGTGCTGGAAGAAAGCGAGAAGTCTGTATGAAAGATGAAAAAGCAAAAATGGCCAAAATGGATGACAGAAGAAACTCGGAAAATTGTCCAGAAATGCAGAGAAGCTAAAGTCAGATGAGAAGGAAAGACAATCACAGAACTCAACAGAGATTTCCAACATGCAGCAAGGCAGGACAAGGAAAAGTACTACAATGGCACATGCAAGGAAATAGAAGCAGAAACTATTAGAGAAAAAACAAGATCGGCTTTCCTAAAGATACAAAATTTAAAGAAAAAATTCCAGCCTCAAAGTGGAATGTTACAAGATGCTCAAGGTTCTATGTTGAATGATGCTGAGAAGGTCAAGAAAAGGTGGAAAGAATATACAGATTTTTGATATGATAAAGATCAAGTGGACCGACAGCCATTTCAACCTGTACCTTATGATCCAGAACCATTGATGATGAAAGAAGAAGTTGAAGCAGCATTGAAAGCCTTATCAAAGAACAAAGCACCAGGCATTGATGGCATTCCCATAGAAGTATTAAAGGCAATCTGATGCAGCTATCACCGTCCTTACAAGACTCTGCCAAGAAATTTGGAAGACAACATCATGGCCAACTGACTGGAAAAGATCTGTGTTTATACCAATACTAAAGAAAGGTGATCCAACTGACTGTGGAAATTATCACATAATCGCTCTGATCCCACATGCCAGCAAGATTCTACTGAAGATTATTCAAAAGAGACTACAACCATACCTGGAACAAGAACTACCTGAAGTGCAAGCAGGGTTCAGGAAAGGGCGAGGAGCGAGAGACATCATTGCGGATGTGAGATGGATCCTTGAAAAGACTGAAGAATACCAAAAGGATATCTATTTGTGCTTTATCGACTATAGCAAGGCTTTTGACTGTGTAAACCATGAGAAACACTGGGCCACATTAAGAAGCATGGGTATACCAGAATATCTGATCGTTCTCTTACACACTCTGTACATTGATCAAGAAGCAACAGTTCGAACGGAACAAGGAGAAACAGAATGGTTTAAAATAAGCAAAGGTGTAAGACAAGGCTGCATACTTTCTCCCTACCTGTTTAATTTATATGCAGAACTAATCATCAGAGAAGCAGGATTGTATGAAGACAACAGAGGTGTGAAGATTGGTGGCAGACTCATCAACAACCTTCACTGTGCTGATGATATCACATTATTGGCTGAAAGTAAAGATGATTTGAAACATTTGCTTCTCACGATCAAAAAACATATTCTCAAAATAGGCCTGCACCTTAATGTAAAGAAGGCAAAGATCATGACAACTGGCAAAATCAACAGGTTCATCGTTGAAGGAGAAGAAATTTAAATTGTGAACAACTTTAACCTACTTGGATCAACTATGAATAAAGAAGCAACAAGCAGTCAAGAAATCCAATGACACATTGCTCTTGGCAGAATGGCTATGAAAGACCTAGACAAGATCCTCAAGAGCAGAGATGTCTCTCTCCATACAAAGATTTGACTCATTCAAGCCCCATGGTATTTTCAATAACATCATATGGATATGAAAGCTGGACAGTGAAAAAGATAGGAAGAAAATTGATGCCTTTGAATTATGGTGCTGGCGGCGAATACTGTGTATACCATGGACTGCCCGAACAACAAACCAGTCAGTACTAGAGGAGATCAAACCTAAGCTTTCTTTAGAAGCTCAGATGACAAAACTTCGACTTTCATACTTTGGACACATCATGCGAAAAGAGAGATCATTAGAGAAAGACATCATGCTTGGCAAGATAGAAGATCAAAGCAAAAGAGGAAGGCCAGCAATGAGATGGATCAATACAATAACAGCAGTTATGGATACCAGTCTGTCAACAATGAACTGCCTGACTGAAGACCGAACACAATTTAGGACAACTATCCAGAGGGTTGCCATGAGTCGACACCGACTCGACGGCACTTAACAACAACATTTTGTATCCAACAAAACGCCTCCTCCAACAATAGGTGCAGAGCAGAACTAGGACATTTCACCATAGAACCCAACATAGAAGAAAAAAAAATTCTGATTCCGGTGTCATCTCATTAACAGCCTCTCCAGTACCAGGCAGATTGTGAACTAATACAAAACCCTATAAAGCTCATTGAAGACCTATAAAGCAAATCTACCATACAATAATGACACCAGATTCTAAAAGTAACACTATAAGGAGCTACCCCTCATGTAACCCCTCTTTTCAAGTCGCTTCATTAGTTCCCTATCCATTTTTCCATATCCATGGTATCGAACTGAAGCAGCTTCCATCACCACCGTCCCCCAATCGACATCAGGGAAGGGAGCCGGAAGGACACAGCCTCCCTGCCCCCCTCCACAAGGCCGATCAGGCCCTCCCCAGCAAGAAAGGACTATTAATTACAGCACGCTTTCAGGCGTGCCCGCACCTGGCAGATCCACGCCTGAGGGCCTCGCTAGAGGGCCCTTTGGTGTGACCCTTAGGCAGGGACCAAGAATAGGACCAGAAGCAAGCCAACTCCTACCTCCAAAACAACACAGGATGCCATCCTGGAAGGTAAACAGCTCTGATCACCTCACACAAGCCCCAAAGCTCATCACCTATGCCTCGGCTGCACCAAAATCCCCAAAATCGTCAATCCTCCAACTGATCACTACTGCACACCATCCAAACCACAGCACCACTCCACAACACCAAGACCCAGCACTGACCCTAAGATAACACACTGACCAGAACAACCATGCTCATCATGTATTTAACACTGGTCACACTTCTTACCTTTATCCCCCTGACTAAAGCACACAACACCCTCCCTACCCCCCTCTACCCTTCATATGCTATCCACACCCTCTACCCAACATTCCTGCACCACTGCCATAACAGACACTATAACACCAAACACATCATACTCATACCAACCACTACCCACCACCTTCCCGCCACAACCTCCAAGAACTGAACTAACACACTCAAATGCACATTCATAAATGCTCGATCAATAAGAAATAAAATCCAAACTATCCAGGACGTCCTATCTGACTACAAACTTAGTAGCCAAAGCATCATTAAAAAATATCATTCTCAACCTTAACACCACTACCTCTTACCTTGATCCTTGCCCAGTAATCTGGATAAAAATCACACTTCCAATCCTTCTCTCCTTCATACTCCCCATTGTCAATCTCTCGCTACTCCAAGGTTACCTCCCACCCACACTTAAACATGTACAAATCAGACCAATTCTTAAGAACGGCACACTTGACAAAACTTCACCAAAATCATACAGACCCATCTCAAGTATACCATTCTTAGCAAAAGTAATAGAAAAAAACGGTACAAATACAAACACAGGAGTACCTAGATTCATCCTACCCTCTTGATGAACAGCAATATGGATTTCGTCCCAAACATGGAGTGGAAACACTTCTCACAGTTTTAACGGATGCTCTATTAAGAGGAATTGACAACCACAAACAAGCATTCATCCTCTTATTTATTGATATTTCAGCAGCTTTGATAGTGTTCACCATACCATAATGCTTAACAACCTGAGACAAATAGGAATAAATGCCACAGTTCATAAATGGTTCTCCTCTTATCTAAATAATTGAACCCAAAATGTAAGAATAGGCAATCAAACTTCTGCTTCATACAAACTTGAAACGGGTTTACCACAAGGATCAGCGCTATCAGCACTTCTATTTAATATATACATAAAACCAGTTTGCAATATCTTTAAAAAATTTGGTGTACTCTATCATCTATATGCAGATGATATCATGATGTACATCCCGTTCACGATCCCTAACTTACCGATGCAACTCCTGTCAGATTGCTTCAATGAAATCACATCCTGGCTAAATGCCCATAATCTCCAAATAAACCACTCAAAAACTGAAGTGCTAATTGTTACTAAAAATCAATCTTATACTCCCCCAACACACATAACGCTTCAAAACCAAGAAATTAAAATAAAAAACGAAGTAAGATATTTAGGAGTTATTCTAGATAAACATCTTACAATGGATACCCATATTAGAAATACCACAAAAAAAATCTATTTCAAGCTTAAAATCCTTAAACAACTAAGACCCCTTGTATACATACAAGATTTTATCAGTATAATTCAAGCTACCATAACCCCCCACTTTGACTTCGCTAATCTAATTTTATTAGGTACAACAAAACAAAACATTAAAAGAATTCAACTTGCATAGAATGCAGCAGCTAGGATAATAATGAAAGTACACTCACATCAACATATAACACCAATACTAGCATCCCTTCACTGGCTGCCAATACAAAGCAGGATAGTATACAAAACATTAATAACTTCATTTAAAACTCTAAATGATATGGCCCCAGTCACTCTAAGTAACTTAATCAGTAAAGAACATTCAAAATCTACTCAAAGAAAAGGACAATTAAATAAACTAAAAACTCCCAAAGACTTCATAAAAGCAAATAAACTAACAAACAACAGAGCATTTTCACATGCAGCTCCAACAATCTGGAATTCCTTCCCAGATGATCTAAGAATGTTAACTGAGATCATTGAATTTCGTAAAAAATTGAAAACCTATCTATTTACTACGCTTTACAACAATACAGATCATCCCTCAATAGATTTAGATAAAGGCTAACCAGTTTTTGTCTGAGATGTCCCAATGACCTAAACAAACAATGCTACATAGCTGAAACTGTACTTTGTACAATGCTTAAGCCCTACATAATGTGTATCTGTATATAATGTATATAGTTTGCACTGTTCTGTGCTGTTCAGTTTTAACATTTGCTGTTTACTTATTTTATTGCCTTTGGTTATATGATGTTACATGTAAAACAAACTCTGCTTTGTTGATTGTTGTTTATTGTGAACCGCAACTGATCTATGGAAGATGCGGTATATAAATGATTGTTAAATAAATAAAATAAATAAATAAAAATGGAGAAAAACAACCAAGCTTGAAGACCGCAACAACTACCTGACCCTTCTTCAAAACTACCATTCAACCACAGACAAAGCAAAGCAAGAATACCATACAAGACTTATCAGCACCTCCATCAACCACCCAGAAGAACTATTCGACCTAGTCAGATGCCTTACTGAACCACGCATTAACCACGACCCAGAACCAACTAATTCTCATTACCAACTGGCTGCTCATTACAAACATCTCCACCCACACCTTAACCTACCCCCAACCTCTCCCAATACTCCTGACCTCCCACACTGCATGCTGGACCACTTTTGACATAGTTACAGAAGAATCTATTGAGACCATACAACACTCAACACAACAATCTCACCCCTCGACCCATGCCCAACCAATTGGATAAAAACAGCTAAAATGGAACTCAGTCCACTACTCACAAGATTAACACAAGAATGCCAGCAATTTGTCCCACCCTAAAAAACCCAACCTTGATCCCTCCAACTCTGCCTCCTTTAGATCCATCACCAGTCTCCCCTTCCTAGCTAAAATTATCGAAAAGACTATCCAGTTGCAACTCTAGAACCACATAAACAACAACTCCCTTCTGGATCCCCAACAACACAGTTTCCACCCGCTCCACAGAGTGGAAACATTGATGACCTTCTTTACCAACTCTTTAATCAAAGGCATTCAAGGCCATTCCAATACTTTCATACTGATATTCCTGGACATCTCTGTAGCATTCGATACAGTCGACCACAGCACCCTCTTATTCTACCTTCAATCAACTGAAATATATGGCAAAGTACTCAAATGGTTTTAGTCTTACCTCTCAAGCTGGCAGCAGCAGATAAAACTAGGATCAAACATTTCCAATCCATACCGACAAACAAAGGAAGTCCCACCTATACCTCCAACTCCTCTGTACAATTATAAAAGCGCACAATGTCATTTTCCACATTTATGCCGATGGCATTATGATATATTCCCCAATTCTCACCAAACAGCCTTCATATACACAAATCCAAGACTGCTTTACAGACATCTCCTGCTGGTTATCTGCAAACAACCTAACAATCAACTACATGAAAACTGAAGTACTGTTTGTTACAAAGGATTCCTCATTCACCTCCCCCCCAACCTCCGTAACCCTAAACAACATCCAAATCACCGTGAAACCAAAATTAATATACCTATATCATGCTAGACCAGCACCTTTCCTTCAAGACTCAAGTAATGACTACATCCAAAACAATATATTTCAAAACCAAAACCCTATAGCTTCTTGCCCCCTCCTGGAACCACAAGATTTCCGGTCAGCACTTCAAGCCCTCATCCTCCCACACATTGACTACTGCAACATAATATATCAAGGTCTCCCACAGTCCATCCTCCTTTCATTACAACTACCCTCCACGCTGTCGGTAGCACAATCCAAGGAGCATCCAGATAAGATAGCATCACCCCCCATCCTCAGATAGCTATACTGGCTCCCACTTCCCAGTAGGGTAAAATACAAAACCCTACTCCTGACACACAAAGCATTACACTGCCACCTCCCTATTCAACTCCAGCCTCTCCTACAAGCTCTCAACCCTAACCGACCTCGAAGATCATCCGCAACTAACAAACTCATCATACCCCAATCCAAGACAGCCTGCCATACAGCCTTTGAATTCTTTGCACGACCCATCTGGAACACGCTCCCAAACCCCTAAGAAATATCACTGACCTACACTCCTTCAGAAAACACCTGAAGACATTCTTGTTCACTGAGCACTATGGTCCTCTCACACAATACCCCAGAACCCTCACTAAGCTGCCTTGTAAATATGTCATCTATGGTTGAAATGTTACCAGTAGATAGTTAACCATTACTATTATTATTATTAGCAGTACATAGTTCCTTATAAGATGTTTCATGTAATTAAGTTTGCAGTTCCAATGTAAACCGCTTTGATCTGGTGAAAAGCTGTATAAAAGCATAGCTAAATAAATAAATTTCTGCATCCAGTTCGAACTTCTCCTACTGACCTATAAGTGCATTCATTCTGCTGCTTCTCGCTACCTTTCCTCTCTTATTTCTCCCTATACCCCTCATTGGGAACTCTGCTCTTTTGGCAGATCACTTCTATCTGTGCCCTTTTCTTCCACTTCCAACTCCAAACTTCAATCTTTTCACTTTGCTGCTCATTATGCCTTGAACAAACTACCTGAGTTGGTATGTTAGGCTTTATCTCTGTTCCTTTTCAAATCCAGGCTAAACACTCACCTCTTCGAGGCTGTTTTTGGATGCTTATCCGCTTTGTTTCCTGCTTTCCAGCTGTATTTCCTGGGCTCCAACTATGTTTCCTTACCATTCCCCTAGACATATCCTAGTCCCCAGCTGTTGTGTTGTCTGCCTTGACTAGATTGTAAGCTCTGATGAGCAGGGACTGTCTCTTACATGCCTCTGTGCAGCACTGCGTACACTTTGTAGCGCTATACAAATGATTACTATTATTATTATTATTAGTAGTACCCAAAAAAGAGCAGCACCATAAATATTGCAGTGGGCCTTAGAACATCCTTACACCTATTTGGAAAACTGAAGAAGCCAGATTACTACAGATCTGACATAGAAACTCCTTGCTAACAGAACACTTGTTCTTGGTCACACAGACAGAACACAGTTACATCCTCACCAATTACAGAATAAATTATAACCAACTCAAAACAGAAATATGCAGACAAAATTAAACTGAAACCCTAACAAATCAGGCTCTGCAAGCAGTTCATCACAAGGAATAGAAACAGTGATACATTTTCCCACGTACTGTGCAAAATATTTTATTTATTTATTTATTTTTTTACACTGCATTTCCTAGGATCAATGTGGTTTACAGAGAACCAAACTTCAATCATACATGGAAGATATGCAATGCACTGTGTGCCTTCGAGTCGATGCTGACTCCTGGTGACCCAGCATCTCCTAGGTTTTCTTGGCAATGTTGACCGGATATAGATTGCCAGGCATATAAAGATGAAACCAAACAAAAATAACCCAAGAAGGCTAACAAGGAAAGGCTCACCTCATGTATGCACAAAATCTCTAATGGCCTAACCCTAACTGGAAGGAAATATCCCTCTAATCCTTTGTATATAAAACTTTTTTGTCGGACAATGTTGGCAAATCTCGTCCATTTTAATCATATGCAGTAAAATCCGAGCCATGAGCTATATCTTAATTCACTTATCTGAATGAAGAGTCCAATATAAGGCAAGCAATATTTTTGGGTCAATCTGCGACACAGCACCATGTTTCGGGTTAAGGTAAATTTCTCAAACCCTGCTTCAGGCTGAAAATCCCCATGTGTGAACACTCTATTAGGAATGAGAACTAAACTCGGAAGAAATACTTAAAACCATCACAATTGAAAGCTGATTGCTCACTGCTGGCTTTGCGGGGCAGAGAACAACAATGTAATCACCCCTCCCAAATAATCTGTCAAACTACACTAAGATGTACCAATCTAATTCTAAATTAAGACCAAAAGGGGACACTGTATTCAGACGGAAAATCCACTGTTGAAAGAACTGAACTATGAGATTGCAGACTTGCTATTAGTAATCTGTGAACTGTCATTAAAATCATTTGTAATACCTGAAGATTGGAGGATGGCCAATGCAATGCCAATTTTAAAAAGGGTTCCAGGGGTGATCCATGGAAACTACAGACCGGTGAGCCTCACGTCATTACCGGGAAAAATGGCAGAAACCATTATAAAGAACATTACGGAACATGTAGATAGTCATGGCTTAATGGGAGACAGCCAACAAGGCTTTAGCCAAAGAAGGTCTTGTCTTACTAATCTGTTATGTTTTTTGAAGGTGTGAATAAACAGGTTGACAAAGGTGAGTCAGTTGATATAGTGTATCTGGATTTTAAGAAAGCCTTTGATAAGGTTTCTCATGAGAGACTTTTGGCAAAATTAAAAGGTCATGTGATAGGAGGCAGTGTACTATTGTGGATCAGGAACTGGTTAAAAGATAAAAATCAGAGGGTAGGACTAAATGGCCAATTTTCCCAATGGAGAAAAGTGAATAGTGGAGTAACCCAGGGATCCGTGCTGCATCTGCTGCTTTTTAACATATTCATAAATGACCTGGAAATGGCAATAATGAGTGAGCTAATCAAATTTGCAGATGGCACAAAATTATTCAAAGTTGTTAAAACCCATGAGGATTGTGAAAAATTGCAAGAGGACCTTGATAAATTGGAAGACTGGGCATCCAAATGGCAGATGAAATTTAATGTAGACAAATGCAAAGTTATGCACCTAGGAAAGAACAACCCAAACTATGGTTATATGGTTACACGATGCAAGGTTCCACATTAGGAACCACCACCCAGGAAAAAGATTTAGGCATCATCATGGATAACATGTTGAAACCCTCTGCCCAGTGTGCAGGGATGGCCAAGAGAGCAAATGGAATGATAGGTATCATAAGGAAAGGAATGGAGAATAAAACAAAGGATATTATAATGCCTCTATATCATTCCATGGTGCGACCGCACCTTGAACATTGTGTGCAATTCTGGTTGCCGTATCTTAAAAAGGATATAGTGTTATTAGAAAAGGTGCAGAGAAAGTCACCAAAATGGTAAAGGGGATGGAAGGATACCCCTATGAAGAGAGGCTAAAAAGAGTAGGGCTCTTCAGCCTGGAAAAGAGACGGCTGAGGGGAGATATGATAGAGGTCTATAAATTAATGAATGGAGTAGAATGGGTAAATGTAGATCGATGTTAATGCCATCAAAATATAGAAAGACTAGGGGGCATGTAATGAAGCTACAATGTAATCTATTTAAGGCTAATAAAAGAAAATATTTTTTCACTCAACGTGTAATCAGACTCTGGAATTTGTTACCGGAGGATGTAGTAAAAGCTGTTAGTGTAGCTGGGTTTAAAAAAGGTTTGGACAAGTTCCTTGAGGAAAGGTCCATAAACCATTAGTAAAGGGGACCCGGGATATCAACTGCTTGCACGAATACAAGCATTGTGGAACCTGTGTCTTCTGGGGAAACTCCTAGGTACTTGTGACCTAGATTGGCTACTATTGGAAACTGGATACTGGGCTTGATGGACCTTGGTCTGACCCAGTATGGTGATTCTTATGTTCTTAATTACGTGAACAACAATGGATTTTCCGTCTGAATACAGTGGCCCCTTTTGGTCTTAATTTAGAATTAGATTGGTTCAGCTTAGTATAGTTTGACAGATTATTCAAGAGGGACAATTACATTGTTTTTCTCCGCCCCACAAACTCAGGAGTGTGCAATCAGCTTTCAGTGTGACATCAGATGCCATGGTTTTTGATTATTTCTCCCGAGTTCAGTTCTCATTCCTAATAAAGTGTTCACATGGGGATTTTCAGCCTGAAGCAGGGTTTGAGAAATTTACTTTAACCTGAAGCATGGTACTAAGTCGCAGATTGATCCTGAAATGTTGTTTCCTTATATTTGACTCTTCATTCAAATAAGTGAATTAAGATATAACACATGACTTGGAAGCTGAGGTTTTACTGCATATGATTTAAATGGACCAGATTTGCTGTAGTGGATAACTCCTCACACAGTCATTGTCTGACACAAAAAGTTTCATATTCAAAGGATTAGAGGGAGATTTCTTTCCAGTTAGGGTTAGGCCATTGGAGATTTTAGGCATATAAAGAAGGCATATATACAGCTGTGGTCAACATTATTGGCACACTTTCAGTTCAGTCCCTTAATGTCCAATATGTCCTAAATAAAAGTGGTTTTGTACTATATATGCACACATCTTTGACACATAAAATAATCAAATAAAACAAGACCAAATAAAAAAGGAAATCATAAGAAATAGTATAAAAACTGGAACATTGCTAGAACATGATTATTAATGACAAAAGTGAATCTTCCTACAAAAAAGAGCTACCCACCAAAACAAAATTCTTATGTTGGAATGGTTTATGTGGTTTATTAACATTTTAATATACCACTCTTTGAACATTGTATCAGGGCGGTTTACAATAATAAAAATATTATAAAAAAAGAAGAGAAAGCCATTAAAATAAAGTAGTAAAGATGGGTTAGCATAGGAGGGAAAAAGAGGATGGGGGAAATGCAGACTATCGGGGAATTCCAGGTGCCCAAAGTCCTAAATTACTAGGTTGCAGAAGGTGCTATATTAAAAGCGTGGTAGAAAAGGTGGGTTTTAAGAGCTGTTTTAAATCTAGAAAAAGAAGATTCAAGACATAGGGAAGCAGGAAGTGATGGCCCTATAAAGAAAAAAGCTGAATTTCGAGTGATTTCCAGATGGGCATTTGATGGAGATGGTAAATAGAGGCGATGAGCATGTATTGATTGGAGTGAGTGAGTGGGGGCATAAGGAATTATGTAGGAGGAGAGATTTGCTGGGATACCTGAGTTAAGAACCTTATGAGTTATGGTTAGTAATCTATAATGAAGTCGATTTGGAAAAGGAAGCCGGTGGGGTTTTATGAATGGAGAAACATGATGTGAGCGTGAAGCGTGATGAAGAAGGCAAATAGCGGTGTTCTGTACTGATTGTAGATGTTTTGACTAATGCTGAGGAAGTCTAGAATAAATGGTATTACAGTAGTCCAATTTTGAAATAACTAAAGAAAGCAGAAGTGTGGTAATGGCGAGTGGCGGAAGATAAGAACAAATACTACGGATTTGGTGGAGGGAAAAAAAGCAACGATGAACTGTCAAGTTGATGTGTGACTGAAAGCTAAGGGAAAGCTCAAATGTATCACCTAAATACTTAACATAGTAACATAGTATATGACGGCAGATAAACACCAGTATGGTCCATCTAGTCTGCCCAGCAAGGCAGCAAGAGTAAGTGCACTTGCCGCTACGTGAAGGTCACCTCTCCCAATGCTTTGTTTAGGGGGGTACCCACCGCTCCGTGTAGGTCACTCCTATTTGTTCAGATATAAGAGATAGTTATGCTTATTTTGATTTTATCCTCTTGCTATAAAGAGATCCACTGTGTGTCCCATGCCATTTTGAATTCTGTCACTGTATTTGCCCCCATCACTTCCATCGGGAGGGCTTTCCAAGCATCCACCACCCTTTCAGTGAAAAAGTATTTCCTGACATTGCCTTTCAGTTTGCCCCCTTGCAGCTTTATGTTATGCTCTCTAGTTTTACAGCTTCCCCGTTTTTGGAAGAGGTTTGTTTGTCCATTAATAGTATTTAAAGGTCTGAATCATATCTCCCCTTTCCCTCCTTTCCTCCAGAGTGTACATATTTAGGTCTTCAAGTCTCTTCTCATGAGTCTTCTGATGCAGGCTTCAAATCATTTTGGTCGCCTTCCTCTGAACTGCTTCCAGTCTTTTTATATCCTTTGCGAGATATGGTCTCCAAAACTGAACACAGTATTCCAAGTGAGGCCTCACCGGCAACTTGTACAGTGGCATTAGTACCTCTTTCTTTCTGCTGGTAATTCCTCTCTATATGCAACACACGTTCTTCTGGCTTTTGCCACCGCCTTGCCATACTGTTTCGCCACCTTGAGATCATCAGAAACAATCACACCAAGGTCCTTCTCCTGGTCTGTGCACACCAATCTATCTCCCCCTATCGCATACATTTCCCTTGGATTGCTGCTTCCCAAGTGCATGACACAGCACTTCTTCACATTAATCCTTAACTGCTAAGCATTAGACCATTCTTCCAGCTTTTGTAGATCTTTCCGCATATTCTCCACTCCCTCAGGGGAGTCCACTCATTTGCAAATTTTGATGTCATCTGCAAAAAGGCAGACTTTTCCATTCAGCCCTTCGGCAATAACACTGACAAATATATTGAACAGTACTGGTCCCAAGACCGAACCCTGGGGCACACTGCTAATCACCTTCCTTTTATCTGAGTGAGTTCCATTTACCGTCACCTTTTGTCGTCTGTCAATCAACCAATTTCTGATCCAGTTCACCATCTTGGGCTCCATCCCCAAGCTGTTGAGTTTATTGATAAGCCTCCTGTGAGGAACAATATCAAAGGCTTTGCTGAAATCTAGGTAGATCACATCCATCGCATGCCCTTGATCTAGTTCTCTGGTCACCGAGTCAAAGACCAGATCGTCCTTTGGTAAAACCATGTTGCTTTGGATCATGCAACCAATTGGTTTCGAGGAAGTCCACTATTCGCTCTTTCAGAAGAACCTCCATTACTTTTCCTGCCACCGCAAACTACAGGCTTACTGGCCTGTAGTTTGTCACTTCTTCCCTATTACCACTTTTGTGGAGAGGTACCACATCAGCCTTTCTCCAGTCCTGTGGAACGTCACCTGTCTCCAAGGATCTATTAAAAACATCCTTCAAAGGCCCTGCAAGAACTTCTGTGGGCTCTTTCAGTATCCTGGGGTGTATCCCATTTGGTCCCATAGATTTGTCCACTTTCAGTTTTGCAAACTGTTCTAACACATCATCTTTTGTGAATGGTGTGGTATCTACTCCATTCCCATTTGTATATTTGTTTATCACAGGTGGTCCTTGGTTTTTCTCTAGTGAAAACAGAGCAGAAGTATTTGTTTAGCATTGTCACTTTCCACAAATCCGTTCCCAGCAGTTTTGAGTCCTGCAATTCCACCTCTGATTTTCCTCCTCTCCTGAATATACCTGAAAAATAGTCTTCTCGCCACACTTCACATCTTTAGCCATCTTTTTTTCTGCCTTTGATTTTGCTATCCTTATTTCTCTTTTTGTCTCTTTTAGTTTGATCTTGTATTCTTTTCTGTGTTCCTCTGTTTGCGAGCTTCTGAATTTTGAGAAAACTGTGGTTTTTGCCTTTATTTGTGCAGCCACTTCTTTGGAGAACCGAATAGGTTTGCTTTTCCTCTTGTTTTTATTTACTTTCCTTACATATGTATTTGTTGCACCTTTTATTGCTTTCTTTAGTTTAGCCTATTGCAATTCCACTTCCCTTAACCCCTCCCACCCTACCAACTCCTCCTTCAGGTACTTGGCCATTATACTGAAGTCAGTGGTTTTGAAGTCTAAGACTTTGAGTTTGCTGTGATTGGATTCCACCTTGGCTTTTATTTCAAACCACACCGTGTGATGATCGCTGCTGCTCACATGGGCACACACCTGGATATTCGACACACTATCTCCGTTGGTGAGCACTAAATCCAGCACGGAGCTCTCCCTGGTCGGTTTCATCGCCATTTGTTTTAAGAGTTTGTACAATGGGTATAATGTTACCTTCAAGAGAGGGAGATATGGATAGAGGCATAAGTGAACCAGACAACCAAAATGCTGACGTTTTTCCTGCATAAAGATGTAAGTTATTTGATTTCAACCAAGAGGCCTCTAAGTTGAGACATTAATTGATTGGGACAAGATCAGGCAACATCAGAGTGTACGTCTGTTGTCTCACTCCCTCTCCTCTGTCATTTATCTCTGTCTTTTCTATCATTTTACTGTCCTGTCCTTTTATTTTGAGTGGTGTTCCTTTCTTCTCTTCCTTCTTTGCAGCTGTCATGTTTATTTTATTACATTTAAACCGCTTTTATGCTCCGGCCCTAGCGGTATATCAAAAGATGACATAATAAAAGAAAGAAAGAAAGAAAGAAGGTGTGGGTATGAAACAGCAGTAGGATGTCATCTGCATAAAAACAGGCAAAGACACCCAGCTGCTGAATAAGCATGGCCCTTCATATCGATCAGCCCAGCATTTCCCTTCAGGACCTTCCATCTGCCCTCCTTGTGTTCATCTGCCCAGCATTTTCCTTCTGGCCGCCGTTTCATTTGCACCTGCAGCGGCAGTGGCAGTCCAGTCTCTGTTAAAAAAAAATAACACGGCTCAAAGCACTTCCTGGTGAGGCAGGCTAGTCTAGTCCCTCCCTCTTTGAAACAAAGCATGTGTCAGAGAGAGGCGGGACCAGCAGGCATGGAAAAAGCAGTCGCAGCAGCGTGGATGGGGGCATGCTTGTGCTGAATCGGCGGGCGGCCAGCTTGTTTGGGGGCAGTGCCCCCTTTCCCCCCCCCCAAACTGCACCTTTGACAAGAGGAGGAGCGCCCCCCACCACCACCACCATCACCACCACCGCTGCTGCTGTAGAACTTCTGCACCACAGGACGTGACACATGGCAGGACTCTGATAATTATGTGTTGAATTTGGCTACTGAAAAGAAAAAAAAATCCTTGCATGCTGGGGGAGCAGTGGAGAAAAAAACATGCAGTCTGTTTTATTTGCATTGGGGAAAAGGGGCAGAATGCAGACTGGTTTTATGTGCATTGGGGAAAAAGTGCAGCATGCAGGTTGGTTTATCGGCATTGGGGAAAAGTGCAGAGTGCAGGCTGGTTTTATGTGCTTTGGGGGAAAGGGGGCAGAATGCAGGCTGTTCTATATATAATGGGGAAAAGGTGCAGAGTGTATGCTGGTTTATGTGCATTGGAGAAATAAAATATGCAGGTTGCGGAAGGCAGCAGGAAAAAACATTGAGACTGGGAGGAGCACTGGGTAAAAGGTGTAGGTTTGTTTTATGTGCATTGGAAAAAAGGTGCAGCCTCTTTTTATGTGCATTAAGGGGTGGGAGTGGAGGAGTAGCCTAGTGGTTAGAACACTAGCTTGGTAACCAAGCAACCAGGGTTCGATTCCCACTAGCACTCCTTGTGACCTTGGGCAAGTCACTTAACACTCCATTGCCTCGGAAGAAAGGCCTGGCAATCTACTTCCAGTGACACTGCCAAGAAAACCCAGGAGCTTCTGGGTCGCCAGGAGTCAGGACTGACTCAAAGGCACACATTGCATTGCAAGGGGTGGGGAAGAGATGGGCATGCTGGCTGTGTGCCTTTGTGTGGGTGATGGGGAAAGGTGTGATGACTGTGTGTTTCTGAAGCATTCAGGGGCCTGCTGACTGTGTGGTTATATGTGAGGCAGAGAGGGGCGTGAGTGGGACAGGGAAAAGGACATGCTGGCAGAGCGTGTGTGAGTGAGAGTGTGGTAGAGAGGGGGACTTGCTGGCAGTGCCTGTGTTTGGATGGAGGGCCAGAGAGATGGTCCTGCTAGTGGTGGGGGGAGGGGGTGCCAAATTTGACATGACGTGCCATAAAGATCAAGCAAGCTTGAAAGTGTGCCCTGAAATAAAAAAGGTTGAGAAGCATTGCTTTTGAGAAACCAAGTTAAATATATTGCTCTGCTGGAAAACATCACCATTTCACTGTATAAGTAGCTGGACAAATATCTGGGTTTCTTAAAGATTTTATAATGTTATGTGATGTCGTTTGAAGGGCATTCATTCATATCTTTGCATATTAGATAGTTCTTAATGCAACACAACAGCAGGACTGTTTATGGCAAGAACCAGTAACTGTATATATATTTCTGTGTTTATCTGTAGATACAGAGATAGCTATAGATGTGAAGCCACATTTTAGAAAAGCTATTTAGGTGCCCCCTGGGTTGTCCAAAACTCCTTGGAAGGGGCAAATCTGTTTTAAGATAGCCCTATCTCTGCCCAAAAAGACCACATTTCCGCAAACATAGAAAATTTGCAGATTGAGGACCCACACTTGTGTAGGGACATGGGCAATTTTAGAAACATGCATGTACAAAACATAGACGCTGCTGGGATCAGGAACATAGATGTGTCTGTGACGACATTTCAGAATGTGCACCTGTATGTAACCACATACATGTCCCGGCCTGCCATTTTAGAAATGGAGAAGTGCAGGCAGAGGCAGTATGGAAAGAGGTTTGATTTTCATATGCTATTCTTCTATAACAGAGAAAAAAGTATTGTGGTGAGAAGAGGGAATGCCCCTATTATCCTTAGTGAATTTTTCAAATTCCTATTTGTGCCAAGGAGCAGATATAGATATGGACGTGTCTGCTGGTGGTGTTAAATGTGCAGCGCTGTTCTAAAACGCGGATGCACGTGGATCTTTTTATTGCTGCCACAGACACGCCACTGCACAACATAGGCATGATCATGCTGGACACATGTAAGTTTGGACCTTTTTAAAATGGCTGTTAGGATATGGATGTGATTTGCATGTGTGAATGGGCATTTTCAGACATGCAAATCATGAATATGGCTTCAAAAATGACCCCCATTGTATGTGTTTCCATTGCAGCATCTACAATAAAGAATATTTTGTAAAAATCTATGATTCAGGCATGGAGGCCAATTCCATAACATGCATGTCCGGGCTGTGGACATGTCCAAATCATAAATGGGTCCAATGTCACCCTAATTCTACAGCTGTGGGTATAGATGCACCCGCGGTTCCAGAATTGGGGGAATAGGCATGAACAAACTCCTATGGAGAAACATGGGCCTTGCTGTTATAACGAGACATGGGTATATGCAGCAAATGGTTTGGATGTCCCCACACTCACCATATTGTGAAAGATGGATGTTTCCAATCTTACCCGTCTCTGCCATATACCCATGGACGTCTTGGATGACCACGCCTTCTCTGTTAAAGCTTGCATCTTCTAAGCTGCTCCTCTTACTGACTGTTGTGCTGATGCAAACTACACATAAATACTGATGATACATAAATGTTGCTGCAAACTAGACTAGATATACTAGTCTGTTGCATGCCCAGAACTTTGGATCTCAGTGTACTCAACGGTATGATAACAGCAAGTAGAAAGTGATATGTTTGTCATGATATACCTTGTATCAAAACATACACGGCAGTAGAAGAAATCCTTAGTTATTCTTTCACCTTTAAAAAACAATCTTTACAATGCTAAGTATGGACCCTTACCAAACTCACAAACAATGCTGCATTTGGGCATGTTTTAGTGCAGTTTGCACTGTTGAATGCTCTTATTCTGAGGGTCTCTTATTATTGAAAGGGGTATGTTTTGACATTTAGCTATGGAGAACCTGTTGGGTTTTTTTGCCCAATCATACTGGTAGCTGGTGACGCTGCGGTCATCTGTATGGTCCAGGTGCGCCAGGCATTCATATCCCCCCTGAATTGCAGATGAGCACACCAAATCCTCCCGTGAAACCCTCAAACCATACACACGCTCTCTCTCTTGCAGTCACAAAAAATATAATTCTGCCAAAAGATGCCCTGAACCTATAAATGACAGCTGGTACATACTGCAATGGCATGGAGTCCCAGGACTAAAAATATGATCTCCATTTCTCACCCATACAAGAATCCTTTCCATATGCACTCACATACTATTCCTACATCAACAGTCCCATTTTTCAGGACACAGGACTTGCTAGGGTCCCCTAGATTAGCTCCTTTAGCACAAACAGCAAATGTCAGCATGGCCAGAATAATTACTATTGCTCTTAATAGTTCTTTCAGGATAGTTATTTGCCCGCAGCTCTCCCTGATCGGGGTGGAAGCACCCAAATGGGTGGAGGTGAAGTCTTCTCCCAATTGCAGCTCCTGCCCAATCGGGGCAGTGGGAGGGACTCCAGGCCACTCACCTGCACCAGCGGGAAATCCGCCGGCAAGCCGCCATTGCCTGCAGCTCCCCCTGATTGGGGTGGAAGAGCCCGAACGGATGGAGGTGAAGCCCTGTCCCGATCGGCAGCTCCTGCCCAATCGGGGCAGTGGGAGGGACTCCAGGACACTTCCCTGCAGTGGCAGCACCCGCGTCCTATGGGCACGTGCCTGAGGTCCTTGCCTGAGGGCCCTTTGGCGTGGCCCTTAGGCAGGAGCCCAGTAGTGGGAGCCGAAATGCCAACACACATTACAACAGCACCATTGGCAAAGCTGGGTCTGCCACTCCGCCACAGCCTCATCGATGGCAGAACATTCGGTATAGTCAACACCGATGAGCTACCACGGCAACCCTGACTGACGCCAAAGAAAGAACCACCGTTGGACACCACAACTCTGCCGTAAATATACTATTGGTGCATGACCCGCTAATTTTCCCACAATGCCTTGCTGCTAGCTCTCTAATATTTAAGTGCTGTAAAGGCAACATAGCTGCATAGACTATAGACCCTAGTACTACCCCACTGCTTTGCCTGGACAATCCATTGCTGCCTCACTGCTTGTAGGTTGACGTTACTGCTTTGCTTGGACATTACTGTGGGCTTCTGTTTGCCCCCCCCCCCTCACCAGCAACCTGCAGGGCTCTTGGAGTCACAGAAATCCGCATTCAGAGCAATGAAAAGGGAAATCTAAGAGACAGCAATAAAATACCACACACTTCTATATATATATATATAAATACACCAAAGCTTTAGCGGAGAGAAACAAATAGAAACAAGTTCTCTTTGTTTACTCTAACTGTTAGCCATGGTTTACTTTATTTATAAGGCTCTTTTGGATGATACAGCATAATTTCACTTTATTGTTATACGTCAGGTATTACGTATTTATCACATCATAGGTCAACTTCTAATCAGTGTAGGTCAGTATGAGGAGACATACATGTATTCCAAGACATAATTGTTTACTGCTGACTGCTTGATATCTAATAACCCTGAGACTAAAAGGCTGGAGTACAAGCTGCCCTTTTTCTTATTTACAGGACATGTACCTCTTCACATACTTAGTAAGCAAATATATGAAGTTTATTTCTAAGTAAAGTTCTGAACAACTTTAACTCTTTCTCAGGTTTACTTAGACAGTCCGGTTGTGTACACCACCCTGTACAAACAAACTTACTTTCAGTCCCTCCTCTGATTCTGTAAAGAATCATTCCCAAAGTAAGGAAACTCAGACATTGCCATTAAAGTAGAATTAAAACTAGATTCTGGGTCAATCTGTAACATCAATGTAGGGGTCAGTGAATAGAGCTGAAAAAGAACTTACATAACTATCACTTAAAACAAAAGTATGGTTTCTAACTTTATCCAATATGCCTTTTACTACTTCTCCATTATTATCAAGCATACTACAACAAAAACCAACTATTACTCCGCACACACCATTTGCCTTTGCTAGGAGATAATCTAAAACCATTCAGATTTGGGCTGCATAAGTTGACACTTTGTTCACTGGATCTTGCAATACACACTAATTGCCTCAGTAGAAGCAGAGCAGCCACTATGACTTCATCCTGAGGGGAAACATCCCATTTTCTTCTTAAAGATTTGTTCAGGATTGATAACAAAGTAATATAGCAAGGTTCAATTCACCATGGGGTATCCACCAGGGCTATATAGCAAGTACCTGACCAACCTCTGGGAAGCTCTATATATACAAAAGTACCACACACAAAATAATCTCCTTCTAAAGCCACTAAGCCCTCTTCCCAGATTGTCAAATTCTGAGGACAAGATATATTCTGTATACAATTATTCAAAGTCCACTGAGTCATGTCCATTTTACTTTAAGTCCTTCAGACAAATTATGTTTCCAGGGATGATAATACCCTAGTAAAGGGAGACTCCAGTTAGGTATGTTTAGGTCTGAACTAGAGTCATTCAAAGGGTAGCCAGAACTATAATCATACACTTGGTTCCCTTTAACTGGCATTAATTGTAAATTACTGAAATATAGGAACTTGTACATGGGATCTTTATACCTATATCTTTATGTTTGCAGATAATTATTCTAGGTTCTGTGTTTGTATAAGACCATATGTCACAAAACTCTTCAAAGGTCTTAGGCCTAACTCTTGGTAGAAATTCATGCTGAGTAGCTGTCACAGTTGGAAGGCAAACAGCACACTTTGATAAATTGAAATGTTTTTGTCACCAAGTGTAAATGTGACTAAAAAATATTTGGATATTCCCTCTAACATCCCCAAGATTCTGAATGCAATACTGCTTCATTAATAATATGCCACAGCACATCTAGGATCAGATTAGGAAACTTTCATAGTAACACATTTAAAAAGTATTCTAAAACAAACTAAAGATATACCTACTCTTCTTAATACTCTTCTTAATATGATGAAGATATATACTATAGCTATACTGACCCTCTAATTCTCAATTACTTTATGAAATAGAGGTTAAGTACCTAAAGGTCATTACATATATATCAGGAAAATACTAATCTAAACTAACCTCATCCCTCTAAGCCTTACTATAAATGCTAAATAAAAGCATTTTACATGAATAGTCCATTTAGAATTTACTTAATACAATAATCTTTTTTCTGTGATGTTATCGTTGTTCTCTCTGAAAGTACTGTAAATCATAAAAGTCTTCTTCCGCATTATCACTGTTGTCTGAGGAGTCTGCGTTGTATTTCTTGAATCACTGATGCGGAGAACCACCTTCCAGATCTTGTGAGGGAGCCTTCTTTCACTGCGTGAGATGTATCCAACGAGAATGTTCTTCCACTTTACAGGCTGAATATCCCACCAGGAACACACGAAATGGACCTAGGAACTTGGGAGATGGAAGTGTCTTCGGATGTAGAGTCTTACTCAGGACCCAATCTGGTGACTTCACTTCTGGATAAAACAATTCTGCGGATCCCGGATCTGAAGAGCTTGTCATCTCGTTAAGGAGTCACTTGCAATAAAAGGGAAACAGGACTGAGTGCAACCGTGAGCAACAGGTCAAAATATCGCTGCGCAACAAATAGGGGTCTAGGTTAACTGCCAAATCATGTGAAGAAGGAGCTAGACGCCCATTAACTATTTCAAATGGTGTCAGGCTGGGGGAAATACACACTGCCATAAGGGCAAAGAGAAGGGCTTTTGTTCAATTTGAAGCTCAATCCTGTATCAGAGTGCATAAGTGACCTTTGGGAATAGACAAGTGATCGCCAGATGAATACCACCTCCCTCCTCTGGCACAGGGCAAATCTACAAAACAGACTGCAAAAGCAAAATTAAATGAGTTCGGCAGGCAGGAATCTTAATAACTGACCCTATGCTGACCCTACAGTGCCAGTCCTGCAACAGTGCAGACAAGCTGTGCCAAGGAAAAACAATAATAAGTTCAGGGGATACCAGAGAACCAAAAGGACAAAATGCATAGCCACAGCGGTAAAGCTCATGATGCAGGAACAGGGCAAGTAGAAACAAAATACGATCAGGACAAATAAGCAGATGATCCTCCTTCCAGCAGCCATGAGCAGCACGAAGTCCAACCCTGGGTTTCAAAGGAAGTATCTTGCTATTGCTGCAAGAAAGATGAAAGGGAAAACAAAGTCATATTGAACGGTGCTAAATACAGCAATGTCAGTGACACTGATATCAGAAGAGCGTCTTTTTGGTTCACAAAATGGTTGTCCTATGACACAAATCTCCAGCAGAAGGATGTCCTTTGAAGTTCAAAACTGCAACTTGTGCTGGCAAGAGGCGCTGTAGAATCAGAAAATCAATGAGATTCTATTGCAAAAGCCACCACTACATAGACATAGCGGGAGTCCCAAAGTCACTTCATCAATTCACTCTGCGTAAGAGCCCACTGGCTTACAATCAGTCAGGAAAGCTCACAAAAGCACACAGACAACAGAGAAATCAGAAATAGCCACAAACAATTTGAATAGTAAAGAATAATCATAGACAATAACATGGCGCATTTCCCAGTACATTTCTACATTTAAAACAAACCTCCCACTGTGATAATGTGGGGACAAAGAGGCTTTCAGATCCTTCTCCCCAAGATGTGAGCATAAAATGGAGCAGTAAGATCTGAGAAATTTGCTAGCTATTATTTACAGAACAATAGTAAACCCAGATATCTACACATCAACACCAGTGTTGCTAGCAGAGGTAATTGCACAACCAGAGAGTGTTAGGGCAATATCCAGGAAAGTAACAGTTTAAGATACAAACTGTGGCTGAGATAAATTAACCTTTAACCTAATTCAGCAACATAAGCTAATAAAGACAAGAAATCTGACCAACAACATATGTAATTTGGTCTACATTAAAAACAAATCATTTACATAAGGAACTAAAGAGGAATGGTTGAGTCTTACATCAAATAATGCAGTCCTTAGGGCCTGTGAAAATATACAGGACTAACAGTGTATCCTTCAAAAAGAAATAAAATAAAAACAAAACTGGTTTTTCTTTGCCAATTCATACTGAAAATAAGCAGGTCTCATAGGACTCGCACAAATCTATAAGTCTTACTGTCAGCCTTTAGTACAGGAGAAACTGGAGTCTTACATAAAGAAGTTGTAGGATAAATGACACTTTGTGTCTGGAGATCTTCAAGCACAGAACAACTTCCTTTACCGACAGCTGCTGGCAGTGGACACAGCCTGAGTCTAGGAAACTTAATTCCAGGCTTCACGATGATCCTCACGGGCGGGATAGAAAGACATCCGATATCTGTATAAAGTAGAAGAAAGTTCTCCAGGATGAATGATACTGGCATCTGCAGGAAACGGCACTTCAGAGAGAATACAGCTGGAGATATATCTTCCCATTCAGCCAGGATAGAGTGAAATCAGCAGCTACCGGAGGGGAAGGAGGGAAATCAGCTCTCTGACCATCCTCTTGCTCTGACCCTACCCCTCCCCCTGCTCCTGGGAAGTTACATAGAAGCAGTCTGCAAGCTGAGCAATTTAGTCATTTCACATCAAATGTCAGCCCACTGTACCAAGCTCCTTCCAGAATTACATCAGCTGTTCTAGCTGGCCAATCTATTATTAAAGTTTCAAAAATTCCTTTTACTCACGGGATTAAACCATTTACAAAAACAATTGGTGAATTCTGAAAGTGTGTCTTCTGCCGCACCAGAATAGTGCATACACCTAGTGTGAAAATCCTTTTCACCCCTATTCTGCCTTAAGAGATGTTAATCTCAACCAATCCTTTTACAAGTTTGCATACTACTGTAAGGAATTCAATAATCACTGAAACAAAATTATCTCTTTGAGTCTTCTGTTGGAAATCTATCACAGGGTATGTCACAAACTGGATGAGTGACCCTATGAACATCAGCTGGGTTATAAAACACAGTTCTAAGCAAATTATCTACATCAGCCCAAGTAGAACATGGACTATTATGTTGACGTAAAACAGTTTGAAGAAAACTTATAGCACCATGTAATTGACCACATTTCTCTCTATAGGTCATAAAATGCTTATCCAGATCTTTTTCAATATCATCAATAAGTTTACTAGAAATTCCCAATTCCTTTGTAGCAGAAATATCATTTCTTACTATTCCCTTTAAGGATTCTATTATATGTACAATACTTTCTATTTCACGGCTAAGAAGGGTATTCACTTCTCTGAACTGAGAAACATTGCAAGTACTGAAATCTTCAATTTGTGCATCCCCCAATATCCTTTGCTTATTCCTTATCTCTTCTCTTAGCTTTGCTGCACGAGTGATCCTCCCCCTTTCAGAAGTTACATAACCCTCACAAGAAACAGGGGGAGACAATGGGGACGCACTTGGAACTCTTCCAGCTCCAATTACCATTGCAGCCAAATCTGCATCATACTCTGGAGAAAAAATGACTGGGAACTTCCCTGCCCAGTCATTATCACTCTCCTGTGGTTCACCCGCATTACCAGCATTCTTTAACACAAACAAATCATTTTTCATATCATGTGCCATTCGTTGCCACCAATTAAACACTAGCCCTTCACGGGCATCACATAATTTATGTTTAGCCTGCAAAGCACATTCCAGATAACGAAGTTTATCTATAGAAAATGTTCCCTCCAAAGGAAACTGTAGAAGCACATTATCGTTAGTCACTGCATACCAGTGTACAATATAATTAGTAGCCATATCTCCATACTTCTCATGCATACAATAAGAAGGGCTACCTTTCTGAACAGCTAAAACCTTAGCTTTGACATGCCATTCACGCAACTGAGATAACTCTCATTTACCTAACAGATTACCCATTGCTGTCACCATACAATACTCACAAACACCTTCCACCCTTGCCAGGAATGGAGAAATTTGCAGACCGGCATGGCACCAACTGTGGGCTTCTGTTTGCCCCCCCCCCCCCTCACCAGCAACCTGCAGGGCTCTTGGAGTCACAGAAATCCGCATTCAAAGCAATGAGAAGGGAAATCTAAGAGACAGCAATAAAATTCCATACATATATATATATATATATATATATATATATATATATATAAATACACCAAAGCTTTAGCGGAGAGAAACAAATAGAAACAAGTTCTCTTTGTTTACTCTAACTCAGGGGTGTCAAACTCAAATACACAGTGGGCCAAAATGTAAAACTTGAACAAAGTCGCGGGCCAGCATTGAACAAATGAACCTTTTAATATGGACCCAAACAAGATTTGCTTTAACATTGAATATGAAGCAACACTTATTACTATACAATTTATAACTTAATAGTTCAGATATGCAAAAACCAATTTCAAATAAAAAAAAACATCAATGACATTCATTTATTAAATAAGATTTAAATAATAATAAATAATAATTTTTAAAATAAAATAACAATAATAAAATTAATCAACCATTCAAGCCCATGTCTTGGAGTAGCAAGAAAAAGTGCATAAAGAAAACGTTAATTATTGCTCAGTTTGCTGCACACTGATCTAATCTGATGTGCCCAAGCCAGATACCTGGCATCTCTTCTTGGATGATAGTTCATCAATGTCTGGGCTCAGGCTTTGAGCTGAGGAAATCCTCAGTATCGAGCGAAGGTGTTCATCAGTCAGACGTCTCCTGTGAGATGTTTTGGTCATCTTCATCGAGGAGAAAAGTTGCTCACATAGATAAGTGCTGCCGAACATGGAGAGCATCTGAGCAGCTTGGGTGCGGAGCTGAGGCATTGTGTCAGGGATGAACTGTGGAAACTGGGCGGCGCCCACAGCATCATACTTTGACTTCAGCGTGTCATTACACTGGAGTTCAATTAGCTCCATTTGGAGGTTGGTTGGTGCGTTTTCCACATTAACTGCAAAAGGATTACTGAGCAGTTCAAACCTACATTTCTGGACATCAAAGTCGGCAAATTGCCGGCTAAACTCAGCGCCGAGTACACTGAGTTTTTCAGCAAACTGTGCGCATGGGAACAAGTTGGTAAAGAACTGCGTTTTCATGGTTTGGCAGCAGGGAAAATGGCCAAGGTTTCCTTGCAGCATCTGATTCTCCCACAGGCACAGTTTAGTTTTAAAAGCCCTCACTGCAGCGTACATGTCTGTGATGATGCGCCCCCGCCCCTGAAGCTGCAGGTTCAGCGCATCGAGATGGCTCGAGATGTCACACAGAAAGGCCAGCTCACACAGAAACTTTTTCTCCCGAAGCTCTGCTGTGTCCTTCCCTTTGCTTTCCAGAAACTGACATATTTCCTCATGCAGCTCAAAACATCTATTCAGTACTTTTCCTCGGCTTAACCATCTCACCTCTGTGTGATACGGCACGTCTGTGTATTCCGAACCACACTCCTCCAGAAAAGACTTAAACTGGCGGTGATTCAGACCTTTGGCTCTTATAAAGTTAACTACTTGTGTTACTGTGGTCATAACATGTTCCATCTTTAGGGCTTTGCCACACAATGATTCCTGATGTATGATGCAGTGATAAACAGTTAGTTCACCTGCACAGTTCTCTTCCTGCATCTTCTCCCGGACCCTGCCCACCAGTCCACTTGTTTTACCGCACATCGCTGGCGCACCATCTGTCGTTAATCCCACGAGTTTATCCCACGGCAGCTTTATTTCAGTTACGCATTTGGAAACCTCCTCAAAAATTTCCTTTCCTGTGGTTGTGCCATGCATTGATTTGAATCCCAATAGCTCCTCCGTAACACACATATTTGAGTCCACTCCACGGATGAAGACTGACAGCTGAGCAGTATCAGATGCGTCGTTGCTCTCATCCACAGCAAGGGAGAATGCAACAAAATCTTTTCCCTTTTCCAAAAGCTGGTCATACAGATTGGTGGCAAGATCACATGTGCGATCAGCTACTGTGTTTCTGCTCAGGCTCACGTTTGAAAAGGCTTGCTTTTTCTCTGGGCACACGATGTCACAAACTTTCAACATGCACTTTTTCACAAACTCTCCCTCATTAAAGGGCCGGGCTGATTTTGCTATCTCTGCTGCCACAATATAACTAGCCTTTACAGCAGCCTCACTTTGTGATGTGGCTTTTTTGAACATATTCTGTTGTGAAACCAAACTTCTTTTCATCTCCTCCACTTTCTGGCTCCTTTGAGTCATGTCCAGGTCCTTGTACTTGTCATGGTGTTTTGTTTCATAGTGTCGTCGAATGTTATACTCCTTAGTTATAGCCACGTTGACTCCACAAATCAGACAAACAGATCTGTCTTTTACATATGTAAACAAATATTCTGTCTCCCACCTGTCCAGAAAGTTCCTGTTGTGCCTTTCTTTTTGCCATTTTTGGGAAGGGGTTCCACAGTGACAGTTGTAGCTTGAGATCGCTATGACTTCTGTCACACAGGAGAGGGCGTTTCTGGGACCTGTCCTGATTGACGCGCCAAAACAACAGCAAGGCATTATGGGATTTGTAGTATTAGCGATGAATGAATGCGCTGTATAATACCGGCGGGCTAGCTCTAGTAGTCATTTGGTATAGCCTCGCGGGCCAAATATAATTACACTACGGGCCAAATTTGGCCCGCGGGCCAGAGTTTGACACCTATGCTCTAACTGTTAGCCATGGTTTGCTTTATTTATAAGGCTCTTTTGGATGATACAGCATAATTTCACTTTATTGTTATACGTCAGGTATTACGTATTTATCACATCATAGGTCAACTTCTAATCAGTGTAGGTCAGTATGAGGAGACATACATGTATTCCAAGACATAATTGTTTACTGCTGACTGCTTGATATCTAATAACCCTGAGACTAAAAGGCTGGAGTACAAGCTGCCCTTTTTCTTATTTACAGGACATGTACCTCTTCACCTACTTAGTAAGCAAATATATGAAGTTTATTTCTAAGTAAAGTTCTGAACAACTTTAACTCTTTCTCAGGTTTACTTAGACAGTCCGGTTGTGTACACCACCCTGTACAAACAAACTTACTTTCAATTACTTGCACTGATTTTGCTATTGCTACCTCATTGCTCCTTTGCCTGGACAATCCATGCTGTCTCATTGCTTGTAGATTAGCATTTGCTGCTTTACCTGACATTGCTTGCACTAAACTTGCTATTGCTGTCTCATTGCTTGTAGATTAGCATTTGCTGCTTTACCTGGATATTGCTTGCAGTCCCCACTTGTAACTCTACATATACTGCTTAATACTTAGAATCCCTAGCCACCTCACTGCTTGTAAGATATCATACAAGGTTTAGCCCCTACAACTCCTCTACTATGGCCCCACATCACATTGTCCTTCTCTTCCTCATACTCCCCAATTGCCTCCCCTTCTACCAGCACCCTCACTCCTCTCCCCCCTACCTCCCCTCCACCTTCCTCACTTCCCCCTCCATTCTGTCTCCTAACCTAGCATCTTCTCTCGAGCTTCATCACACCCTCCCCCTCATTCAACCTTCCCCTCTCTCTTTAAGGCAACCCCACCCTCGCTTCCGCCGTACTGCCTCTGCCTTACCCCGCTCTCTACTACTCCTTCTCCTTCTCTTATCAGGTAATATCAACCCCAACCCTGGCCCCCCCTAGATTCCTTTCTCACTCTAAGAAGAGTTCCTCACATACCCTATCTAATCTCATCCATATCCCTCTCCTTTCCCCTTCCACCCTCCCTTACTCACACCCCAATCACTCATCCAGAGATATTACCCCCCCCATAGAGTCCTTTCTTACTCTAAAAAGAGATCCTTGCATAACCCATCTAATATCATCGATATCCCCCTTCTTCCCCCTTTCACTCCCCCTCCCTCATGTCCCTCACGAAGGGCACACTCACCCAGAGACACCCACCCATACCCTGCCCCCTCTGGATCTCTGTATTACTCCAAAAATAGATCCTCACGCAATGGTCCCCCCAGACCGCTGACTTACTCTAGAAAGAAATCCTCACATAACTTATCCAACCCCTTATCCATATCCCTCTCCCTTCCCCTTCCACTCTCCCATTCTCTTGCGCCCTATGGAACGCATGCTCAGTCTCTAGCAAACTTGCTTTTACTCACGATCTCTTTATCTCGAATGCGCTACACCTACTTGCTCTCACTGAAACATGGCTCCTCCCTGACGATACCACATCCACTGCTGCTCTCTGCCATGGGGGCTATCAGTTCTCCAATACACCTCGATCCACTGGCCGCGGTGGTGGTGTTGGGCTTCTACTTTCTCCCTCCTGCCAATTCCAACCCCTCCATTCGCCTCAATCACACTCCCCCCTCTCTTTTGAAGTCCACTCCATTCGCCTCTTCACACCACTTCCCCTCCGAATAGCTGTTATCTATCGCCCACCTGACAAATCCAAATTGACTTTCCTTACTGACTTCGACTCCTGGCTTTCCGGATTTCTGGATCCCTCTTGTCCCACTCTTATCCTTGGCGATTTTAATATTCACGTCGATAACCCCTCCGATCCCCATGCTTTAAAGTTCCTCACCCTCACTTCCTCGTTCGACCTCCAACTTTGCTCCACTGCCCCCACCCACCTACACGGCCACTGCCTTGACCTGATACTCTTCTCCAATGCCTCTCCCTCAAACCTCCGCAACACATTCCTGCCCTCATCTGACCATCACTTCTTAACCTTTAATCTTCAGCTTCCATTGTCTCAACCTCGTCCTGTCTCCTCAGACCTATTTAGAAACCTCCATAATATTGATCCCTTGATTCTCTCCTCCACCATTTCTCCATCTCTTCCCTCCATCATGTCCTCCAAGTCCATCGACGAAGCAGTTTCCTCTTATAATGCTGTACTATGCTCTGCTCTTGACACTCTCGCCCCACCCACCCCACATCCAGTCAGACATTCTGCTCACCAGCCCTGGATTTCATCCACAACCCGCTATTTACGCACCTGTGCCCATTCTGCTGAACGTGCCTGGTCCAAATCCCGCTTCCCAGAAGACCTTCTACACTTCACATTCATGCTTGACTCCTTCCAGTCAGCCATAGCACTAGCCAAACAAGAATACTACATCCATCTGACCAACTCCCTTGCCTCTGATCCTCGTCGCCTCTTTCATACCCTCAATTCCCTCCTCATGGTCCCCCCACCCCGGTCCCGCCCTCCCTCTCTGCCCAATCCCTAGCCGACTACTTTCACGAAAAAAGACACAAGATTACCCTCCAGTTCCCCACTTCATCTACCTCCCCCCTCTCCTATTCTCCCCCCCATCCATACCTCCTCCGCTACCCTCTCCTCCTTCCCTACAATCTCCGAAGAGGAAACCGCACTCCTCTCCTCCTTCAAACCCACCACATGTTCCTCTGACCCTATCCCCACCCATCTCCTTCACCCTATCTCCACCACCGTTATCCCTTCCATCTCTCATATTCTCAACCTTTCACTCTCCACTGCATCTGTTCCCATAGACTTCAAACATGCTGTTACTCCTCTCCTCAAAAAACCCTCACTCGATCCCTCCTGTCCTTCTAACTACCGACCCATCTCCCTCCTTCCCTTCATATCTAAATGACTGGAATGAGCAGTCCACCACCGCTGCCTTGATTTCCTCACCTCCCAGGCCCTCCTGGACCCACTACAATCCAGCTTCCGTCCCCTACACTCCACTGAAATAGCTCTTGCAAAAGTCTCCAATGACTTGTTCCTGGCTAAATCTAAAGGCCTTTACTCAGTCCTCATCCCCCTAGACCTCTCTGCTGCCTTTGACACTGTTGACCACAATCTTCTCCTCACCGCCCTCTCCTCGCTTGGTTTCACGGTCTCCATACTATCCTGGTTCTCCTCCTACCTCTCCCATCGCTCCTTTAGTGCATGCTCTGGTGTCTCCTCCTCCTCTCCCACCCCACTTCATGTTGGCGTACCCCAAGGATCCATCTTGGGCCCCCTCCTTTTCTCTCTCTATACTCAATCCCTTGGCTCCCTTATCTCCTCCCATGGCTTTCAGTACCATCTCTGTGCCGATGACTCCCAAATCTACCTCTTTACACCTAATATCTCCCCAGCAATCCAGACCAGGATTTCTGCCTGCCTTTCTGACATCGCTGCCTGGATGTCTCATCGCTGCTTGAAGTTGAACATGGCCAAGACTGAACTCCTTGTCTTACCCCCCCAACTCCTCCCCTCCTCTTCCCCCCTTCTCAGTCTCTGTGGATGGATCTACGATCTTTCCTGTTCCCTCGGCCCGCAATCTGGGGGTTATTTTTGATTCCTCTCTCTCCTTCTCCATACATATCCAGCTCCTAGCTAAGACCTGCCGCTTCTTTCTCTACAACATTAGCAAAATCTGCCCCTTTCTTTCTGAACACACTACCAAAACGCTTATCCACTCAAAGATCTCCTCTCGCCTCGACTACTGCAACCTATTCCTTGCTGGTCTCCCCATGAGCCATCTCCTTCCCCTTCAATTTGTACAAAATCATGCTGCTCAACTAATCTTCCGCCAGTCTCCCCATGCCCACTCTACTCCCCTTCTCAAATCGTTTCACTGGCTCCCTATCCAATTCCGTATCCAATTCAAACTTCTGCTGATCTATAAATGCATTCACTCTATGGCCCCACAATACCTCTCATCTCTTATCTCTCCCTACATCCCCTCTCAAGATCTTCGCTCCGCTGACAAATCTCTTCTATCTAAGCCTTTCACTCGCACCGCTAACTCCCGACTTTGCTCCTTTCACCTTGCTGCACCTCAAGCCTGGAACAGCCTACCTATGTCTATACGCCAGGCACCCTCCCTAGCCGTCTTCAAATCCAGATTGAAGACCCACCTCTTCACTGTCGCTTTCAGATCCTGACTTTCTTCCTTTATCTCAACCTCCCGTCAATTTTCATGACCGAATTATAAAGACCATTCTGTGCTTTGCACCGAATTGATTAATGCTTTGTATTGTCTCAATTAGATTGTAAGCTCCAACGAGCCTGACTCTGATGAGCAGGGACTGTCTCTTGTTTGTATGACTGTACAGTGCTGCGTGCGTGGCGCTATATAAGTGCTTAATAGTAGTAGTAGTAGTGTCTCTTTAGCTTACAGGATTCCCATACCTCTGATGTCTGTTCTTTATAAATACATCTTGTGGTGGTTTTCCATACTGCAGTTTAGAACCGACTAATTACCACCTTTATACAAACACAGCAGAAAATATTTTAAAGTACTAGCCTTATTCCATGTCTTTGGCAAGTATAATGGACACGTCTGCGGGGACCTCCCAAAATGAACATGGGCCTTTCTTGAATATGCTTTATACGTTTCCGTGGCAATCCACGCCCCCGTTCCTCCCCTCCCACACACATTCTGAGATCCCGGAGTTAGCAAGATAAACGTCCATGGGTACTATGTACCGGAATATGCTTGTAGACATTTTCGGCAGATAAATGTCCCCAGCCCTTGTACAAATCCTTATTCGGTTTCTCAAATGACCTCCTTAGTGTGTTATAGGGCTGTAAGTTCTTGAGTGCACATTTGGTCAATTTGTGTGCCTAAGAATTTAAAGTCTGCACAATTTGTTTGTAGGTACCTGTATCTATGAATTAACACGTATACAGTCATTTATGCTCATAAAAAAGTTCTTGCATTTATACTGTGTGTGCCTAAAGAAACAAGTGAAGCAAATATGCAAGAAAATTGGAAAAAATTGATTTACGTAAACACTAAGCAATTTTTTTTGGCCATGCACACTTCTATTGTGTTATTGTTTTAAGGCTGGGAGAATGACTGAGCTACGGCAGCTTTATAATCTCTTGAGTCACAGACATGGTCAGCTCTACTATTCTCATCCTGGAGTAGATGAAATGAGTTTCAGTGGTAATTGGTAATTGCGTAATAAAAACTGTGAACAATGGGCCGATTTTGGGTAAAAGAATTTGCACTATTATTGCTGTGAGATATCACACAAAAAATGATCAGTGGCACAGTTTACTTTCTCTCTTCTGCCTCTCCAGGATTATCCATGTTTAACTTTCCTGAAATGCATTTGAAACTTATTTCAGGCCAACTTCAAATACTGCATCATGACTGAAGACAGTAAATTTTGTAGTTTTAAACTATTTTGAAAGTGGAATGCAAACTCATAAGTTGGCTGATATACTAAGCTATGAATAGCTTGTCCAATGTGTTTATGTATGTGCATTATTGCATTTGTGAAATTTAACTTGTGCTAATTGCCATTTTAACCTGATTTATTTTGCATTTGCAAAGCCGTTCACAATGCTTTTATGCAAAATCATTAATAAGATGAAGAATCATGCTAGTCAGCTCATTTACTAACATTTGAAAAAAAAAACCCATTATTTTTGCACAATTTACATATCAGGGAGTCCACGATTTTGTATGAATTTTGCAAAACTGGTCCTTGTATTATTTTAATGGACTGCTTTTGTAAAGAAAAATAATATGCAGTAGTGATCCTTATCTGTGTGAAAAAAAATCCCTAGGTTAGGACATTGATCTCATTGAGAAAGCTAAATAAGGAATCCATTCATCGGACACAGTTCCATTTTACTTTTAGAAAAAAGTTAAAAGAGATTTTCTATGATTCCTGAGTCTACAGCAGAGATTAGCTTTTAACTGTCATGGTAATTTAATGACTATGGTAAGAATTAATCAAATACACTGGCAGGTTTTTGCCTCTCAAAATCATCCTGGAAGTCACTCGTGTCATGGTACAGAGTGCATAATTTGACGCTAACTTCAGGAATAAAAATATAAGCTTTGTAATCAAGCTGAGACTTGGATAAAAGCTTCATAGGCAAAAGTACAAAACCACATTCTCAGGTAATAAATAGCACTATGATCGTGTATATGCTAATCAGTGTCACCTATAAGGTGTTGGATCTGTAACTGGATGTTGTCATTCTACCCTGCAAGTTGAAAAGTTTGGTAAATATAAAGGCAGTGATTTTTTTTTAATTCCTCTTGTAGTCTCTTGCCTACTCCATATTAATTTCCTGTTCAGATAAACATTATTAAAACTCAGCAGTTCTACAATGCAATCTTTTTTTAAAATTAGCACTGGAAATATTCCATGGTTTCTCATGGTATTTATTGGTTCAAATATGCACAGTATTGGTGTTTATTACGATACAGTGGGTAAGATCTGTTTTATTTTCATGCTTTATCCCCAGTCATACTTGAAATCTTTGAAGTGTGCTTTCTACAATCCCAGATGTAGTTTTAGTTTTCGCTGTTAAAAAAATTCATCACCATTTGTATGTTGATTTTGTAGGCTTTGATTCACTAAAGCTTTTCTCCCATTCTGTCAGAGAATCAGGCCCTTAATATACATAGAAGTAACACGATGCCCCATACAGTACCGAGTGCCGGTGCAAGGGTATTGAGCGTCATAGGCAAATATACAATGTTATGCCCCCTTTCCCTGAGATATGGATGATTAATCTCCACCATCTTGACTGTCCCACCACCACCCCTCCAACAACAGACTTGCATAATTGGACATCATACTTTTAAATCTTTAACTTTGTAATGATATGTGTGCCCATTCTCCATGCAGGTAAAAGAATGTATCATTATTTGACTTTGTATGCCTTTCAGAATATATTTTTCACTTTGACTGCTGTTGCTCTTTCATTGCACTGTCAGAAGCTGCTGTCCTAGGTGACCGCCTAGTCTTGTCTAATAATTGGGTCAACCCTGATGGTACCATCTATACGAGTATGTAGCAATTTTACCTAGAAACAGAAAAATGACAACAGATAAAGACTGTATAGCCTATCCCAGCCTGCCCATCCATACTAACTACTAAGATGTATGAACCCTTCCTCTATGCTCTCCCATGATTCCTTGTATTCAGATAGATACAGTCCTCGCCTCTTCCACCTCCACTGGTAGGTTATTCCATGCGTCCACCATAAGCTTTCAATCCTCCAGGACAGGTAGGGGGTGTTCTGGTATTTGCGTATACATGCTCATGTGAGGTATTCTTGAATATATACCTTGCCTCATCACTGCAGTGTCATTGGAGGTGCCGTGGGATTTAAACCCTTCTTGATGCTGGTAGCTGGCAAGCTGCAGCCAGAGAGGATGCGGGATGCCAACCTTAGCACCTGTGAAGTGGCATTTTAGAAGGGATGTCCAGGTTGAAATCTGGGGCGTTCAGGGCAAAACATCCAATAAAATGGCAGGGGCATTTATGTGTCAGCCCAATTTTGGAAACATGGATGTCCCCACCAGCTAGAAAAAACAGGGTCGGAGATGTGTCTCTGTGTTAAAAACAAGCTATGTTGCATACGAGGGATGTGCATCATGTGCCAAACAGAAATCAAGTGTGTTGGTTTTCCTACAGCTTTCATTATCATAAGTAAAAATATAGGGGGTATTAGAGAGCCTTCCTCTCTATGCCCTCCAGGATGTGCCATGCGTTTCTGAAATCGGGTGTGGACATCCAAGGTCTTGAAAACACCCCAGACACGCCTACACCATGCCCCCGTTCAGTCTTGGATATTCTTATGCTGGGGACATCTTTAGAAACGCTTTCTAAAATAGCTCCTGGGACATCTCCTTGCTTTGGACATCTGTATGCCCATTTTCAGATGTCAAAAGCACATACAGTGCTCCTAAAATACCCCCATTTATATCTCAGCCCGCCAGCTTCACCAGGTTACTTCTCTTTGTGGGTTTATTTTCTCATTGTTTGTCATAATCGTGTAGAAGGTAGTTCATACTATGTCAATGCCTGTTAAATATATTTAACTTTTGTCCTTCTCATTCATCTTTCACAGGATTTATATTGTGTATTTATTGTCAGATGCTTGGGAACGCTCCATATAAAAGCCCATACTGGGTGTAATTTGAAAAGGCATTTCTGCTGTAAAAGAGGGTTTTAAACACAGAAATTACCTTTTCAAAAGTTGTAGCTTATCTTATGCACATACACCCTTTGTATGCATAAGTTTCTCCAACCTGAATGGAGGTGTTCCCAGGGATGGAGCTGAACTGAAGTTTGAACTTATGAGCGTACATTATTAAATATGCATGTATGTGCACCAAATAAAATGGGAAAGTTGTGCATACCAAAGAGCAAATGTAAATAAATGTGTACATATATTCATGGGGCAATTGTCAAATCCTGTGCACATTTTGCTTTGAAAATTGGTGTAACTTATGCACATATTTCCTACACAAGTTATAAAATATATACTGTATATAATTCAGCGCGACCATTCACTTTACCCTTCTCCATTCAACAAATCACCCACTTTTCCGTCAATCTGTTCTTTTAAACTGTTCATTGTATATAGTTAATTGTTCGATGTAACTGATGTTCTTTGTTCAATGTACACTGCTTTGACTCGGTGAAAAGCAGTATATAAACCTTGCTAAATAAATAAATAAATCCTATTTCTTTCCAAACCCAAAGTCAGTTAAAAAGAATTATATAAAAGTGATCGAATATCTGTCTATCTGGGGGCAAAATAACTCTGAAAATTTAACGGAATGAGATGAAAATAAGCCCACCAAAAAACTAGCCCAGTGTATTTCTATGGGAGGAGTACTTCTTGCTTCTGTAGCATAGAAACTTACACACACTTGTAGTAGTAGTCAAACAGCAGTTAGGGAATTGCTCGTTTCAGACTCCACTTCCTTGTTCTCTAGTCTCCTAGCCCCCAAAACTGCACCCACACAATTGCCTCACCACCCCTGCACACTGTCCCCACCCCTAAAAAATACTTCCTTACAACTGCCCAGGGCTGGCGCAAGGAGATGAGGCACCCTAGGTGTGAACCCTTAGCCCTTTCAGCCCATGGAGACCCAGCACTCTAGGTGACCGCCGGTTCACTTAATGGTAGCGCCAGCCCTGAACCTGCCAAATACTGCCACCATGAAAAAAAATACTCCCTGCCTCATCACTCTAAAAACTGCCACAACCCCAAAAAACTACATTCCGCAACTTCCCCATCCCAATAAACAAGTTTCCACAACTGTCCTATGACCTTACAAACTGCCCCATCCCCAAAAATACCCTCACTTGCATTTTCACGCTTTCACTTTCATTTTCACGCTTTCACTTTCATTTTCATGTTTTCACCTGCATTTTCATGCTTTCACTTTCACTTTTATGCTTTCACTTTCACTTTCATTTCCACTCACTTTCAGTCATTTTCTCTCTTTTGTTTTCATTTTCATATTTTCATTTTTTCTTTCATTTTCACACTTTCACTTTCATTTCCACGCTTTCACTTTAACACTTTCACTTTCATTTTCATGTTTTCACTTTCATTTTCACACTTTTACTTTGATACTTTCACTTTCATTTTTTTCTTTCACTTTAATTTTCATGCTTCACTTTCATTTTCATGTTTTCACTTGCACTTTCACCTTTTCACTTTCATTTTCATTTTCTGGCTTTCACTTTCTTTTTCACTTTAATTTTCACACTTTCACTTTCTTTTGACGCTTACACTTTCACTTTCATTTTCACGCTTTCATTTTCATGTTTTCACTTGCATTTTCATGCTTTCACTTTCACTTTCATGTTTTCACCTGCATTTTCATGCTTTCACTTTCACTTTTATGATTTCACTTTCATTTTCACACTATCACTTTCGTTTTTATGCTTTCACTTTCATTTCCACTCTTTCACTTTCACTGTCATTTTCTCTCTTTTGTTTTCATTTTCATATTTTCATTTTTTCTTTCATTTTCACTTTCATTTCCACGCTTTCACTTTCACACTTTCACTTTCATTTTCATGTTTTCACTTTCATTTTCACACTTTCACTTCACTTTCATTTTCATGCTTTCACTTTTATTTTCACTCTTTCACTTTCACCTTTTCACTTTCATTTTCATTTTCTGGCTTTCACTTTCTTTTTTACTTTCATTTTCACACTTTCACTTTCATGTTTTCACTTGCATTTTCATGCTTTCACTTTCACTTTTATGCTTTCACTTTCATTTTCACACTATCACTTTCATTTTTATACTTTCACTTTCATTTTCTCACTTTCATTTTCACGCTTTCACTTTCATTTTCATGTTTTCACCTGCATTTTTATGCTTTCACTTTCACTTTTATGCTTTCACTTTCATTTTCACACTATCACTTTCTTTTTCACACTCACTTTCTTATGACGCTTACATTTTCACTTTCATTTTCACGCTTTCCCTTTCATTTTCATGTTTTCACCTGCATTTTCATGCTTTCACTTTGACTTTTATGCTTTCACTTTCATTTTCACAATATCACTTTTGTTTTTATACTTTCACTTTCACACTCTTTTGACACTTTCACTTTCATTTTCACACTTTCACTTTAATTTTCATGTTTTCACTTGCATTTTCATGCTTTCACTTTCACTTTTATGCTTTCACTTTCATTTTCACACTATCACTCGTTTTTATGCTTTCACTTTCACGTTCATTTTCACACTTTCACATTAACTTTCATTTTGAAACTTTCACTTTCATTTACACTCTTTCACTTTCAGACGTTCACTTTCGTTTCCATGCTTTCACTTTCACACTTTCACTTTCATGCTTTCACTTTCATTTTCACACATACGCTTTCTTTTTCAGTTTCACTTTTATTTTCATGCTTTCACTTTTACTTTCACTTTCACACTTTCACTTTCACTTTTATTTACACGCTTTCACTTTCTCTTGACGCGTATACTGTGTCGCGCCCCCTACTGGCCAGGCGGTAGCCTAGTGGTGGGGGACGGAACTTTTTTTTTTAATGTCCCTTGTTTAATCACCAATGCATGTAGTTGTGAGGTTGAATGAATTCAGCCAAGAGGTTTTTCCAAGGCACACAGGATTTTTATTATTCTTCAGCCAAATGAACTTTGCAGTTCAAAAATACCAAAACATAAAAATGGTGGATACTTTCTCCAGTGAAACAAAATCAACAGAATAAATTGCTTCTGAAGTTAGCTTATTTACAATGCCAGGCAACAGTATATCTTCAGGTGGAAATAGCCAGTACTCTTCATGCCAAACAACAGCTTCCAGCTTGGTTACAAACTTTACACTCTTCAAGTTATGCAAACCAAAGGCATTTTTACTGCAACTATTTTTCTCTCACCCACAGGCTTTCCTTAGAGGCTGAATTACAAACTCTGGCCTTCACTTGCAAAACAGTCTTTTGAAAAACTCTGAGTCAAACCTCAGAGCTCAGCACCTCATTTGCATATTCTTCTCAGCACTGCCCCACTAAAAGCTAAGCTTCTAGGTTTCCTACTTTCTAAACCTTATAGCTTGTCAGTTTTGGGCATAAACTAAAGAGCAATCCATTTCCATATCTGAGGGCAAATCCTCTAGCACAGATTCTCCTAGGTCCATGCTTTCCCCTTCAGAATCTGTTGGTAAATGGTTTAACTTTGTCTCATAAGTCACAGGCTTTAACTTTTCTAAAACCTTTAAAACTTTCTGTAATATGGCTTCCTCTCTCTGCTGAGGGCTCTTGGAGGAATTAGGAGGTTTCTTATCTCTCAGGAAGCTATGAGAGGCTTTTAAGGTGCTCACCTTACTTTGTGGAAATAAGCTCTCCTCGGACTTTACTGCCGAAGGCTCTGTTTCCATCTGCTCTGCTGGGGACAACTCTCTGCCATTTTCATAGCTTGGTTCGTCTCCCTGATAAGCTTTCCCTCTCAAAGGATTTCTTCCGTACCTCCTGCAGGACTCCTTGGGCTCATGCCTTACTCTGTGTACAGGCCTTGCTCCGTGTTCCTTCTCTCCTCCATGCTTCTCGTGCTGCATATGCTCCCCGTGCTGCTTAGGCACCTCATGCTGCTGCTTCCTGTGCTGCTTATGCTCCTTCCCGTGCTGCTTATGCTCCTCCCTTCCTCTAACTTCCTCCACCTTATATCTGTGTATTTCCCTTTCGTTTTCTATCTCCACTCCCAGCTGTTCCTCGTGAGCAGTGCTGGTTGCCATGGAGCTAGGGCGTGTCTTTCTATCACCAACTTTCTGCAGGGAGTTTTTTTCTAACTCTGGAGTTTTAACCCCTAAACTCCTGGAGCTAATTCCTTTCCCAGAGGAAAATGCCTGTTTTTTCCCCCTTTTCTCCTGCTCTCCCGTGGCCTCGCCACCACAACTGTCACTTTGGGGTATGTTTACTAAACGGCTGTAATGTAGCAATGGTAATGTTTACCGCATGGTAATGTTACCCTATCTAACGTTAATGCGTGGTAATGTTACCGGCAGCGGTAAATGTCCCAGAGAAGGCAGAGAGAAGGGGTTAGTGGGTGGGGAATGGGTGGGGAGAGGCCCCTGTTACACTAACGCTGGAACAATAATACCAGGACATTACTGCCAGTGAAAATCTGTCGGTAAATGCACATTTGCTGGAGAGAGAGACGATTTCAGTATCAGCAATATACAGCACAGACAGGGAGCCCAAGAAAAAAGTGATTTTAGTGCTCCATTTGCAGCAACAACATAGTGCCCAACTATGAAAGGGCACTATGGTGATAGTGCAAATGGGGCTGCAGGCGGGACATGCAATGGGGGCAGGTGGGGCACAGGGCAGACTAGGCAGTCACCTAGGTGGCACATAGGAACACAGAAACTGGAAAACAGTAAGACAGCAGCTGACCAAGGTTAAAAAATGGCCAGTAGTCTGTGTTCCACAGTGTCCAATCCAGGGGACATGTACCCTGCAGGTACCCCAAACATCACACAGGAACCACAATGCCTGTAATGGGGCAAGCAGTGCACATCTGAGGACACTCTAACAAGGGTCTACGTACCTTCCCCTGGATACATCCCAAACTGTTTGTAAGCACAGTTAAACAAACACCCTGTACTACAGCCCCTGGTAAGGCAATGTAGAGTGTGACCACGCATTACCTGAAACATGTATATGCCCAGTATTCCAAATTGGATACATTGTACCCACATTGCATGCCCTAGCCTGTCTACAGTCTGCTGGCATAGCAAAATCTACCTACGTTTACCAGGTCCACCATAGCCAATAGTTGCTAGATCACCAACCTGACACCCCTCAACCATCTCTCCTCCATGTGGAAGGGACATAACATTGGCAGGCGGTGATGGGGGGGATGTGTGGATGTCCATGTATGCCTCCGCACCTCAGACCCTGCACTCTAGGCTTCCGCCTACCTGAACATTGGATGTCCTTGGATTGTGCACTACCAGCACCGACTGCATATAGGCATGTCAACATGGCGAGGGGGGGGGTGTTGGTGGCGGAGGGTGCAGTGGCACCCTCTGCAGCGGACCAAGGCCATGACCTTTTCCAGTGCTTGGTGTGCAGTGCAACAAACAAGGTCTGTCTGATCAACAGCAAAGGTAGCCCCAGGGATTGCTGTGCTTCTGTGGCAACAGTATGGTGCAGTGCACCTAGCAAGTGTGTCTTGGAGCAGAGCCCCAGCTATGGATCTTGCAGAGCATGTCCCTACATTTTACCCTATATTGCAGATACAACATCAACATGTGTAATCCCCAAAGTATCGGCCAACAGGGTTACAAACACCCACACACAGGCTCCACTATCCAAAGCTTCATGGACAGTCAGGCTGTTGGCAGCGGCACAGAGTAGCAGTTATCACCAGAGCACTACTACTAGCTCCTGCACACCTTAGCAATGCATGCACTGTGATCGGGACCAATGTGGGGGGCAGGATTGCCAACCACCCTATCTTTGCACAGTGCTGCAATAGAAGTGTGTGTGTGTGTATGTCTATCCATTGTTTTGTGGCTTCCTACTCCTCACTGGGCCCACAATACGTACACTATTTCCAGCATTAGCCCGCAAATGTGCATTCTGAGGAGCAAAGTATTGTGGGTATGGCCCGGACAGGGCGGATTGGGCAGGATGCATCTGATTTGGGGGTAGGGCAATGGCTGGGACATTGTAATGCCTGACCACCACCTGCATGACAGGGTGGCCAAGGCATGTCATGCTGGGAGGACACTCTCACTCTGACCCAGCAGTGACCATGGCACTGCTATGTTCCCACATCGTGCTATATGGCATCTGTCTCTAGTGATATCTGTGTTCTCCCTTTTCTGGGGGCCCAATCACTGAGGCACTTGCTGGATGTCTGCTGTATATCCCAACTCTGGGTGCACATAGTTCCTCTGTGAACATGCATTATGGACTGGCTAGCAGACTGTCTGAAGCTAGTATGTGCATGGCTGGAATACCTCGTTGGATGCAGCAGGTACAGTCTGAATGTCAGACCTTGGTGGGTGGCAGCTGAGGTCTTCCAGGCCTACTCCCAGCATTGCTGCTGGTCTGCCAGTGCCCTAGTAACAGGTACAGAACTGGTCTAACCCCCCTGGATGACAGCCTTTGGCCAGGGGGACTGGGGTTGCCGGTTGTTCAGCTATTCTTCATGCCTCTACCACATGTCCCTCCACTGCCTCAATTACAAAAAGGATTATTGGGGGCCCTTTGGGGAACAAGGGACATATATTGTAAACCACCTTGACCCCGAGAGGGCGGTATATTAGGTATTGCTACATATACCTCATGCGAGTCCAGACACCCCCTCTGCCCTGATAATAGGTGATTATTACAGCCACATTGTAACACTGGGTATGCACTATTCTGGGTGGATCCCAGTCCACCAGGGCTAGATGTGCCTGGGGAATACAGATAGACACAGGGTGACACTAGGTTCCACTGCAGGGAAGACTTGCCACACACAGGTAATAATGGGGATCTGCAGCAAAGCCTGTCTCTAGCATCACAGGTACTGTGAACCTGATGCTGGGCGCCCATCCTGACCCTCAGGGTGAACACAGAACCTGCACAGTGGCATGGACTGTAGCTGCTCTGTGCCAGTATCACACACTGTCAGTTCTTCATACCAAGCTGAGGTGCTGGAGAGGTGCATCCTCCGTTTGGTGATCAGCTGTAGACTGCTGTTCTGCATGTGCATTACATCATGGGTACTGGCAGGCCTGGCCCGTCCATAGAGCAAGAATGTTTTTTGCACAGGGCCCCGTGTTTCAGGGGGCCCCACGCAAAGAACCTTCTGCTTTTTAAAAAAAAAAAAAACCTGGCTGCTGCTGCTGCCGCCGCGGCAGCAGCAGAATAGAGTGTCCCGCGGGGCCCCCTCTACCTGGCTGAGCCCCTCTGCCCGGTTTTCAGATTCGCGAAGGGAGGGTGTCTCCCTTGCGTCTCTGTTAAGCCTGCAGGGGCAGATGGGAAATTTCGGGGCTGATGGGAAATTTCCCATCTGCCCCTGCAGGCTTAACAGAGACGCGAGGGAGACACTCTCCCTTCGCGAATCTGAAAGCCGGGCAGAGGGGCTCAGCCGGGCAGAGGGGGCCCCGCGGGACACTCCATTCCGCCGCAGTGGCAGCGGCAGCAGCCAGCTTGTTTTTTTTAAATTTTCCTGAGCCGATGTGGGGGGGGGGGGTTAGGACTGGTAATGGGCTATGGAGGTGGTTAGGACCTGACTTGAGGTGGGCTGTGTGTTGATGGGGGGGGGGAGGGTTAGGACTGGTAATGGGCTATGGGGGGGCTAGGACTCGAAATGGGCTGATGGGGGGGTTAAGACTGGAGGTGGGCTGATAGGGTTAGGACTGGTAGTGGGCTGTGGGCTGTTGGGGGGGTTAGGACTGGTAATGGGCTATGGGGGGCTAGGACAAGAAATGGGCTGATGGGGAGGGGTTAGGACTTGAGGTGGGCTGATGGGGTTAGGACTGGCAATGGGCTTTGGGGGGCTGACTGGAAATGGGCTGATGGGTTTAGGACTGGAAGTGGGCTGATGGGGGTTAGGACTGGTAATGGGTTATAGGGGGGCTTAAACTGAAAATGGGGTGATGTGGGGTTAGGACTGGAAGTGGGTTGATGGGGGGCTAGGACTGGTAATGGGTTGGGGGGTTGCTAGGACTGGAAATGGGCTGAGTGGAAGGGGAGGCTTGAACTGCAAATAGCTGATGGGGATGGGGACTTGGACTGGAAATGGGCTGTGACGAAAGGGAGCTAGGACTGGAAATGGGCTGATGGAGCAGCTAGGATTGGACTGGAAATGGGCTGTTGGGGGAGCTAAGATTGGAAATGGGCTGTGGTGGGGGCTTGGACTGAAATGGATTCATGGGGGGGCTTGGACTGGAATTGGGCTGAGTGGAGGGGAGCTAGGATTTGACATGGGCTGATGTTGGGGCTAGGAAATGACTAGAAATGGGCTGATGGGGAGCTAGGATTGGAAATGAGCTGATGAAGGGACTCGGACTGGAAATGGGTGGGGGAGCCTAGGACTGGAAATGGGCTGATGGGGGGCTAGGACTGGAAATGGGCTGATGCAGGGACTAGAAGGGAATGGATGCTGGGTGAGGCTGGAACTAGAAGGGAGCTGATGTTGGGGGAGGATTAGAATGGGATGGGGCTGCGAGAGTAAAATGGAGAGGGGAAAAATATTTTGTGTGGGAGGGATGAAAAACCTACAATTGGCCGGGTATTGGGAGACTAAGTGGGGATTGAGGATGGATGGGTAAAATTTGAGTGGATGAAATAGGAATGAGGAAAGAGCAAAAGGAGAAAGATTAGTATGTTAAAGCAGATGTAGAGAGAGAGAATGGAAAAAAAACTAGAAGAGAGAAGAAAGGACAAATGGACAGCAGACGATGGAGAGTTAGCAGAAAACATGAAGAAACCAGAAGAAAGTGGCTGGAGCAATTGCAACTGAAAAAAAATGCACAAAAGGTAGAAAGGTATCTCTTTATTTTGAATTTATTAACTGGAATATGAAAGCTCTGGGAAATGTGCATTATTAATGTCTGCGCTTTGTTTGGTACAAGAGGAAATTAATTTATAGTTTTATTTCCACAGTGTTGTTGTACATTCCAAGTTTGGCTTTTGGGGTTCCTAGTTTAATTATTGCCTTCCTGTTTGTAAATTGTGATTCCTTGTTTGGTGATGGTCTATGTTCTGCATGTGTAACTGAGCTGAGGTATTCTCTTTATGTAATTCCTATTTGACATTGCCACTTGTTCTCTTTCCCCAGTATTCTCTGAAATGTATTGGTTTAATATTTGCAGTACTACCTTTTGATAGGTAGGGTATGGTGCTTTGTGAGTCCTGGTAATGCTGTCAGGATACGGCGGGTTTGCTATGGGTTCTAAATGGGCAGCGTTTGTAGTAGTTCCTAATGTGCCTGGTGGTTGGCACTGGATTATAGTAATGTAGAAATCTTTTAGTCTTTCTTTATCCATACACTCATTAAGAGACATGTTTACTAAAAGTTAGTGTATGGTAACATTATGCAAATATTTATGCAAATAAGGCCACTTATGCAAATGAGGCCCCGCACCGAGTCTCCGCACATGGCCCCGCACCCCCCTTGGGCCGCCCCTGGATACTGGTGGGGTTACCCTATCCTGGCACACACAGCAGACATTTTGTGAGGTGACCTGTGATCTTTCAGTATCCAGCCATTGTGTGCAAAGAGCCATGGAGGTGTAGTTTATTGGTTAGTTCAATGACTCCCAAGGCAGGGAGTCATGGGTTCAATTCCTCTTTGTTCTCATTTTTTATGCCTGTCCTACTCAAATCATTTTCATGCCTGTAACAGTTACATCTCTGCAGATCTGGGCTGCCAGCCCATAACACCCTCACCTCAATTGCCAACCATCCTTCAGCCCATCTATCTGCCTCTATCAGCTGTGTAGGGTCCTGTCTTCTTGTGCAGGCTGCTACCCCATGTCCTGCACTGGTACCCTTTTCAGCATTGCGGCTCTTAGTGCTTGCCTCGCCTGTGCCTGATCTGCATGGCACCACTACCCCTCTGTTCTCCTATCATTGCAAATATCCTGCCACCTCTGCCTCCACTGGGGGACACGTAGTTCCATCCTCTGCCACCCACTGTCATTGCAGTACTTTACATTGCCAACACTCTGTGCATCGATACAGCTACCTCCAACATGTTTGTCCACTTTACCGGCAGCCACATAGGATGCCCACAGATATGGCAGGTCCATCAGCTCCCACCTCTCCTTCCTTCCATCACTTGTTCATTGCCTTTCCTTGGTGCTCTATCCATTGATAGGGTTGCTTCTGTTTTTATGCCTTACAGTTCATACTTGTCAACTTGAAGCACCTTACAGTCTTTAGGGCACTTTACAGCCCTTAGGACATCTTAACGTAAGGCTCCTTAACATCCTTAGGGCATCTTAACCTAAGGTGCCTTATAATGTGCCTTAACGTAAGGCACCTTAAAGCCCTTAGGGCACCTTAGCCTAAGGTGTCTTAACCCAAGGCGCCTTAGGTTAAGGCACCTTAATTCAGGGTACCATAAGGGCTTTAAGGCGCCCTAACTTAGGGCACCTTACAGCCCTTAAGGCGCCTTGAGTTAGGGTGCCTTGTCAGTCTTCACATGCCCTGTTTGTCACCTTAAAGTGCTATGTCTCATTAACGTGCATTAAATGGCCAAGGCACCCTTTAACCCATGTTATACAGCCCTTTACTCCCTTTATGCCAGAATGCCCCCTACCTGCGCACTGCCTTATATGGCTCCAGGTACGTTAACGCTGCACTTACCGCTGGTAACTTTACCGTGGTTTAGTAAACATACCCCTTTCAATTTCACGCTTTCACCTTCACTTTTACACTTTCACTTTCACGTTTTCATTTTCAATTTCAATTTCACATTTTCACTTTCATTTTCACGCTTTCACTTTCGTTTTTTCTTTCATTATCGAGCTTTCACTTTCATTTTCACACTTTCACTTTCATGCTTTCTATTTCACGCTTTCACTTTGCTTTCATTTTCACTTTCATTTGCATACTTTCACTTTCATTTTCACTCTTTTACTTTCACTTTCACGTTTTCACTTTCACTTTCATTTTCTGGCTTTCACTTTCATTTGCACTCTTTGATTTTTACACTTTCACTTTCTTTTGACCCTTATACTTTCACTTTCATTTTCATGCTTTCATTTTCATTTTCACAATTTCACTTTCATTTTTATGTTGTCACTTTCATTTTCACACTATCACTTTCATTTTCATGCTTTCACTTTCATTTTCACACTTTCACTTTCATTTTAATGCTTTCACTTTTATGCTTTCATTTTCACACTATCACTCGTTTTTATGCTTTCACTTTCATTTTCATACTTTCACTTTTATTTTCACGCTTTCGCATTCATTTTCATGCTTTCACTTTCATTTTCACACTTTCATTTTCATGCTTTCACTTTCATTTTCACACAGTTTCATTTTCACGCTTTCACTTTCATTTTCATGTTTTCACTTTCATTTTCACAATATCACTTTCATTTTTATGCGTTCACTTTCACTTTTGTTTTCATGCTTTCACTTTCATTTTCACACTTTCACTTTCATTTTCCCGCTTTCACTTTCATTTTCACACTTTCACATTCATTTTCATGTTTTCACCTGCATTTTCATGCTTTCGCTTTCACTTTTATGCTTTCACTTCATTTTCACACTATCACTTTCATTTCTATGCTTTCATTTTCACTCTTTTACTTTCACGTTTTCACTTTCATTTTCATTTTCTGGCTTTCACTTTCATTTGCACTCTTTCATTTTCACTTTCATTTTCACACTTTCATTTTCTTTTGACCCTTACACCTTCAATTTCATTTTCATGCTTTGACTTTCATTTTCACACTTTCACTTTCATTTTCACGCTTGCACTTTCATTTTCATGTCACTTTCACTTTCATTTTCACACTATCACTTTCGTTTTTATGCTTTCACTTTCATTTTCACTCTTTTACTTTCATTTTCACACTTTCACTTTCATTTTAATGCTTTCACTTTCATTTTCACACTTTCACATTCATTTTCATGTTTTCACCTGTATTTTCATGTTTTCACTTTCACTTTTAGGCTTTCACTTTCATTTTCACACTTGCTTTTGTTTTTTATTCTTTCATTTTCACTTTCATGCTTTCACTTTCAATTTGACTTTCATTTTCATGCTTTCACTTTCATTTTCACACTATCACTTTTGTTTTTATGCTTTCACTTTCACTTTCATTTTCACACTCTTATGATGCTTACACTTACACTTTCATTTTCACACTTTCACACTTTCACTTTCATTTTCACACTCACTTTTATTTTCATGCTTTCACTTTCAGTTTTATGCTTTCACTTTCATTTTCATGCTTTCATATTCACTTTCATTTTCATGCTTTCACTTTCATTTTCACGTTTTCACTTTCATTTTCATGCTTTCACTTTCATTTTCATGGCTTCACCTGCATTTTCATGCTTTCACTTTCACTTTTATGCTTTCACTTTCATTTCAGAATATCTCTTTCGTTTTTATGCTTTCACTTTCACTTTCATTGTCACACTTTCACTTTCTTTTGACGCTTACATTTTCACTTTCATTTTCACGCTTTCACTTTCACTTTCATTTTCATGTTTTCACTTGCATTTTCATGCTTTCACTTTCACTTTTATGCTTTCACTTTCATTTTCACACTATCACTTTCGTTTTTATACTTTCACTTTCACTTTCATTTCCACTCTTTCACTTTCACTGTCATTTTCACGCTTTTGCTTTCATTTTCATATTTTCATTTTTTCTGTCATTTTCACACGTTCACTTTCACACTTTCACTTTCACGCTTTCACTTTCATTTTCACACATACGCTTTCTTTTTCACAATTTCACTTTTATTTCATGCTTTCACTTTTACTTTTGCTTTCACACTTTCACTTTCACTTACACGCTTTCACTTTCTTTTGACACGTACACTGTCACATTGTGGTATGTTTACTAAACCGCTGTAATGTAGCAATGGTAAAGTTACCACATGGTAACGTTACCCAATCTAATGTTAATGCATGGTAACGTTAGAGGCAGCGGTAAATGTCTCAGAGATGGCAGAGAGAAGGGGTCAGTGGGTGGTGAATGGCCGGGGAGAGGCCTCTGCTACACTAACGCTGGAACAATAATGCCAGGACATTACCGCCAGTGAAAATCTGTCGGTAAATGCACATTTGCTGGAGAGAGAGACGATTTCAGTATCAGCAATATACAGCACAGACAGGGAGCCCAAGAAAAGTGATTTGAGTGCTCAATTTGCAGCAACAGCATAGTGCCCAATCCAGGGGACATGTACCCTGCAGGTACCCCAAACATCACCACTTTGACCCCGAGAGGGCGGTATATTAGGTATTGCTACATATACCTCATGCAAGTCCAGACACCCCCTCTGCCCTGATAATAGGTGATTATTACAGCCACATTGTAACACTGGGTATGCACTGTTCTGGGTGGATCCCAGTCCACCAGAGCTAGATGTGACTGGGGAATACAGATAGACACAGGGTGACACTAGCTTCCACTGCAGGGAACACTTTTGCCACACACAGGTAATAATGGGGATCTGCAGCAAAGCCTATCTCTAGCATCACAGGTACTGTGAACCTGATGCTGGGCGCCCATCCTGACCCTCAGGGTGAACACAGAACCTGCACAGTGGCATGGACTTTAGCTGCTCTGTGCCAGTATCACACACTGTCAGTTCTTCATACCAAGCTGAGGTGCTGGAGAGGTGCATCCTCCGTTTGGTGATCAGCTGTAGACTGCTGTTCTGCATGTGCATTACATCATGGGTACTGGTAGGGCTGGCCCGTCCATAGAGCAAGAATGTTTTTTGCACAGGGCCCCGCGTTTCAGGGGGCCCCGTGCAAAGAACCTTCTGCTTTTAAAAAAACAACAAAAAACTGGCTGCTGCTGCTGCCGCCGTGGCAGCAGCAGAATAGAGTGTCCCGCTGGGCCACCTCTAACCGGCTGAGCCCCTCTGCCCGGCTTTCAGATTCGCGAAGGGAGAGTGGGAAATTTCGGGGCTGATGGGAAATTTCCCATCTGCCCCTGCAGGCTTAACAGAGACGCGAGGGAGACACTCTCCCTTCGCGAATCTGAAAGCCGGGCAGAGGGGCTCAGCCGGGCAGAGGGGGCCCCGTGGGACACTCCATTCTGCTGCAGCGGCAGCAGCAGCAGCCAACTTTTTTTTTTTTTTTTTTTAATTTACCTGAGCCGATGTGGGGGTGTTAGGACTGGTAATGAGCTCTGGAGGTGGTTAGGACTTGACTTGAGGTGGGCTGCGTGTTGATGGGGGGGGTGGGTTAGGACTGGTAATGGGCTATGGGGGGGCTAGGACTAGAAATGGGCTGATGGGGGGTTAAGACTGGAGGTGGGCTGATGGGGTTAGGACTGGTAGTGGGCTGTGGGCTGTTGGGGGGGTTAGGACTGGTAATGGGCTATGGGGGGCTAGGACAAGAAATGGGCTGCGGTTCGGCCTTGAGGTGGGCTGTTGGGGGGGTTAGGACTGGTAATGGGCTGTGGGCTGATGGGGGGTTAGGACTGGTAATGGGCTATGGGGGGGCTAGGACAGGAAATGGGCTGATGTGGAGGGGTTAGGACTTGAGGTGGGCTGATGGGGTTAGGACTGGCAATGGGCTTTGGGGGGCTGACTGGAAATGGGCTGATGGGTTTAGGACTGGAAGTGGGCTGATGGGGGGTTAGGACTGGTAATGGGTTATAGGGGGGCTTAAACTGAAAATGGGGTGATGTGGGGTTAGGACTGGAAGTGGGTTGATGGGGACTAGGACTGGTAATGGGTTGGGGGGTTGCTAGGACTGGAAATGGGCTGAGTGGAAGGGGAGGCTTGAACTGCAAATAGTTGATGGGGATGGGGACTTGGAATGGAAATGGGCTGTGAGGGAAGGGAGCTAGGACTGGAAATGAGCTGATGGGGAAGGGAGCTAGGACTGGAAATGGGCTGATGGGGAGCTAGAATTGGAAATGAGCTGATGAAGGGACTCGGACTGGAAATGGGTGGGGGAGCTAGGACTAGAAATGGGCTGATGGGGGGGCTAGGACTGGAAATGGGCTGATGCAGGGACTAGAAGGGAATGGATGCTGGATGAGGCTGGAACTAGAAGGGAGCTGATGTTGGGGGAGGATTAGAATGGGATGGGGCTGCGAGAGTAAAATGGAGAGGGGAAAAATATTTTGTGTGGGAGGGATGAAAAACCTACAGTTGGCCAGGTATTGGGAGAGTAAGTGGGGATTGAGGATGGAGGGGTAAAATTTGAGTGGATGAAATAGGAATGAGGAAAGAGCAAAAGGAGAAAGATTAGTATGTTAAAGCAGATGTAGAGAGAGAGAATGGAAAAAAAACTAGAAGAGAGAAGAAAGGACAAATGGACAGCAGACGATGGAGAGTTAGCAGAAAACATGACGAAACCAGAAGAAAGTGGCTGGAGCAATTGCAACTTAAAAAAAATGCACAAAAGGTAGAAAGATATCTCTTTATTTTGAATTTATTAACTGGAATATGAAAGCTCTGGGAAATGTGCATTATTAACGTCTGCGCTTTGTTTGGTACAAGAGGAAATTAATTTATAGTTTTATTTCTACAGTGTTGTTGTACATTCCAAGTTTGGCTTTTGGGGTTCCCAGTTTAATTATTGCCTTCCTGTTTGTAAATTGTGATTCCTTGTTTGGTGATGGTCTATGTTCTGCATGTGTAACTGAGCTGAGGTATTCTGTTTATGTAATTCCTATTTGACATTTCCACTTGTTCTCTTTCCCCAGTATTCTCTGAAATGTATTGGTTTAATATTTGCAGTACTACCTTTTGATAGGTAGGGTATGGTGCTTTGTGAGTCCTGGTAATGCTGTCAGGATACGGCGGGTATTGTCAGACGGCTGCCTGGGTGAGAATCTTCACACTCTTGGCAAGTGCATATTTCTATATGATTTGCAAGGTATTGTGGGCAATGTAGTTCATTCACACCAAACACAGCTGCTGACAATAATTTAGTTGTGCTCTTGGGTAAAGCCAATAAGATATTTATTTATGGGGTTATTTCTCCCAACACAGATATGCTTGGTAGCACATAAATTAGGTTACTTGCTTTCAGTGTTAACTTGGAAAAACAAAGTTAAAATCAGGAAAACAACAAATGAAAAGTCACAAAGCAAGAAACAAACTGTTCTTTTCAGGTTAACTTCTGATTACTTCCCACATAGATACAGAAGTGATTCTCTCCTAGCTCACAAGCAATTAGGTAAGGCTTAATTGCTAGCAGTTACCAGCTGAAACCCCTTAGCTGGCTTGCCTTCCACTGTGTGGGTCAAATCCTGCTTCAGGAGCTTTTCTGAGTAGATTAAAGAACAAATTTGTATTTCTTTGTGATGGTTGCTGTACTTTATAACAGAAAGTTACCAACGGAGTTTAGATAGAGAGCAGTCCATATAAACAGGATCCTCATCTGCTATTATTCCCCCTTGTTCAACAAGCATGGGTTCAATATCATGGATTGGCACAGATGAATCTCTCAATGGAGCATTTTCAGGAGAATACTTGTTTCCCTGCTGTCTTTCAAGGTTATAGCTAGGGCATAGATCAGTGTTCATACCTGAGCTTCCATTGCTGCTAGAGTTCCTCTCTATATAGCCTGGCCAGTATGTAGTCCAGTTCTTATGTCCAGCCTTCCAATCCAGATCCCTGGACACTGGATCTCTCTTCACATACCTTCTGGCACAGGTCTTAGGGTCCCTTCCACGTGCAGCCGTCTCCCTCACAGGTAGCCTCTGGTGATTCCTAGCTCTGCAGCACCATTCCTCTGGCTTTCCCCAGTCCAATGGTGTATGCTGGCCCTTGGAATACCTCCCAGTATACGTACTGCTTTGGACTCTTCTAGACCTCTCAAAGGCTTTTCTCTTCCTTCTTTCAAAGGGTCTCTTTCCCTCTCTGTCCGTCTGGTTTGGCTTCTGCTTCTGATGATCCTTCAGATGAAACTGATGATCAAACTCAAGCTGATTCTCAGGATACTGAGGACAATTCTCTGGATATCCAAGGTGATCATGAAGATGGTCATCTGTAGAATAAACTCTACTCTTATTCTGCCTAGATGAGTGCTCCTCCCTAACACAGCGCAGCTGTGCTGAATCAGGCCCTGCCCTTTGAGATGAGTGCTTAGGGATTACCTCATAGCCCTCCTGATTGAACACACGTTTCCCCACTTCAGCTCCTCTAATGGCTGTTGGAAACCTGGTGCATTCTGGGACTGGTAGTCTTTTATGGCAAATTCTGTTTTCTTATTTCTACCAGAACTGACAGGTTGCTTGTTCAGAGTCACTTCACCTTTTCTATAGCTCCTTCCTGAGCTATGATAAGCTTCCTTATCACATACCCCCCTGCTTAAGTTATTACGGACTGGTGTCACTGGTGAAACTTCTTCTCTACAGTCCGTAATACGGGAAAGGGCATCCGCATTCTTGTGTAACTTCCCAGCACGATGTTCAACTTGAAAATCAAATGCCTGTAAGGCCATGTACCAGCGTGTCAACCTGGCATTGTGATTCTTCATTTGCTGCAACCACTTAAGTGGGGCATGGTCCGTGACCAACTGGAACTTTCTCCCTGTAAGGTAAAACCTTAACGCCTCCACTGACCACTTGATAGCTAAACATTCTTTTTCTATTGTGGAATAGTTTTGTTCAGCCGGTGACAACTTCCTGCTCAGGTACATCACAGGATGCTCCTCCCCTTCGTGACACTGGGATAGAACCGCTCCTAGCCCTATGTCCGATGCATCCATTTGAACCAGAAAGGGTTTCTTGAAGTCCACCCCTTTCAGTACCGGTCCTGTACACAATTTTCCTTTTAAGACTGAAAACGCTTTTTCAGCTTCAGGTGTCCACTTTAGCTGGTTTGGACAATTCTTCCGCAGCATATCAGTGAAAATTGCACTTTTCTCTGCGAATTGCGGTATAAACCTGCGGTAGTATCCAATAAGTCCTAAGAAACTTCTTAGTTGTTTCTTTGTTGTTGGAGGAGGAAAATTCCTGATGCTATCTACTTTACTCATTAGAGGTTTAATTTTTCCTCTTCCCACAAGGTGGCCCAGGTATTTTACCTCCCTATTTGCAAAGGCACACTTCTTCGGGTTTAAAGTGATTCCCGCTTGCTTCATGGAGCACAAGACTGCCCTGATCCTCTTTAGATGCTCCGCCCAGGTGTTACTATGGATTATGACATCATCCATATATGCAAAAGCATAATTTTGGTGGGGTCGAAGTACCTGATCCACTAACCTTTGGCAGGTAGCCGCTGCTCCATGCAGTCCGAAAGGCATCCTCTTGAACTGGAAAAAGGCCAACGGGGGTGCTGAACGCAGTCTTCGGCTTCGACTCCCTGGTGAGAGGGATTTGCCAATATCTTTTTGTCATATCAAGGGTGGTTAAGTATTGAGCCTGTCCCAGCTGGTCCAACAGCTCTTCAATTCTTGGCATTGGATATGCATCAAAAACTGATATGGCGTTTACCTGCCGGAAGTCAATACAAAATCTTAAAGATCCATCAGGCTTTCGGCACCAGGACTATGGGGCTATTCCAGGGACTGGTAGTCTTTTATGGCAAAATTCTGTTTCCTTATTTCTACCAGAACTGACAGGTTGCTTGTTCAGAGTCACTTCACCTTTTCTATAGCTCCTTCCTGAGCTATGATAAGCTTCCTTATCACAGTATGCTATGGATTCTAAATGGGCAGCGTTTGTAGTAGTTCCTAATGTGCCTGGTGGTTGGCATTGGATTATAGTAATGTATAAATCTTTTAGTCTTTCTTTATCCATACACTCATTAAGAGACATGTTTACTAAACGTTAGTGTATGGTATCATTATGCAAATATTTATGCAAATAAGGCCACTTATGCAAATGAGGCCCTGCACCGAGTCTCCGCACATGGCCCCGCACCCCTCTTGGGCCGCCCCTGGGTACTGGTGGGGTTACCCTATCCTGGCACACACAGCAGACATTTTGTGAGGTGACCTGCGATCTTTCTGTATCCAGCCATTGTGTGCAAAGAGCCATGGAGGTGTAGTTTACTGGTTAGTTCAATGACTCCCTAGGCAGGGGGTCATGGGTTCAATTCCTCTTTGTTCTCATTTTTTATGCCTGTCCTACTCAAATCATTTTCATGCCTGTAACAGTTACATCTCTGCAGATCTGGGCTGCCAGCCCATAACACCCTCACCTCAGTTGCCAACCATCCTTCAGCCCATCTATCTGCCTCTATCAGCTGTGTAGGGTCCTGTCTTCTTGTGCAGGCTGCTACCCCATTCCTGCACTGGTACCCTTTTCAGCATTGCGACTCTTAGTGCTTGCCTCGCCTGTGCCTGATCTGCATGGCACCACTACCCCTCTGTTCTCCTATCATAGCATTGTTAGGGTTGCATCTGTTTTTATGCCTTACAGTTCATGCTTGTCAACTTGAAGCACCTTACAGTCTTTAGGGCACTTTACAGCCCTTAGGACACCTTAACGTAAGTCTCCTTAACATCCTTAGGGCACCTTAGCCTAAGGTGCCTTATAATGTGCCTTAACGTAAGGCACCTTAAAGCCCTTAGGACACCTTAGCCTAAGGTGTCTTAACCCAAGGTGCCTTAGGTTAAGGCACCTTAATTCAGGGTACCCTAAGGGCTTTAAGGCGCCCTAACTTAGGGCACCTTACAGTCCTTAAGGCGCCTTGAGTTAGGGTGCCTTGTCAGTCTTCACATGCCCTGTTTGTCACCTTAAAGTGCTATGTCTCATTAACGTGCATTAAATGGCCAAGGCACCCTTTAACCCATGTTATACAGCCCTTTACTCCCTTTATGCCAGAATGCCCCCTACCTGCGCACTGCCTTATATGGCTCCAGGTACGTTAACGCTGCACTTACCGCTGGTAACTTTACCGTGGTTTAGTAAACATACCCCTTTCATTTTCACGCTTTCACCTTCACTTTTACACTTTCACTTTCACGTTTTCAATTTCAATTTCACGTTTTCACTTTCATTTTCACACCTTTTTTGTTCATTTTCATGCTTTCAGTTTCATTTTCACGCTTTCACTTTCATGCTTTCTCTTTCACGCTTTCACTTTGCTTTCATTTTCACTTTCATTTGCATACTTTCACTTTCATTTTCACTTTCACGTTTTCACTTTCATTTTCTGGCTTTCACTTTCATTTGCACTCTTTGATTTTTACACTTTCACTTTCTTTTGACCCTTACACTTTCACTTTCATTTTCATGCTTTGATTTTCATTTTCACACTTTCATTTTCATGTTGTCACTTTCATTTTCACACTATCACTGTTATTTTTATGCTTTCACTTTTACTTTCATTTTCATGCTTTCACTTTCATTTTCACACTTTCACTTTTATTTTCACGCTTTCAATTTCATTTTCACGCTTTCACTTTCATTTTCACACTTTCACATTCATTTTCATGTTTTCACGCTATCACTCGTTTTTATGCTTTCACTTTCATTTTCATACTTTCACTTTTATTTTCACGGTTTCGCATTCACTTTCATTTTCATGCTTTCACTTTCATTTTCACACTTTCATTTTCATGCTTTCACTTTCATTTTCACACTCACTTTCATTTTCACGCTTTCACTTTCATTTTCATGTTCTCACTTTCATTTTCATTTTCACACTCACTTTCATTTTTATGCTTTCACTTTCACTTTCATTTTCATTCTTTCATTTTCACACTTTCACATTCATTTTCATGTTTTCACCTACATTTTCATGTTTTCACTTTCACTTTTATGCTTTCACTTTCATTTTCACACTACCACTTTTGTTTTTATGTTTTCACTTTCACTTGCATTCTCATGCTTTCACTTTCATTTTCACACTTTCACTTTCATTTTCACGCTTTCACCTGCATTTTCATGCTTTCACTTTTATGCTTTCACTTCATTTTCACACTAACACTTTCATTTTTATGCTTTCACTTTCATTTTCACTCTTTTACTTTCATATTTTCATTTTCATTTTCTGGCTTTCACTTTCATTTGCACTCTTTCATTTTCACTTTCAATTTCACACTTTCATTTTCTTTTGACCCTTACACCTTCACTTTCATTTTCACACTATCACTTTCGTTTTTATGCTTTCACTTTCACTTTCATTTTCACTTTTACTTTCATTTCACACTTTCACTTTCATTTTAATACTTTCACTTTTATGCTTTCATTTTTATTTTCACACTATCACTTTCGTTTTTATGCTTTCACTTTCACGCTTTCACATTCATTTTCATGTTTTCACCTGTATTTTCATGTTTTCACTTTCACTTTTAGGCTTTCACTTTCATTTTCACACTATTGCTTTTTTTTTATTCTTTCATTTTCACTTTCATGCTTTCACTTTCAATTTAAGACTTTCATTTTCATGCTTTCACTTTCATTTTCACACTATCACTTTTGTTTTTATGCTTTCACTTTCACTTTCATTTTCACACTCACTTTCTTTTGACGCTTACACTTTCACTTTCATTTTCATGCTTTCATTTTCACACTTTCACTTGCATATTTTCATGCTTTCACTTTCACTTTTATGCTTTTACACTATCACTTTCGTTTTTATACTTTCACTTTCATTTTCACACTTTCACATTCACTTTCATTTTGAAACTTTCACTTTCATTTCCTCTCTTTCACTTTCACTGTCATTTTCACGCTTTTGCTTTCATTTTCATATTTTCATTTTTTCTGTCATTTTCACACTTTCACACGTTCACTTTCACACTTTCACTTTCATGCTTTCACTTTCATTTTCACACATACGCTTTCTTTTTTACAATTTCACTTTTATTTCATGCTTTTACTTTTGCTTTCACACTTTCACTTTCACTTACACGCTTTCACTTTCACTTTCTTTTGACAAGTACACTGTCACATTGGGGTATGTTTACTAAACCGCTGTAATGTAGCAATGGTAATGTTACCCCATCTAACGTTACCCCATCTAACGTTACCCCATCTAACGTTAATGCAAAGGTTAATGCAAAGGTTAATGCTTGCACCAGCAACCGAGCTTTCTCCTTTACAGCTCCAGCACTCTGGAACCGATTGCCAACCGAACTACGTGAAGTCAGTGATTTGAAAGACTTTAGAAAACTACTCAAGACACATCTTTTCCAAGCACATTACAACTTAACCACATGAAATATGTTAACCTCCTGAAGCAAACTCAGCAATGTGTAAATTTGTATATAAGGGTCATCATTTGTAAAGTCCTAACAGGCAGCAACTGTAAATATGTATTAAGTACCTGTATGTAACTGCAATATTCAATCTACTGTAAATCATGTAACCCTATGCTTGCTGTGCACTATCCCCCTCCCCAAATCACATTGTATATAATTTAATCCTGGCCAGTACAGCCAAACCTCCTATGTATAGACACCGCAGCTGATCACTGGAAGCAGCGGGTTACAAATGTACACTAAATAAATAAATAAATAAAATGCGTGGTAACGTTACCGGCAGCGGTAAATGTCTCAGAGATGGCAGAGAGAAGGGGTCAGTGTGTGGTGAATGGCCAGGGAGAGGCCCCTGCTACACTAACGCTGGAACAATAATGCCAGGACACATTGTAACACTGGGTATGCACTATTCTGGGTGGATCCCAGTCCACCAGGGCTAGATGTGACTGGGGAATACAGATAGACATAGGGTGACACTAGGTTCCACTGCAGGGAACACTTGCCACACACAGGTAATAATGGGGATCTGCAGCAAAGCCTATCTCTAGCATCACAGGTACTGTGAACCTGATGCTGGGCACCCATCCTGACCCTCAGGGTGAACACAGAACCTGCACAGTGGCATGGACTTTAGCTGCTCTGTGCCAGTATCACACATTGTCAGTTCTTCATACCAAGCTGAGGTGCTGGAGAGGTGCAGCCTCCGTTTGGTGATCAGCTGTAGACTGCTGTTCTGCATGTGCATTACATTATGGGTACTGGTGGGGTTACCCTATCCTGGCACACACAGCAGACATTTTGTGCGGTAACCTGCAGTCTTTCTGTATCCAGCCATTGTGTGTAAAGAACCATGGAGGTGTAGTTTACTGGTTAGTTCAATGACTCCCTAGGCAGGGGGTCATGGGTTCAATTCCTCTTTGTTCTCATTTTTTATGCCTGTCCTACTCAAATCATTTTCATGCCTGTAACAGTCACATCTCTGCAGATCTGAGCTGCCAGCCTCTAACACCCTCACCTCAGTTGCCAACCATCCTTCATTTATCTGCCTCTATCAGCTGTGTAGGGTCCTGTCTTCTTGTGCAGGCTACTACCCCATGTCCTGAACTGGTACCCTTTTCAGCATTGCGGCTCTTAGTGCTTGCCTCGCCTGTGCCTGATCTGCATTGCACCACTACTCCTCTGTTCTCCTATCATTGCAAATATCCTGCCACCTCTGCCTCCACTGGAGGACACGTAGTTCCATCTTCTGCCACCCACTGTCATTGCAGTACTTTACATTGCCAACACCCTGTGCATCGGTACAGCTGCCTCCAACATGTTTGTCCACTTTACCGGCAGCCACATAGGATGCCCACAGATATGGCAGGTCCATCAGCTCCCACCTCTCCTTCCTTCCATCACTTGTTCATTGCCTTTCCTTGGTGCTCTATCCATTGTTAGGGTTACATCTGTTTTTATGCCTTACAGTTCATGCTTGTCAACGTGAAGCACCTTACAGTCTTTAGGGCACCTTACAGCCCTTAGGACACCTTAGGACACCTTAACGTAAGGCTCCTTAACATCCTTAGGGCACCTTAACCTAAGGTGCCTTATAAAGTGCCTTAACGTAAGGCACCTTAAAGCCCTTAGGGCACCTTAGCCTAAGGTGTCTTAACCCAAGGTGCCTTAGGTTAAGGCACCTTAATTCAGGGTACCCTAAGGGCTTTAAGGCGCCCTAACCTAGGGCTCCTTACAGCCCTTAAGGTGCCTTGAGTTAAGGCGCCTTAAGTTAGGGTGCCTTGTCAGTCTTCACATGCCCTGTTTGTCACCTTAAAGTGCAATGTCTCATTAACGTGCATTAAACGGCCAAGGCACCCTTTAACCCATGTTAAACAGCCCTTTGCTCCTATCTGCGCACTGCCTTATATTGCTTCAGGTACCTTAACGCTGCACTTACCGCTGGTAACTTTACCGTGGTTTAGTAAACATACCCCTTTCATTTTCACGCTTTCACCTTCACTTTTACACTTTCAATTTCACGTTTTCATTTTCAATTTCATTTTCACATTTTCACTTTCATTTTCACAAATTCATTTTTTGTTCATTTTCATGCTTTCACTTTCATTTTCACGCTTTCATTTTCATTTTTTCTTTCATTATCGAGCTTTCACTTTCATTTTCACACTTTCACTTTCATGCTTTCTCTTTCATGTTCACACTTTTGCTTTGATTCTCACTTTCTTTTTCAGTTTCACTTTTATTTTCATGCTTTCACACTTTTATTTTCACAATTTCACTTTTGTTTTTATGCTTTCACTTTCATTTTCACACTTTCATATTTTACTACCATTTTTTCACTTTCTTTTTTTCACTTTAATTTTCACACTTTCATTTTAATGCTTTCACTTTCATTTTCACACTTTTACTTTCACTTTCATTTTCACGCTTTCATTTTAATGCTTTCACTTTCATTTTCACAGTTTTAGTTCACTTTAATTTCCATACTTTCACTTTCATTTTCACTTTCTTCTTCACTTTAATTGTCACGCTTTCACTTTCATTTTCATACTTTCACTTCACTTTCATTTTCATTCTTTCATTTTCACACTTTCACTTTCATTTTCACGCTTTCACTTTCTTGTTTTCACTTTCATTTTCACACTTTCACTTTCATTTTCATGTTTCACTTTCATTTTCACACTTTTACTTTCACATGTTCACTTTCATTTTCTCTTTCACTTTAATTTTCACGCTTTCACTTTCACTTCCCTTTCATTTTCACTTTCATTTTCATACTTTCACTTTCACGTTTTCACTTTCATTTTCATTTTCTGGCTTTCACTTTCATTTGCACTCTTTCATTTTCACACTTTCACTTTCTTTTGACCCTTACACTTTCATTTTCATGCTTTCACTTTCATTTTCAAGTGTTCACTTTCATTTTCACACTTTCACTTTCATTTTCATGTTTTCAATTTCACTTTCATTTTCACGCTTTCACTTTCATTTTCATGTTTTCACCTACATTTTCATGCTTTCACTTTCATACTATCACTTTCGTTTTTATGCTTTCACGTTCACTTTCATTTTCATGCTTTCACTTTCATTTTCACACTTTCACTTTCATTTTCATGCTTTCACTTTCATTTTCACGCTTTCACTTTCATTTTCATGTTTTCACTTGCATTTTTATGCTTTCACTTTCATTTTCACACTATCACTTTTGTTTTTATGCTTTCACTTTCATTTCCACTCTTTCACTGTCATTTTCTCTCTTTTGTTTTCATTTTCATATTTTCATTTTTTCTTTCATTTTCACACTTTCACTTTCTTTTGACGCTTACAATTTTACTTTCATTTTCACACTCACTTTCATTTTCACGCTTTCACTTTCATTTTCATGCTTTCACTTTCATTTTCACACTTTCACTTTCATTTTAATGCTTTCACTTTTATGCTTTCATTTTCATTTTCACACTATCACTCGTTTTTATGCTTTCACTTTCACTTTCATTTTCATGCTTTCACTTTCACTTTCATTTTCATGCTTTCACTTTCATTTTCACACTTTCACTTTCATTTTCATGCTTTCACTTTTATGCTTTCATTTTCATTTTCACACTATCACTCGTTTTTATGCTTTCACTTTCACTTTCGTTTTTATGCTTTCACGTTCACTTTCATTTTCATGCTTTCACTTTCATTTCACACTTTCACTTTCATTTTAATGCTTTCACTTTTATGCTTTCATTTTCATTTTCACACTATCACTCGTTTTTATGCTTTCACTTTCACTTTCATTTTCATGCTTTCACTTTCACTTTCATTTTCATGCTTTCACTTTCATTTTCACACTTTCACTTTCATTTTAATGCTTTCACTTTTATGCTTTCATTTCATTTTCACACTATCACTCGTTTTTTATGCTTTCACTTTCACTTTCATTTTTATGCATTCACGTTCACTTTCATTTTCATGCTTTCACTTTCATTTTCACACTTTCACTTTCATTTTCATGCTTTCACTTTCAATTTCACGCTTTCACTTCATTTCTTTTCATGTTTTCACTTGCATTTTTATGCTTTCACTTTCATTTTCACACTATCACTTTTGTTTTTATGCTTTCACTTTCATTTCCACTCTTTCACTGTCATTTTCTCTCTTTTGTTTTCATTTTCATATTTTCATTTTTTCTTTCATTTTCACACTTTCACTTTCTTTTGACGCTTACAATTTTACTTTCATTTTCACACTCACTTTCATTTTCACGCTTTCACTTTCATTTTCATGCTTTCACTTCATTTTCACAGTTTCACTTTCATTTTTCATGTTGTCACTTTCACTTTCATTTTCACACTATCACTTTCGTTTTTATGCTTTCACTTTCACTTTCACTTTCATTTCATGCTTTCACTTTCATTTTCACGCTTTCACCTGCATTTTCATGCTTTCACTTTCACTTTTATGCTTTCACTTCATTTTCACACTATCACTTTCATTTTTATGCTTTCACTTTCATTTTCACTCTTTTACTTTCACGTTTTCATTTTCATGTTCTGGCTTTCACTTTCATTTGCACTCTTTCATTTTCACTTTCGTTTTCACACTTTCATTTTCTTTTGACACTTACACCTTCACTTTCATTTTCACGCTTTCACTTTCATTTTCACACTTTCACTTTCATTTTCACGCTTGTACTTTCATTTTCATGTTGTCACTTTCACTTTCATTTTCACACTATCACTTTTGTTTTTATGCTTTCACTTTCATTTTCACACTTTCACTTTCATTTTAATGCTTTCACTTTCACTTTTATGCTTTCATTTTTATTTTCACACTATCACTTTCGTTTTTATGCTTTCACTTTCACTTTCATTTTCATGCTTTCACTTTCATTTTCACACTTTCACTTTCATTTTCATGTTTTCACTTTCACGTTTAGGCTTTCACTTTCATTTTCACACTATTGCTTTTGTTTTTATGCTTTCATTTTCACTTTCATGCTTTCACTTTCATGCTTTCACTTTCATTTTAAGACTTTCACTTTGTGGGCTTTCTTTGCCCCCCTCACCAGCAACCTGCAGGGCTCTTGGAGTTACAGAAAACTACATTCAAAGCAATGAGAAGGTAATCTAAAGACAGCAATAAAATATCACACACTTATATATATATATATAAATACACCAAAGCTTTAGCGGAGAGAAACAAATAGAACCCAAGTTCTCTTTGTTTACTCTCACTGTTTAGCCATGGTTCACTGTTATTTATAAGGCTCTTTTGGATGAGACAGCATAATTGCACTTTAATATGACATGTCAGATATTACATATTTATCACATCATAGGTCAACTTCTAATCAGTGTAGGTCAGTATGAGGAGACATACATGTATTCCAAGACATAACTGTTTACTGCTAACTGCTTGATATCTAATAACCCTGAGACTGAATGGCTAGAGGACAGCCTGCCCCTTTTCTTTATTTACAGGACATGTACCTCTTCACCTACTTAGTAAGCAAATATATGAAGTTTATTTCTAAGCAAAGTTCTGAACAAAATTAACTCTCTCAGGTTTTCTTAAACAGTCTGGTTGTGTACACCACCCTGTACAAACAGACATACTTTCAGTCCATCCTCTGATTCTGTAAAGAATCATTTTTAAAGTAAGGAAAACTCAGACATTGCCATTAAAGTAGAATTAAAACTAGTTTCTGGGTCAATCTGTAACATCAATGTAGGGGTCAGTGATTTCACTGATTTCTTACAGCAAGCTGATAGTACACAGAGAATTAATACTCCTAGGGGTATGTTTGCTAAACCGCGCACACGTGCGCGGCACACAGTAGCGTACAGTAATGATGCACTTAAGTGCTCTTAAGTGCCCCGCATGCGTGCGCGTCACACTAACGGTCCACGCACGTGTGCGGTGCGCTGATGTGCGATAGAGGCGGGGAAAGGCGTACGGAGGGCGGAGGAAGGCCCCCGAGGGGGTGGAGAGACGGGGTCAATGGGTGGAAAGTGGGAGGGGAGAGGCTCCCCGCACAGCAGCGGGGCCGAATATACATGTGAAAACTACCACGAGTGAAACCACTCGCGGTAGAGTGCATTTAAAGGGAAGAGAAACCATTTCTGTCAGCAATGTAGAGCAAAAACCGGGGAAAAACGTACAAAAACTTGAGCAGTGTGATATATGTGCCCAGTACAAACGGGCAAATAAACATTAAAAATGAGCGGGAAAAAAGGGGGGAAAAACAAAAACAAGCTGGCCAAGAGTGACCTCAATGGGCAACAGTGAAAAACACTCCCAAGGAAGCTCCACAAAAAGAAATGATGTTTGGAAGGTTCTACGCTCCGTAGACCCTTCCAAAAAAACAATCCCTTTTTTTGGAGCTTTCCTGGGAGTGTTGCGCACTGTTGCCCATTGATGTCAAAGTTGCCCAGCTTGGGCATAGCTATGTTTCCCCTTTTTTCGATGTCATTTATGAGGTTTTATATGCCCTTTTTGACTCCATACAGGGGTAAATGAGCCCACATTAAAATTGTGCAGAGCAGGGTTTCTGACTCGTTCCGGCCCAGGTTTCCTGATCTCCAGCGACTGGCACTGTCTCTGTGGCCACAGTGTGGGTGCAGCGGACCACAGCCAGTGCCTTGTAGGACCAGAGGTGTCACAAGTTCAAA